>NSJW01000618.1:0-496453 GCA_019955255.1 Castanospermum australe | reverse complement strand
TTATTTAGGTTGTATATTTTTTTACATAACTAATAAAAATTCATAATCTTGCACCCTTGAAGATTGACTTTGATAAGACTGTCCATTTATCAACATCTTACCCTACCTAGCTAAGTAGCTAGCAATTAATACCTAATCTTCGAAGGGTTGGCGCACACTCGAAGATGCAATCGCCAATGATCTTGCCAGAGTCGCACTCGAAATGGAACTCCAGATCATTCATTACCACGAGGGAATGTAAAGCATTTCACTGTCTGTCACAAAGGGGAATTATTCACTATTATATGACGATATATATCCTCTGCACCTTTTTGGTAGAAACCCTAAAAGAGAACCCAAGCCGCATGGAGTGTTTAACTGTTTATATAAAGAAAAAAAGACATACTCTGACAACAAAGATAAAACCGTCTATTTTTGCAGAAAGTAATTAATGCCATGAATGAGAGAAAACTGGTGAATATGCAATTTAAAGGTTTGATTGATAAATAACAAAAAGATGGGATGAACGACTACGTACCAATATTTGCTAATGACATAAGACTTCAAAAAATTAAAAATTATCTTTATAATTCTTACTTTGCTCAATATTTAATATTGTTTTACTGATGCACAGGAGCATGATCATAAGCCCAGGTTCAGATTTATATATTTATATACCTTTTTTATATGACTAAATATTCAATAAGCTCTTTGAATAAGTTTTATGTTAATTTAGTTAAACTGTTAATATAAATTTATATTATTATTTAATTATATATTATAATATTATTAAACAATTTATTTTTTTTAAATAGCCATGATATTGAATGATATATGCGAATGAATCAAAACTAAACTCTCGTTTTAATAATTGAAATTGCTCATAATTTTCATATCTCTTAACTCAAGTAACTGTACTGACTGTAGACCAGAAAAGAAAAATGCGAAGTATTGCTGCATAAAGATGCAGACGCGCGAGAACAGAGAGTGTCAGAGTTAGAATTTTGATGAATAAAGAAAGAACGATAGAGATTAGGGTTCGTCCCAAAAAACAGTGGTTTTGATTCGTTAGCTTGCAATTCTGATTCGCTTTTCGCTTTACTTTTGAGCCAAGGCTGCTTGTGGGTGGGCCATAAAGATAAAACTCTCTGTGTCCCTCTCTCATTGGCCCACGTGTAACAGCCTCCATTCTGGTTTAATCTCATCATCAGCTCTTTTGGAGTGCTGTTTCAACCTTGGGGAGCATATTCATATACGTCACCTACACATCCCAAACCCATTTATTACTTTTTCTTCATCGAAATTATTCATATTTTTTGTATTTAAAATTATTATAAATGTTTAAGTAACAAGTAATTTTAGCGAGTGTGTAAAAACAAAAAACTTTTATCAATGTGTATAATTGTTTGAAAACATGTAACTAGTGACACACTTATACATAATAATTGGTTTTAATTATAACAATTTATATATAGTTCTGACAAAATGAAAGCAAGGGATTTCCTTCTACTTAATTTGCATTATAGTTTCCATATATTTTCTTCTAGCCCTATAATATATGATATCTTCTTTTTCTTTTTTGGTTATGATAACTATGATTTCTAGTTCTAACGAAGTGAATACATGAAAGGAGATCATGCTCTTCAATTTGCGTTATTGTTTTTTATTTGTTCTTTTAGAC
Source organism: Castanospermum australe (assembly GCA_019955255.1). NCBI lineage: Eukaryota > Viridiplantae > Streptophyta > Magnoliopsida > Fabales > Fabaceae > Castanospermum > Castanospermum australe. The sequence goes on along the minus strand of NSJW01000618.1, from coordinate 494,793 downwards.
CTAATAGCACGACTGGTCATGGATGCTAGTGTTAGATATAAAATTAATTAAGGATTTCACCTAATAATAATTTATGCTTTTAGGATAATTAGTCTTTAAAGTCTCTATGACTAAACATTTAAGAGTTCGATATTTAACACTTTTAATCTTTATAATTAAGTTAAATAATTTATTATAAAATAAAATAGACATGTGCATTATTCATACTTTAAATTTGAAAAGTTCTTGTATAAAGAGACATATTAAATATAAAATTATTCATAAATTTTTACTTAACAGTTTAAATTTTTAAAATAATTAATTTTTTATAAGTAATATATATGATATATAGAAAAGGAATTGGATCCTCTCTTATAACAAGATTATCCTGTTAGAGAGAGATAAACACAAATTATATTATATTGATATTTATTATGATAAGTTATAAAATATATTTTTATATTTAAAATATTATGTACCTTTCTTTCTCTAACAGTACAATATCTTGTTATTTTATTAATAAGAGAAGATCATGATTCTATAGAAAATATCATAGTTAATTGGAGGGATGAGATTATTAGACGAGATTCTACTTACCTCACATATCTACGATGATGGAGATTTCTAATATTTTATTACTAAGATAATTAATTACGTGTATCATTGCGTCTTCCCATTTAGGCAAAGGGAGATCCATTACTTACCCAAAGCAGAAATGGTGTCGATCACTGATTTGATTGATCAAAAGTTCTTTTGAATATATTAATCTACCTTGCCCACTTCACGTTCCAAAGTGCTTTAAAGATGTGGATTATATTCAAGCTGTAGCATAAGCTCCAAGAAAAGAATACTTGGCTATATCACCACCAATCATCCCTCCAATATAAAATAATCTAGCTAGGTCTAATTAATTAGAAAGCTGTAGCCTCATTGACTATGCAGGTAGCTAGGTTTAGTTCAACTTGCAATTTCTCCTCTACCCCTTTGCTCAAATGCCAAAATCATCATTTGATAGTTGATACTAATCTTGGGGTGAAGCCATCAAAGACAATAAAAATGTGCCATTAGGAAGGGTTAACTTGAACCACTCCCAGTCCCAATTTGTGACAAAATGCTTCAGGCTTAAAAGGCCAAAGGGCTTTCCTAGCCATTATTAGCAGCAACTGCTAGGGTTGACAATCTCTCCTTTCTCTCACATATTCTCAATTCTGAATCTGAGAAAAGTATGAGCATTATTAATATGATAGATGTAAAGAAGGGAATAAACCATATTAATTTGAACAGAATGAGAAAACAGTTTAAAGAGAAAAGAAAACCAATCTCATTTAGCACAGAAAGTGGAAGGCGAGTTCTCTAACATGTATATATAGGATATTTTTGAAAACTGGGAACGAGAACGAGGCTTTGTGATTGTTTCAAGGCTCTTCGTTCTGGTACTCCGTGCACTGTACCCTAAAGATATGTACACGCACAAATGAACAAAAAAACTTATGCGATCCCTGCCTTCATCAATTATTATACATAAAAGATCTAAGGGTTGATTTTTTTTTTTCAAAGAATTTTTACCAGTACTGTTGTTTGAGAATCTAGGAGTTTGTATACTAATGAAATACCATTACTCTCCCTTAATGCAAAGCAGAAATGTGAATAGCTACAAAGACATACTGTTAATTAATAAAAAGCTAAAACATCATATAACTAAGATCATCTGTGTCAAAGAAAGTTGAAACCCTCTTTTTTTGAAGTTGACAGATGTTGACATTCATGCATTTAAATTTTTTGATCTCTTGTTTGCTTGTGTTTTGTTTTTCGTCTTGTATTTCCACTGCCCTTTGCTTGATGGTACTTTCCAACTTAGTATTTACTTCCGGACCTACTTTGGTGTGACTTTATATATATATATATATATATATATATATATATATATATATATATAGAAAGAAAGATTAATTGACACATATCACTTATACTATTTAATAACTTTTTATATAATGTAATTTTTATCAATCTAATCATTAAATAAAACATATATATCATATTGATTATTCTTGTCAAATTTCAAAAAAATTGAATGTCAATAAGGATATAATCAAATAATTTATATTTTTTTATATTTTAAAAAGTATATATTACATTAATCGTTAAGTATATTATTAGAGTATAAAATAATTTTAGATTAATATAAAATTTTATATATATGATTTACATGATAGAAACTTTGAATCCAATGGTAGATTTTATAAAAAAATCATTCAATAAAAATTTAGTCAATGATGTAAGATTAAGTTTAATTTATATCAGTATTAATTTATCTTTATCATATATATATATATATATATATATATATATATATATATATATATATTGAGATTGCTAATATTCTTCTATTGATCTTTATGTTGGTGGGTATTAGCAAGTTTTATTTTTTTACAATAATATCATATTTTTTATTTTTAAAAATAAAAAAATTAATAATATTTAAATATTTTATTAATCTCTTTCTTTTTTTTTTCAATCATCATATATCTCTCTTATTAAAGGAGAGAGAAAATAAGTTCAAGAAAATAATAAAAAAGAAAATAAGAAAAAAGAATAAGAGAGATAATTATTAAAAAAATTAAAAAAAATAGATTAATAAAATATCTTAAATATTCTTAAATTTTTTATTTTTAAATTAAAAATTAAGATATTATTATCTAAATAAAAAATAAAATTTATTAACATCTAATAACATAAAAATTAATGAAAGAATGTAAATATTCATATATATATATATATATATTCTATCACAATCAAAATTAAGTTGAATGAGCCAAATTTGAATATTATATATTAAGAAAATTCTGGCCCAGAATCAAGTTAGGTAAACTAAAATAAAGTTGGAACAAGATTGAAGACCCCCCTCACTTGTCCTATCTCTCAAAACTAAGAACTAGCACAAAATGGGGAAGCAGATGACGGTCTCTGATTAGTTGGTTAAGTGATCAGAAAAATGATTTTGTGTGTAATGAAGCAGATTAAGTAACTGATTGGTTGGTTATTAATTGATTAAGTTACTAGAAAATTCATCGGAAAGATTTCTTAGGGTCTAAGTTTGATAAACAACTCCTGAGCAAGACTTCCAACATATGGATCAGTGAGTTCACCAATAAGATTACTTGAAATATACAATTCAAAGCAAACAGAAAATTTACCCCTCATGTATCTCTTAGCTAATAGGGTGTTTGACTTGTATTACCAGATTCAGATTTGCATAGTATGGACAATCGAGAACAATCATGACTTAGCAAATTGCGATGGGTCTACTTCAACACTTCCACTGTACGAGCAAGGGACAAGGTAATTATTTTTTTTTCTTTTTTTTTTTCAAAATCTCGGTACCTAACCCATGAATGGTCAACAACAGTGTAAAAAGATTATGAAGGTTTTGAGAGGAAAAAATGGATGGTAGGCACAAATTTTAAGGTGAGATCAACAAGAGTCTGAAGCATCTACAGAAATTTTAGTGTTCTTTCACAATTAACTTCAAAAATCAAAATATATCTCCCACTTCAAGTAAGGAGTTTCTTTAGAGCTGCTTTGGATTATCAGCTAGCATGCTATTTTTTTTATAACAAAATTTCATAGCTGCAATAATTGACTTGATTATGCACTTATGCAGTTCTATCCATCTAGATATGTTTTTTTCGTCAATATTCTGTCTTCCTACATGAATATAGTAATTTAAATATATACGTATACATATACATATATAACATATTGGCGTAGCTAGTAACCTTAGATTTAACTTACTTTTCTCATGATTTTGGCAGGTTGGCAGGGTGAGATACATGTGCATCTATCCTTGATTCATTCAAAGAAAAGTACATATCCTAACTGAAAGGGTCTCGTGAGTTCTGAGGACTTGTATCTGTTTGTTATGTTTCCATATTTTGCTTTTCATAAGACAATATGAATCTTATGATTCAAAATAAACTTTAACTTATGTTGAGATAGAATCATATCAATTTTCCAAGGCTCAAAATCAAGCTACGTCATGCTCAGCCAAAATGAAATATAACTATAGCTTCATTATCTGTATTTGTGTGATGAATGTTACCAATTTGCCAAGCAGCTTGAAAACATGAAAAAAGCTTTGATAAATAACAAGTTCACATGTTCAACTTGACTTCCATTCTGTCTCACTGTCCCAGGTTAACATCTAGGTTTGCCTACTGTCTGTGAAAACAAGACAAGACATGAGAGAAAGCAACACGCAGAGTGGAGGGTAAAAGGACCAATCAAATTACAAGCACTGCCTCTAGATTCTCATATCTCAACAGTCAAACAAATACCCTAGAACTTTTTAAGTCAAACAAATACCCTAGAACTTTTTATGACATGATTGTGAGTTTTGTCGTGTCCGTCTAAATTTTTTTAATAATTTTTCTAATATTTTTTATTGCATGGTTTTTGATTTCATGTAGCAGTTAACAATGTTTACCGACACAAAATATAAAATTAAAAGTTCAATTTGCATGCCTTGCTAACAGAAGTTTTGAAGTTGATCGCCTTGGTTTTGCATTTTATCAAGAATAATTTTATATTTTTTTAACTCATCATCTTAATTATTAAATAAAATAAGTATTAAATATTTTTTATATTTTTAAAATATTAAATATTTTACTTTTTTATTTAATACTTACTTTATAAAGTATTAATAAAATTATTAAAACAAAATTTGGAGGATATAGCAAAACTTTTATGGTAGGTCAAGCTAATCCTACACCAGGGTCCATTTTGCTAAATTATGCCGTAAAGAAATTACCAAAAAAAATATGCCGTTAAGAATATGCTATTTCTTTTTTTTTTTTTATTTGGAGAACAAAAGGATATGCTAGAATGTCCATAATTTAAGTGGACACATAGCACACTATAACACCCGTTGGCCTTAAGCCGTTTGTTGTTACATGCATTATGAAGTATGAACACGCTGGACTTTGCTCAAAGGTAATTCAAAACATCAAAGTTCAAGCCCTCCAAATGAAAATGAGAAGAGAACAGAAGCAAAAACTTTCAGCTTTGTTTGTGGCATTATGGCACTGTTTGGCGACACATACAGACACAAGTTTCACATCAATCTGTAGAATTTTCACCCAAACTGGAAAAGCATTATAGAAGCTTTGACAACTAGAGCTCAGCTCAAGTAGTGGGGTTTAGAGCCTGCATGCCTTGCCAGTTGTCCAACGAAACTACAGCTAGGTCTCCATCATGAGAAGGGTGACAGAGACAGAGCGCATTAACATGGGGAGCAGAAGAATAACTTTCATTGGGCAAATCAAAAGCATCACTTTTGATCAGTGTGTCTGTTACATTCACCAGGTGGCACAAGGCCCTCGTGCTCAGCTAGAATTTGTGATGCTGTCTTAATGTATTGGTACATAAGAATAGTACTAAAGAATGACACAACACCAAACTTTGAGGACAAAATACTAAAATACGGTGGACAATGAGTGTGTCCACTAGGGCTATGCAGCTATAATTCCATGGTCAAGGTGTCACAATTATCTTGACACATTGACATCGTTGAGTCACCTGTATAGTCATACATCAAGATGGTGATAAACTGGGGACAAGTGTCTATGAAGACAACAAAGAATTCAATTGGAATTTTGCAAGTTATATATGACACTATCAGAAGTACAGGGGACCCGACCAATTGATGTTATCTGCGTGTCTGGAAATATTGAAAAGATTATGCGAAGCCAACAACAGTTGCAGAGCACATGGCCCATCATGGGTTGCAACCACAAACCTGAAATACGCCAGAGATTGTTGATAGAGAGATTTTGATATCCTGCACTTGAAGCCCAATTTCAGAATTTCTGGCACTACTCTTGATGATCCTTGAAATCCAGTCAATTTTGAAAACTGACATATAATGAAGCAAAAAGACGATGATCAGAGCATTTCGAAGTGCTTCCAATGACCCTTCAAGAAGAAAGTTTTATATCCAGCTATAAGCCGTTCCCTCATCACGCCGAGATCACTCAAAAACTACTGTCTAGGTTTCACATCATCATAAACGGGTGAAAATGGAAAAGTGACACTCTGAATTAATGATACAGTACAAGAAGACACGACAACCAAGCCATAGTCAAAATCCATCAAGGAAGACGGTAAAACAAATAACAAAATTGCATATGAAAATTCACGGTTGCAAAACAAGTAACCCAGCAGGGTAATTTCACTGTATAATGTACACTCCTCAGGTTGTTACAATAGTATGCCAAATAAGCATGTGGACATGCTTCTCTATACACTTTAGTTCAGTTCAAGTCACAGTAGTGATTCGTCTGAGGAATCACTTGAAGAACAAAGCTGGGTTCATTCCTATTTCTGCACTCCAAAAACCACAATAATATTTGAACATTCTTAACACACATAGGAAACAATCCATGGCAATGAAATCTTAGCAGCAATATCTGAAGAGCACAAAGAATTCACATCCACAACACACCAATCATGTCCTCATTAGCACTATCAGTTACCAGAGGATATGACAACATTATACTCGTTTAAATGTCTCTGAAATTGAGCCAACTGCGTCTGCAATTGAAGAATTCCTGCAGCCTTCTGTGACAAAATAGCATTCAATTTGGAAATATAATCATCCAGTTGATTTCCTGGTTGGTCAGCTTCAACAAGTAAATTCATCTCCTGCATAAAAAATCACAATTACAAAAAAAAAAAAACAAGCATAACAAATCATCCAAGGCAAGGTATAAGAGATTGTACATACCTCCCTAACAATGTCTATTGTTTCCTCCACTTGTCTCCTGTGAGCAGTTACAAGATCTTCCTCTTCCTAATTACCAAGCAAAGCAGGCATCATTCAGCAGTTTACTAGTGAAAAACATTTTATCAATATAGCATAACAAGAATATACCTTCAACAAGGCATTTAAATCATCTTCAGGATCAGAATTATTAGAATCAATATGTGGAAGATCTACGTGTTTCACATGAGAGTCTATCTTCCTCTTATCCTCCACGGCGGATAATTGGTCGGTATCCACCCTCTTACTAGTTTTTCTTGTCCTGTCTTGTTCATATGTTGGTCCAAGGTAATCAGTTTGATTTTCAACTTTGTCATGTTGACCACCTCTTTGACCCTTTTGGGGATCAGAATACACAGATGGTGCCAAATTTCCCCCCATCCTACCACTCGGAACACGATCCAAATTAATTGGAGGAGAGGGTTCTCTTTCAAGCTGTTTGGACCAACCAAATCGATTCCTATCGCTGGAAACATAAGTTATTTCATCCTCAAAGGTATCATCATGAGATGAAATTGAAGATCCAGGCAATACAGTTGAGTCTCTAAGGTTTGAAGTAGAAGAAAGGGGATCCCTTCTGGAGCTATTCCCTTTTGACAGACTCTTCACCCTGAAATGTGAATGTCAATCAGAATACTTTTGATATCATCATATCAATCACTTATTAAAAAAAATTTCAAACTTCAAACATACCTGTCAGCGTATCTTAATGTGTTGAGAGTATGCTCACACGAACCTGAGCTTGGTGAAATGCACGATATCATTACAGTGCGTGAATCACCAACAAAAGAGTCTCGCAGAACTTCAGTCAATTTACTTCCTCTGAAAGGGATATGCCCTTGGTCGTTGTCTAGAGCTCTAATGCATTCTTTCAATGCAAGTAAGCTTTTATTAATTTCAGCCCCTTCAATCCTGGAAATATAAAATAAAAAATCAAGTTAATTAAATCAAATAGACCTGGAGATATACACACACATGCATCATTTAGCAAGTCTTCGAGTTACTCAAATGAGAGGTCAGCCAACAAAAGCTGATGAAACTATGAAAGATAATGATTTAAGAATATGCTTAAATTTGAAAAATAATTTCTACCTAGTCTGCTTATCATTATCCGTAGTATCTGCACCACGTTCACTTCCAGCCAGATCTATAAAAGATAGCTTGCCTACAATTCGAGCAGGTTTTGATTCAGTTCCATCAGCTGATCTCTTGATACAAAGCTGAAGTATAGCATGTGATCGAGAGGATTCCTCATTTGCACCAGTTGTTCCAGTACTTCTTGTAGCATTTCCTTTTTCAATAATAAAATCCTTGATTGTCTCAACGTTTGATACCCTGTATACTTGCAAGCCAACAATGCAAACCTGCTGTTTCCCATCCTCCCTCATGCAAAGTTTTCTGCAAAAGTATAAAGCAATCAGGCTAATAACCCCAAAAGCAATACCTTCTTCTAGCCCACAAGTTGATGTGACTTACTTTCGGTCATTGAGTAGATCAAATAGTTTCCCCCCATATATTTCGAAGAAACTAACAAACAATTGGAAACCTTGGTTCCGGTATGTGTGGTGCATTAATCTTAAAATATCTTCGGATGCTTTGAGAGGCAACGGTTGCATGGTATAAGTCTTCCCACTTCCTATAAAGTAAAGCAATATCATATCATCTAAAACATTCGGAAAGAACACCCTCACCTATTCTATCCAAGTCATTGCAAAAAAAATATTATCCTGGAGCATATTCAAATTTAATTTGGATTTAGAGAGAAGAAGTTGAAAAAACAGAAAGTAAATAAGAGTAATACACCTAGGAGATACAGAGGAGAGTTTCTAGAGTTCAAAGAAAGAGAATGAAAATAATGAAAAGAATAAAAAGAAATCAGGCACAGCCAATCATTAGTCCAGATAACTTTATAAGTGGCATAAGTAACATGAAGTTCAACCTCTGTGATGCCAAGACAAAATATGTACCTGACATGTATAAGTTGAAACCAAATACCACATGCACCTATTATCTAAAATGAGAGGATTAAAATGGAGAGATTTTATGGAGTTGAAATGGTCCCCAGCTAGTGCTAAATCTTATTTTTCAGAGAATTTCATCAAAACAAAGGCCAGATTAAAGAACAGGGCTGCAGGTTTTGTCTTATGCTTCAAGCCTTCAATATAAGAAACACCAAGACGTAGGTTTGGAAACTGCAATGTTCAATTTTCAATTATATAGGCTTCATGGATACAGAAGTTTAAAATCATACAATGTACAAACAATTTACATTATTAGTCATTTTCACTTTTATTTATACCTTTCACTATATTCTACTCATAAAGCAAAAATATTTTGAAATATTCAGGGAACATTCAATGTTTTCCTCCTCAAAATATTGTGGACAAGTCAATTTTTTGTTCAAATCTAAAATGTTGAAATATATTCCTATTTCAAAAAAATTTGGTAGTGAATGCTCAATGTAATTACTCCTACTTTTCTCAATTAACAATAAACAAAATACTTACCTGTTTGGCCATATGCAAAGCAAGTTGCTTTTGTTCGTTGGAAAATCAGTGGAACTATGGGCTCCACAGTCTCAGCATACACCTAGAGGAAAAAAAAAAGTAACTAATCTAGTGAAACCAGTGCAATTATTAGTTAACAAGGTAACAAGAACCACAGCTAGTCATGTACTCACTTCATCATTTGAAACATCTTCATTTAGCACAGCATCAAAAACAAACTCATGTTTCTCAACATATTCTGTTAAGTCAACCTGCAGACATAGGTGAAATGGAAATAAAACTCAGAAAAGGTATTACACCTATACGTTTAAGTAGAGTATGAATGTTCTAACTGTAAAATGTTAACATAAATGTATCAACATTAGTTAGAATATTGTCGACATTAGCTAGTAATTTCTCTCTGATCATAGTTATAGGGTATGATGCAATTTGGAATCAATTAGCCAAAGATCACAGAATAAGAAAGATTTTGAAATTAGTGATACTGTATTGAACTACATTGAAGCATTAACATAGTAGGATGTCCATTATTTAAGTTAATTTCTTTTGATTCGTTTAATTTATTTTCCCCTTACCTTTTCTTTTAAAATCTAGCTAATTACTTTGGATGCAATATTGATAAATGAGCATAATCTTCATTTAAAATTTCCAGGATCACTGCCAATATATTGTCGAGAAGTATAGATTTATGGAACGCTATTAGATATAAGTAACTTGTCAATCAATTTATGTACTAAAGATTCTTTAATGAAACTTACAAAGCGTAAGACACTTCATATGTGGAGTTTGAGTATGATAAGTATTAAGCATCTGAACCCTTATGTTATTAAGTTCAGTAGTTGAGTTGACTCGTGCATTGCTTGTGACAAGCATTTTGCAGTTGCATGTCAAAAAATCGCATACTAACAACTGCAAAAGAGAGAAATGGTAAAATGATTCTTTTTCTCTGCTAGGCATCTCTAACCTTTACACTTTCCACTTACAATTCCAAGGCAGAGGCTCTCCTTGATCTTAAGGTTTAGGTTAAGCCAAACATCAGCTTGTGTTCATTGGCAGAGTATCTATATTCCATAAAGAAGGTTTTTGCAGGGCATGATTATCCTTTGAGAACAAATTAAATCCATACTTCACGTCATGAAAATGTAGATTTTTCAGACAACCTACCACTTACTCACCTTGAATTTTCTTTCATGAGCTGTGAGAGAATTAGAATCTATGGTAATAATGTCTTCCTCTTTCTTTGCTATTTCCTTCTTATTTAAGGGTCTCTTCCTAACCTGCAGCAGTAAGTAGCAGTCTCTGTCAAAACACAATCTGTTGTAGGAACTAAAGGCCCTTGTTTACCCACCAAAAAAGAAAACAAGCAGAAGATATGAAGCACCGAAAAAGAAACGCATAGCAAGAAGCATACCACAACTTTGATCTTAGCAGCATTGTTTGCTCTATCTTTATCTGTTGAGGCATTGTTCTCAGGCAAGCCCCGAGACCTGTTTCCAAGTTTGTTGACTGAGAGAAATGGCTCGGAGTCATCAAAACTTCGGCCACGAACAGGATGATTGGTTGTTAAATAATCATTGTGAATACTAGACATCTATTGAGAGTCAAAAAGACCCCAAAAAAAAAAAAATCCCAGTCACTTGCATGTTCACCAATTATGATCAATCATGCTGAAAACCCAATTAACAACATTTATTACGTTCAATACACCTAAGCAGTGGAACTTCTGTGAAATTGGGTAACATGTAACAATTTCCATTATGCTCATTCAGAGAAACAAAATGCAATGATTATAATAGGATGCAGGACGTTCATTACTCAGCTTAATTCAAACCAAACGGAATTAAACCTAACCTAACCTAACCTAACCTCGGGTAAAAGCTCAGTGTCGAAGGAATGCAGGTCAAGCAGGCCATGGGTAAGCCCACTGGGTAACACGTGATCATCGTCGTTCTTCCTCAAGCTGGAAGATCGAGGCCCAACCAACCCTTGCAGTGCTCCTCCACCGTAAGACCCAAACTCCTGCACCCACAGGAAACGATTCGTTCAGCTCATGCCATGCCATGCCATATCTTATTTTCACAGAGAGAAACAAATAAAAAAAGATGAATGATCTTGAAAAGGGAAACCTCACCTGCGTTAAAGCGGAGTGTTGAAACCATCTTCCGTGAGAGGTTGCGTCGAGGATGAAGTTGTCGGAGCTCTGACGCTGATGGTGCACGGCCGAATTGGATCGCGGCATCTGTCTCCTGACCACACTAATACACTTCGAAACTGCACAGACGAGGGAGATAGAGATATAGATACTTCTTGTTTTATTGTGTAGCAAATCTTGTTTTTTTTTTTCACATAATTTTCTTGGGAAACAAACGGTGTCCTCAGAAAGTGAAGGAAAATGATTTTGAAACTTCAAAAGGGGAAAGCGCCTGTCTGAAGAAGGAAACGGAGTAGAGAGCGCGTGTCGTGACGCTCTAATTAAACAAAGGAGGACGAGAGCGTGGGCGAGGTCCAATTATTTTTAAGAGCAAAATTTTTTTTATTTCTTATACATAATTTTTTATATCAACTTTATTCATTAAAAATTAAAAATTAAATTTATTTAATTATTTCAATTTTAAGTTCATAAAATTTATTTTTTTAGAAATCAATTAAAAAAATTAAAAATAAAATTTATGAATAACTTATAATTTAAAATTTTAATTTTTAAAAGCAAAAACTAATTTTTAAATATTAAAAATAAGTTTTATTTTAAGCTGAACAATCCGAAAATTTGCGTTTCTTGACTTTACCTTACCTATGCACCAAAAAACCTTACCTGAGAAATTGAACCCGGGGCCACGCTCGGCCGTTCTCGCGCCGCTTGTGTCTGAACTCTGAACCATGACTGTGAAGTGGTCATAGTCGTTGGGTACGTTAATGGGGTTCACGTCGTGGGCGAGACTCGAGAGCGTGGCCCCACTTCGGTGCATCGCCGTCTATGATTGATGGGTGGGGAACTGTGGGCTCCAATGGGACGCTTTTTCTGATTTTTAAAAATTACGCATTTCAATCTGTTCTTTTATTTTCAAATCAAAATTTTTAATCATACATAATTATTTTATTTTTCAAATTATTTTATTTATTTATTTATTTAAATAAAATATAAAATTTTTCTTTAAAAAATAAGTAAAACTTTATTTTGATTTTTATTGTATCTTATATTTAAAATAATTTATAATTAAATTTTTATAAAAGTAATCAAAAGCAGACATGCACTAATATATTTGTCATAAATTTAATTTCTCACATTAAAAAGTCAAATTTTCATAATGTAACACATTAAAAGTAAAATAAAAAAAGATTTATTTTTGTCTCTTCATTAATTTATTGTTTAAACAATTTAGCAGATTTATCCATGTGAATTGTTAATTGTAGCGTGACAATGTTAAATTTTTTTTTTAGTATAATAATAATATAAAAGTTTAAATTCATGATCTCTTATAAAATATTTATATTTCTCATTATAAGTTTACTTTTTTTTTATGAATTATGAATATTCTTATAAGGTTAAGCCTATTTGAACAGTTTCTTACGGTTAATTTTTTAGGATTAATAGTAATAATGGTATAACCTTATCTATGATATGTGACTTTCAGAAATCGAACTACAATTCTAATATCTAAAGATATGATTTACTTTCATTATACTAATAATTTATAAGTTATCTCGTTCACTTCTAATGACAATGTTAATTAACAACATTGGTTGCGTGCTAAGTAGTCTTCTTATTTTAAAAAAAATGATGTAGCTTTTATATTTTCATTTAAATAGTATATTTTAAGTGAAACAAATAAAATAAAAAATAAATATGGAAAAGTATAGTTTAATGATAAGCAAAATTAAAATTTTAATAAGATAAATTTTATTTTACAACATTAAGATTTAAATACTTCTAAAAAATACTTTATGTAAAAAGACACCTTCAGTCTCTTGAGTGATAATACTTCCTAAAAACAATATAAAATAAAATCCCATTATTTTTGTGTCTCTTATGATAAAATTATCTAGTACACAATTTATGCTATCAAATAATAGTGTTACATCACATTTAACTATACATGTAAATAAGTCTGTTAAGTTACAAACCAATATATTTAGCAATATATATTTTTTTCTTTTAGTATCTAGATTGAAAATTTTTGACTTCAAAAAGATATTTAAATTGACAAATTTATTTTTTTTAATTACATAACGAGCGCTTATTAATCATGAATCAAAATCGAATTTTGATCATAAAAAAAAAAACAAATTTTATCATTATATATCAGCAAAAAGAGATTCGTGAAACTGTGGACAAATTTTTTTAGTTTGAATTTGTTTTTATCATTGTTAGTGTTATGGTGAAACTAATAGTAAACATGTTGTGACCGTAGGTGTAATGATAATGACAAAAAACGAGGAGGGAAATTTGATCGAATTTGAATTGAGGTTGAGCCCATAGGCAATGTTCATTTATGTAGCCTTAAGATTAAAAAAATAAATAAGATTAAAAAAGGAAATGAGATTTATAACAGAAAGGGGAAATGTGTGCAACCATTTTGTTTCTTTTCTTATCAATTTTCTCTTAACAAGCATTGCTTTCCTTATAACATCCGAAAATAATGTTAAAAATAAAAACAAGAAAAGCAGATGAATTTTTTAAAAAATCTACAATTTGAAATTCTGATATTTAAAGATAAATTTTGTTTTCTGATGATGGTATCTATCAAGAGAAAAAGATCTTAATTTTCTATAAAAATAATTACTTTTATGTGTAAAATTATTAAATTGTATTTTAACTTTATGCAAAATATTTTTTCTGATTCTATATAAATTTTGATTAAGAAAAGTGTAACTAAGAGAACGCAAATGCCAAACCCTTACTATTGGAGTACAGATGTTGAAGTAAAAATCTTCATTTCAAAATGAGACTTCAATATATTTTCCTTTTCAATTATGCATTGTTGGTTTATTTACTGTTGAGGAAATATGAATTTATGTACATACATTAAGTGCTTAAGCCAAATTTACACTACAATTAATCATTCCTTTGATTCCATTAACACAAAGCTTATGTGGCTCACTTTGAGTCACAAATTTTAATTAACTTTAATCTTCTTATATAGAAAAAATTTTTCAAGTAAGATTGGTCATTGTTAGATTAAACTTTTAAATGGTTGAAGTAGATTTGAATTCGACCAAAAAATATATACAAGCAAATTCACGAGATATTAACGTAATGAAAGTGAGTTATGATTTTTGTATAAGTACTATAAGTGAGTATATGGGCCAATCTAGTCCGCCCCGTGATGGGCCCATATTAAGGGAGCTGGGTTGGGTTAGTCTGTTTATTAAATGAGCTAATATTTTATATAATTCTAACCCAACCTTCTTAATATGTGAACTAATGAGTCAGCCCATTAATTTGCTAGTTATAATATGTGAACTAATGAGTCAGCCCATTAATCTGCTAGTTATATATATATATATATATATATTTATTTATTTATTTAAATATTTCTAACGATACCTCTTATTTTAAATTATATAATTTGATCTATTTGTTTTCATCAAGTCTTCAAAATAAGTAGATATAAAAGAAATTAAATAATATAATTAAAAAAATTTTAAAAATAAAAAAATATAGAATAAATGGCTCAACCTGGCCGTGGGTCGACCCACGAGTTAGTCCGATCCAACCTTGCTTAACTTCGTAAATTAAACGAACTAGGTTTTATGACCCGCATTTAAACAGACTTACAATTTAAGTTGGTTCTAACACTCACGGGTTGTGGGTTAAATGGATTGGCCTAAGATCGCAACCCATTTATCCAGCTTAATAAGCACAAAAAAATAAGCTAAATGAGTCGAATCTTGTGAGAATATTATTGATTTGCATACAAAAAAATACACATAAGCAATGATTTTTGTATTTATTAGATACACAAAAAATCCTAATAAATTTTTATTTTTTCTCACTTCTCATGATTTTATTCTTAGCTATTATTAACAATGTCTAAATAATAGACACAATGGTGTATCTTAGTGGCAAGCAAACTAGAACTTCAATAAAATAAGCTTTACTAGTAATGTTAGGAGTTCAAATTATGTTAGAGAATATTTTGTGGGAAGAGACAACTTTAATACTCTAAATAAGGTTACATTTGGTAACAACCCAAAAAAAACAATGTTTATAAAAAATTAAATAGATTGATTATGTTATCAATTAAAAAATATTTATTAAAAAATTGATTATAAAACTTTAGTTAAAATAATTTAAATAAAAATTATATTATATTTAATAAGTAAAAAATGTCCACAAGATCAAACTTTGATTCTTTTTCTAAATGTATAATTTACTTATCATTACACTCAACTTTATTGGTATTCTGCAGAGGCCTTTAATTGTTTTTAATCCCAATTTTGTGGATTTGTTAAATTGAAAGAATCTTTGTTAAGGGGGAAAGAATATAAAGGAAATATACAGAACTACTAAAAGATTTTTGTTTGTAACCTTAGTCATCGGATATGCTATTGATATAATATAATGCCTTTATAATTATGCAATTTCATAATGTGATATATTATAATTTCATTGATTTTAGTAAATATTAGAATTTAATTTTTGACGTGGCCCAAGCTTCTGTTGTCGGCAAATTGCAATTAGGTTTGATGATCCAAAACTCTGAAAAATAAAACAATCATTAATTAGTTCATTGACTTGTGACATTGTGAGAAACTGAAAATATAGGCTTTTGTAAAGACTCAACTGACGTGGATTAAACACTTCAATTACAATTCCAAAAAAGTTTTTAATAATAATTACAAGTTTCTTTGGCTAATTAACTACGTTGTGGAGGTTGGTGCCACGCCCTATGAATATGATGAAGCCAATACGACCTTTTTTTCCCCAATCTCAATCAAGCCAACGTGGTTTAATTAATTTCTGACAAAGGCAATTAGACTATACTTTTTTTCAGTGTAAACTCCAAAGCTCGTGCGACCTTATTGTTAGCTTTTTCTGATATTTAATTATAATATTGAACATCGTTGTCCAAAGAACTTTGTTTTTTGTCCTTGTTCGAGATATTTAAGTGTGAAATAAATCTTTATTCATGATATTAAAGTTATTTATTTTTATAAATTATTTTTTAATAATATTCAAATTTTTAACATTTCAACTCATTTCATTAGAATTCAAATTTATTTATTATTGAGTTAAATCCGTATAAGTATAGCAAAAAAATATTGACACATAGTAAGGTTAGAGAGGGGTTATTTTTTCTTTTTTATTTTGATTACTTGAATTTGAATATTAGGACAACACTTAAGAGAAATAATTTTTTTACATGAACCATATCAATGTAGGAAGATTTTATAAGGTATACTTAGTGTAAGACAAGTTTTTTGTACTGTAGTATTAAACATATGACATGTCAATATAATTTTGATGTTAATCATTGTTAGTATTGATAATGAAAAATAATAAGATACAAGAGATAACATGATACATTTAATAATATAATATAAAAAATCTTAAACTGAATATATGCAAGAATTTATGCGCTCTTAAAATTATTTAAAAAAAAAAGAAACTTAATGTTTATTGATGCATAAGTTGGCTTGAACGCACCCCTCAAAAAAAAGTCTGATCCATACATCTTGATGTTGTAGCCAAAATAAAATTTAGAATAAAATGTAATTTATAAAATAAAATTTAGAATAAAATATAATTTATATTTTTAAAATTTATTTTGATATTAAATTATTTTTAAAAAATTTTTATCTCACTAATTTTTTATAAACTTTAATCTAACTTAAAAATATTAATTTTAATATTATATAAAACGAAGATTATTGTCACGTAAACAACATATCACCCACAGTTGTAGAGAGGGTAACCGTGTTGCTGACTGGCTTGCGAATTTTGGGCATAGTCTCCCATTGGGAACTCACTCTTTTGATCGTCCGCCGTCTGGTTGTGGGAATCTCCTATTTCAGGATCTAGGAGGGGTTTCGTTTTTTAGCAGCATTGTGGTCTATGCGCTTTTAGCCCCTCCAATGAACCAAAAAAAATAACATACAATCTACATGTATATTACATGAATATTTGTTAAAAAATTTTATAAAGTAAAATATAATTTATATTATTAAAATTTATTTCGTATGAAATTATCTCTTAAATTTTTTTTTGATTTTACTAAAATCTTTTAAAATTTAATATAATTTGAAACTGAATATTAACTTTTATTTTGTTTAATAAAAAAATTAACGTTTTTAAATTAGACAAAATTTTATGAGAGTTTAGTAAAAAAAAATTTAAGAATAATTTAATATCAGAATAAATTTTAGAAATATAAATTATATTTTATTCTAAAATTTTTATATACACTTTAACCTCAATCTATGACATGTAAACATATGAATTAATAATTAAATTTAAGATGTAGAATTACCTGACACCAAGCAAAATCCTTATTTTCAAAATCAAGATGACAAGAATTTGAAGTGAGTGAAGAAGAGAAACTCATTTATTTCCCATATTGTCATAAATCTTATGATCCGAAAGTGATAACCATAATATATATAAGATAAGAGTAGGGGGTCTCTCCTGTATTTACAATATGGGTTAATAGGTTTAGTACTTATAAAAATCTAATAGTAAAAGTGATCATAAATGAGTTAAGCCAAAATATTCTTAAAAATATTTGTCATTCAATTAATTTAAATTTTAAGAAATATATGTCTATACTAATCCACATAAGATCAAAATTCTAACTGTAAACCTACGGGGTGTTGACATAGTGAAAATAAACTACGCCTCCAAGCATAAAGATTAAGTTCGATTCATGAGAGTCAAATTTTATAAAAAAATCATATCATTATCACTCTCGATTTAAAAAGATTAGGCCGATAGTATAATTTAAATAGATTAGATCTTATTATATATTCTTAGTTCATATAAAAACAAGTTCCAACAGCAACATGGTGGTTATATTATAATAATTCTATAGTAAATTGCAACACTAGTGTATTTGGTTTAATTTTTAAAAATTTTCAAGTCATCGTGATTTGAATAAAAATTTTTCTCTTATAAAAATTTTTCTCTTGTAATTTTTGACCAAATGATAATTTTGAAATTGCAAAAACAACACCATACATGCTATAAGAACATGTAGGACAATGATGATGGGTTAGACCAATTTGGTCAGGTGGTCTATTTTTCTAATCTCATATTCATGTGGAAGTTAATGTTATTTTTATTAGTCTAATATTTATATGCTTATTTTTTTTTTGGTAAGTATATTTATATGCTTATTAAAGCATAACATATGCATCAAACATTTATTTTATTTCTTCAATTAGGATAATTAAATTAAATAAGCCATTTCTCTCAAATTAATGATCGATCCAATTAATGTTATACTATTAGGCTTAGCTGTCCTATTTCCTTTTTCTTCGTAAAAAGGTCAAATCATCAATATAAATTTTGATAACAAACAAAATATTAAAAATGATAACGACGCTTAACGACTGTTAACGACTCTCAATAATTTTTTTGACAATGAGATATGTAATTACAAACTGATCTTAAATTTAAAGTTTTTTTGTTTTTGCAAGGTATTAGGATTCATATTTGAAATGAGTTACTTGAAAATATTTTACACTTATAATTTAGTTCTTGATTTAAAATAATATGTAATTTAGTTTTTCAGTTATTCAAATTTATTTTAATGTAATCTTTTCATTATCACTTTTAAATACTTGAATGAAACAAAATTAAATATTTTAAAAATTAAATTACACACTTAATAAAAATTAGGGATTAA
Source organism: Castanospermum australe (assembly GCA_019955255.1). Lineage (NCBI taxonomy): Eukaryota > Viridiplantae > Streptophyta > Magnoliopsida > Fabales > Fabaceae > Castanospermum > Castanospermum australe. The sequence continues at coordinate 475,645 of NSJW01000618.1, read as the reverse complement.
CTTATAAATGAAATATATTTTCAGGATTAAATTATCATTTTACTTTATTTAAAATTGTATACAAAAAATATTTAAGTGTCAAAACATATATCTTATATTAATTTAATACTTATTTTGATGAGTTATTTCTTTATAAATCGTTCTTTAAAATCACTATTTACAACATACTAACCACAAAAAAGAGTCCAGTCAAAAAAAAAAATCACAAAAGAAGAGTATAATTATTATATTGCAAAAATGATTATTTTGTTATCTTGTGTTTTGGAACAAAATAATCACATCCTATAACAGAGTAATTATACTTTTTATCCGTCGTTGTTCTAATATGAAGAATGAGCATAAAAAGAGTAATTTTTGTAAAAAATAAATACAGCAAACAAATATAATACTATATATAAAAATGAAATAGAGAGATAATATTTGTCCAAAATGGGAAAAAACAGGAAACATTTCCTTTTACAACATCCCTGTTCAGGTTAAAACCGTTAAAACGGCGGTTACAACCTACGCAACACTGACACAACGGTTCTGAACCCATAATCCGTTTTGTCCGTAGCCAATAGCGGCCAATGCGATCCAGCTCAGCAAGTGGATTCCCACCAACCCCACTGACTTTAGATCCTCACCGTCCATCACGTTTCCAACACTCTAAATGTCAAGAATCGAGCGGCGATATCACCCAGTCCCATCCCAATTCCCCGTTCTCATCCGCACCGGAACGCAACCCATCCCGTTACCCGAAAATACCCTTGAAACGTTAGAAATTTTTAATATTCAAATTTAATTTTAATTTTATTATTTAAAACTATAAATTTAATTCAATGATTGGATAATTATAAAATATTATATTATATATATATATTGAATAAATATACTATCTTTAAAAGTATAACAAAAATTTTTCCTGTAACGTTCACATGGATTTGTCATGGACAAAGGCCAAAGGTCATTATCGTAATTGAAGTGCCTTCAGAAAAGAGCCCTTTTTCTTAATTCGAAAAGTTTTTCATTTATTTATTATAATATATTTTTTCTCTGTTATTCTTCTTCTTCGTCTTCCACTACATAGAGCTCTCAGCTCTGTGCAATTGCTCTCTGATACACGGCTTCGTCAATGGCGTTTCTCCCATTTTGAGCTTCCGAGTCAAATCTTTCACTGAGTCGAACTGCCGAGTCCAACAGAAGCGGAGATCTTCCTAACATGTTGGACGGTCTGCTTGGCCGAGGATTCGCCGCAAGATGGTTCGCCCTGTGATTTTCTCTGTATGCTTGTTGATAGTTATTAGGTTTCTGATGAAGAAAGCGCGGAGGAATTTAGAATTTGGTTGTGAATGATGATTCTGATGTTGCGTTGTCTTCTTTTTCAGCAAATCGTTGATCAAACTGACCAAGAGTCGGATCGATGTGATAAGGAGGAAGAGGAGGGCGACGGAGAAGTTTCTCAAGAAAGACGTCGCTGATCTGCTGGCGAATGACCTCGATGTCGATGCTTACGGAAGGGTAATTATTCATTCTTTTTGTAATTCTTTTTCTTTCGTTTAGAACAATTTCTGGATTCGGTTGTGTGAGATTCTTCACTGGACTTGATCTCCGGGATCAATTGCCAGCTTCTGAATCTTTCTATTTTGGATTCTACATTGAAAAGAGCATGCAAGTTTTGATCTTGCGTTGACTCCTGCTATCCAAAGGATGCAGTATGCATTCTGATAAGCTTTTGGGTTTGTGAAAGTGAAACTTTTTAGTTTAGAAAGGAGCATGAGTGAGACGATGACTGTTTTTCCACTTCGTTTTCTGTTTAAATTATTTGCCGTGGGTTTATGGGGAAGGGATGGATATGGTATCGGAAGGTTGAATTCCTATCTAGTATCTACCGTTCTCACTTAATTGAAAGGGACCTTCTAAGACTTTTAATCGTGCCAAACTGCCAATAATTCTTATGTTTGCACCACAATATTTTGTCAATTTTTATTTTGCTCCCGTGGTGGTCAAACAGGCTGAAGGACTCATGGTTGAGCTGACACTGTCATCTTGTTATGATTTTGTTGAGCAATCCTGTGAGTTTGTGTTGAAGCGCCTCACAGTGATTCAGAAACTGAGGTATGGATCTGTTTCTATGATTTATGTTTAATATTGATGTCATCCCCCACCCCCGCCCCCCTTTTTTTTCATTTGAATCATAGCTGATAATAGATAAAGGCAATCTGCCAGGCTTGACTTGTCTATTATCATTGCTTAATGGTCAGTTTGGTATGGGGCTGAAAAATTCATGGATGAGTTTCTTATACAATTTTTCACATAAAACTCATCCATGAACTTTTCACCCCATTTTTACTCCCATATCAAGCATATACTAAATTGAAAATTTTTGGATTATGAACGTGACTAATAGAGGTACAATCAAACCATGCATCTTCATATATGCAGATGCACTAAACAACTCAGAGAGAAATTCAATAATCATAAGTGCAGTCACTTCTTTTTGGTGGTTGTCTGAAAGAAACAATCAATCAAGGTTGTATGTTATTCACACTATCCCGGACTTGCTCAAGATGTGTTCCCAGCTGAATTAAGTGTCTAAATTTATTTTCTTTTGAATTTTCACCATCTCATGATTTCCCATTCTAAATCACTGCTAAATATTTCAAAATAAACCTTAAAACCATTTCAATGTGTCTGATCATATATATAGGCGCCCTTACAAAACCTTCCACATTGTTTTCCAGTCTTCACTTTACTTTCCTGTATTAACTTCAAATGAAAAATTTGAAAATCACCCTTCAAGAGGCAGGAAATGGCTTTCTCTGTCTTATACATAAGCTTATTTACAGAACAAGCCATTCACTATTTACCACTTATCAAGGTGTGCACCTGCCACCTATTTTTAGGCCTCAATGCTGGTATCTAGTTTTATCAGTCAATGGAGTTCAGGCACTGCATGATGACTATGACCTAATTGGCTGTCTTCTTTCTTTTGATATTTGTAAATAGCATTTCTTTCCTCCATGCATGCTTAACAAAAGCAATCGTAGAAATGTATATTTTTTAGAGGGAAATATTTCCTTCTATCATAGTATGTCATGATTTCTGAAAGAAACATGCTTAATGGTCATCAGTACTACACCATAAATGCATGTGTATGTACAGATTTTACATGTTTCTAGCTGAACATAGCTTCAGGCATGTAGTCTTTCTACGTTGATTAACTTCATATTAATTAGTTGAAATGATAATCTAATAGTTTAATAAGGATTTGGTGTGATGAAGAGCTGGTCAGACTCCAGTGACACTTCTTCAAATATTTTTTGTAATAGGTAGGCCTTTTATTGATAGGTTTTCTTAGAATTGGAATTTCAACAGTCAACGTTACATAATTGATGTATCTAGACTTGCTATATAATAATGCCTGATGGTTTTTATCTAATAATAATAGCATTAATAATGTTTGATAGTATGAATGTGAGATACAGAAAGGTAAAAGATGGCCATGGAATATTCATTACCTAGTTAGTATAGATTCTATATCAGGATATTATATTTTGTCATAATTAGTGTGAGCTGATTATCTGATTATTGGCCTTTTTTTTATTCATCTGATAGAGGTGGGGCAGGAGGAATGTTCTACAATAGTTTCTGTGGAATGCTGATGTTGAACTTAATTTTTTTGTTGTTGGCTGATATGCATTGTTTGGATACATGTGGCGTCAAAATATCCCTAAATTCTTGGGTAGCCATTTCAAAATTTTCCTTATATGTCAAACAAGATAATTGATGAACTTCAACCACTTCCATTTCTTTTACAGTGGATGCCCTGAGGAATGCAGGGAGGCTGTATCATCTCTGACGTTTGCTGCTGCAAGATTTTCTGATCTACCAGAGTTACGTGACCTTCGGCAAATATTTCAGGAGAGATATGGGAATTCCCTAGAATGTTATGTCAATCAAGAGGTCAGTCTTGAATTTTTCTTTTTATTAGAATTTTACATATTTATGACTTGTTCCTGAACTGACTGACTAAATTGCTCATTATCAGTTTGCTGCAAATTTGAATTCCAAGTCTTATACATTGGAGAAGAAGGTCCGCTTGATGCAGGAAATTGCATCAGAGTTTTCAATAAAGTGGGACTCCAAAGCTTTCGAACTGAGGATGTCGAAATCCTCTCCATTTGCACAGGTGCTGTCTTCCGCTTTTCTTGTATTCTCTTTTTGACTAGCTTCCTTATCAAATTGAATACTTTGCCAATTCTTAACTTTTTCCCTGTTAAATTGCAAAATTTCCTGCATACTGTTTTTATTTTCCACATGGGAAACCTTTTTGAGAATGTATAAAAAATTGTAATTAGTTCTTATGTATGACTTGTGCAGGGCCACAATAAGTCTAATTTAACTGATTATGATAAACCATCACATGGCAAGGATGCTACCCCAAAAGGAGTTAAGTATGATGTTTTGTTAGGGAGAAGTCCTGATCATCCTAATGATGGGTACAGATTTCAGAATGGCAAGGAAGCCGTTGTCTCAAAAAGAGGTGAACATGATCTTCAGCCTAAATCCAAACTCCCTGAAAATGGATTCAAACCACTAAATAGTTGTGATGAAGTCATTCTGAAAAGGGATAGCCATGGCAATCCGTTACCAGGAAGAAAAGAGCTTACTTCTAAGAAGAGTGATAGAGCCTATTGGGACGAGGGTAGTACGCTAAAACCAATTGGACGCTCATCCCAGGATAAAAGAGTGGAACAATTTGAAGGTGGTTCAAAGCTGCATGATAGTTGGGGGAATGCCACCCTTATAAGAGACAGCCAGGACACTGCAACTGCTAGGAAGTCTCCTAGTCATGCAGGATTGCGTTTGAAGAGTAATGTGAACGAGCCATTTACTGTTAATCATAATGACCTACCTGATACTGGTAACTCACAGAAAAAATTTCAAAAGGATGAAATGCCAAGGGTAAAGCCCTACTACAATAGTGCCATCCCGCCTCCTTATGTAAAACCTAAATCTAAACGGAAGAAAAGCACAGGTGTAGCCAATTTAGTATCTTCACATACTGACAGTGATGGCATCCCTACATATCCTTCAGGACATGACAAGCCTGATGCTGCTTCTACATCAGAGAGGATCCAATTAGGTTTGGATAATTCTGACCAGGATTTGCAGCCCAGTAGACATGCAAGACTGAGTAAGCATAGTCATGAAAAAGAACCCTCTATTCATGAAGATGATACGGAAGTCCCTGTTTTAAAACCAAAATCTTTGAGGCGAAAGCACTCAAAATTGCGATCTAGTCACAATGACCCCAGTAATGAAGATACTGGAATTGTGAGAAAATTGAGGAGCAGGAGACGAGATGAATCAAGACATGGCCTGCAAATTTTGTTTGATGATGAGCAGAATCAAAAGGACGAAGAGGAAAGGATAATAGATAAATTACTGATACATTATAGCAATAAACCATCCATCCCCGTGCCTGAAAAAGCAAGGAGAAAGTCTAAAAGTCAACATGCACATAAAATGGATAACTTGGCTGGGGAATCCCTAAGGAGTGGAAGGAGAGATGGACCTGATGAGACTCCAGATATGACTCTTCCCCGACGAACAGTTTCCCTTTCTCTTGAACAAACAGGAGGTGTGGAAGTTGACAAAGTATTTACTCGTGCTGCTTCATATCAGCCAGATGGATCAAACGAAGCTCGGCATGTGCATCCTAAGTTGCCTGACTACGATGATCTAGCTGCTAGGCTTGCGGCCTTGAGAGGAACATAAGGAATAAAGCACGATGAATAAATGCTCCTTCTTTACCAGCATGATAGCAGTCATTATGATCATGATGCTTTATTCTCTTATACTGTTGATATTGTTGAAGATTGCACGGTGTTGCTTTAATTACAAATTTTTGACTACTCCGCAGCATGGCCGTACCTGTGTTGGTTGACAAATTGTTGCTTCGTCATCATCTTTACTGATGCAGCTATATGTTACACGCAACGTTGATTTAAGTTTTTTGCCTTTTATGATTGTAAAACAGTAATAGTGTCTGTAACAAAAAAATTGATGGTGTTCCTACTTTCCAATAGTGGAAGATAAGAAGTTGAGATTTGTGGTATTGTTTGAGAGTTGTTTCTCATCCTCATATTCCCACACCTCCAATCATGGACGTAGTTGAAGTTCTATCAGTTGAACTCTTTTACAGTGATGAATTACAGTGGTGGCAGGGGTTTTATTTAGCTGAGACAGAAAAAAAAGTTAAATTGATATTGAAACGACTAACGAGGAATCTGGTGGAAGAATGCCGGGTGAAATTACATAAAGCAAAATATAATATTCATTTTAGTTAGGGTTTGCTATTTTCTGTCCTTGGTGGTTTATTGGAAGTAGAAATGCGCTATACAGCAACAAAACTAATACAAGTGATTACATGGAATATAGATATATCATTGGCTATTGTTGTCTCTAACCTATTTACTCACTGGATGACATGGTAGTATTTTAAAAGTTGACATTATTTGCTAATACTATGTGTCAGGTCTTGGATTCGTAACATCCATAACTTTCATCTTCTTGGTCGGGGTTTTCATGTCATCGTGGTTGGGTACTTTTAAATTTTTTTTTAAAAATTAAAATCTTTAAACTTGGTCCCCCAAACAATGTCAGTCTCGAAGGGAATAGTTTGGACTATTGTGTTACTTCATGTTTGTTGATGCTTGATAGTATGCTGATCTATGTCTTGCTCGTGTGATATACTGGTCCATATGATAATGCACTTTAATACTCATCTGAAGCATGTAAAGCTAATGTTTGTTTGGCTTGGCTTCACAAATAACAGAACTATCATCTTACTTTTTGGCCACCCCGTTTAAAAATAAGAACTGATTAGACGGCCGAGACAATTATTATGGCCACTTATTGTTGCCATTTACCTTGCATAGATTATTCTGATGCTGCTGGTTGCTATGTAGCCTTTTTAGGTTAAAGCCGTATACAATATTGCAATATACCATTTTGAGTTACTCCAAGTTTCTTGATGTACTCCATAATCAGTTGTCATTGTTCCGAATGCTCATCATCAGTGTCTTCTAGATGATAACTTTTGATCCATTTGAGTTAAAAGTCATCGAAAAATTTCCATATGGATAAGCATTTGATGTATTGAGTTTGACAAGGCAGGTTTAGTGTCAATTAATGGAAAATTATCTGTGATTATCAGAGATTTAAACAAGTTTACATGTTGAATTTAACTCTTTTTAATTATATTATTATTTGCACAGAATTATTCTGGAGATGAGGAGCTACGCCGTGTCTATGTTGCCACGAACCATCATTATATTGGTGTTATATTTCTTGTCAACTCCAAGGATGTCACAAGACCAAACTTGTCAGTCCGTGAAGGAATTCATGAGTGGTTCTAGTTTTTGTAGTTACTTGAAGTCTCGAATCTTAATTATTTACTTTGTATCTTGTCACTGGGTTCTTAACGGCAGTTTTTTTAGCAAAATATTACTTTCAGCTACAGAAAATTTAATTTTTTAACGGTAGTTTTATATGTTTAGAGGCGGTTCCTTGATAACTGTAGTATTAACTGTAGTATATGTTACTTGAAGTCTCGAATCTTAATTATTTACTTTGTATCCTGTCACTGAGTTCTTAACCGCGATTTTTTAGCAAATAACGGCGATTTTTTATTGGTAATATTTTGGCTGCACAAAATTTAATTTTTTAACGGTAATATTATATGTTACAGGCGGTTCCTTGATAACCTCCGCAAATAACGGCGATTTTGTTGTGTTTGGACCGTTATATTTCTTTGTTTTTTTGAAAAAAATTTACATTCATCCGCCTTATATACTTTTCTATCCTTCTCTCTCGTCTTCAAACCCGAAACCCACGGCTGCCCCAAAATCGAAAAGTCCCACATCGCAAATCCACGGCTTCCATCAACGCCGGCGGCCTGGGGTTCTTCTCAACGGAACCCCTCTCTCTCTCCTGCTGAACTGGTTTTGTTCTTCTCCTCAATCGAACCCCTCTCTCTCTCCTGGAGGTATGGGAAAGTAACCACAAAGTAATTAAAAAATTTTAGGATAATTTTTCTAATGGAAATAATATTTTAGTTGTGAATCATTGTCTTCAGGTCTTGGAGGGATAGGCTGTAGATATCATCCATGGTGGAAGCAAAATTTACAAAATGAGAATCAAGAACCAACAGTCGTGCTGATAGAGTCTTGCAATTGAATTCACCTATCTTGTTTGATACAACATCTATAATGGAATAAAAAATAATAACTAAAAATTAAAAAAAATAAAAGATTTTAACTGGAACCATTAACAAAAGGAGAATCAACCTTCTACCATCTACAGTTGGAGGAGAACTTCAGGTTAAGTATTTTTTTATACAAGTTGCAAAGAGTTAGAGCACTTCAGGTTAGGTTTCTTTGCAAGTTGCAGAGGGTGGGCTTGAGAACTTCAAGTTAGGTTTTATTACAGGTTGCAGAGGGCTGGAGAACTTCAGGTCAGGTTTCCTTGCAAGTTTTAGAGGGCGGACTAGAGAACTTCAAGTTAGGTTTCTTTGCAGGTGGCATAGGGCCGGCTGGAGAACTTCAGGTTTAGGTTTTCTTACAGGTTGCAGAGGGCTAGGTTTTCTTGCAAGTTGCCGAGGGCTGGAAAACTTTAGGTTAGGTTTCTTTGCAGGTTGCAGAGGGCGGGTTGGAGAACTTCTGGTTAGGTTTTTTTTTTAGGTTGTAGTAGGCGGGCTGGAGAACTTCAGGTTATGTTTCCTTACAGGTTGTAGAGAGCTGGAGAACTTCATGTTGAGTTTCCTAGCCTATAAATGGGGGGCCTAGCCTCATCAGGTGCGATCAACCAATTAGAAACCTATTTACAATCAATTCTAATAATTTATTACTCTATTTTTAGTTAGCCACGTTCTTACTCGAGCGTTGGACTCTTTTTTCTTTATTTTGCAGGTCTTCTACCTCAAGAATATCTCGACTAATTTTGGTTTAGAATATTGGCAACATATATGGGAATTAATGCAATTTTCTCCACCATACTCTCAAGCTATCTTTTATGGTATTTATTTTATGATTAATTGTTCCATGATTAATTACATTATATTGATTATTAATTATTGCCTTTTTAAATTAATTGTTCCTCACACATAATTTATTTTACTCATCTCCAGATATGCATCCATTATCAAAATCCTTCCTAGATTTAAACTCTTTGACTTAATCCGCCACTATGTGATTATATAGTCTATCACATTGTTTTGCCATACGTAGACCAAATCCAGTCGTGATGCTTTTAGCCGATGTTATTATCCAAGGAAGGCACTAGAAAAGGCCTACCAGCAGATTCTATTTTCATTATCCATATCACCAAATTGAATTCTAATAAATTTTCAAATCTACTTCTAATAAAATTGCCATTATCTTGTACATGATGCGCATGAGGCTCGTGGCTTAGCAGTGCAGTTATTGATTTCCAAATAGACACTCGTGTGCGAATCCATCAATCCAATAAATGATGATCTTTTGATCAGCCTCAACTAAAGGCACCTACCCACCACGAGGTCTTCAATATAGAATAAAGGAAGTTTAATTTTCAAATGTGTAAGACCTCGTGGTTTAATTGTCCAACGCTTGTGTTGCAAATCTTTGCACCTGGCACCTTCCCATCACGACGTCTTTAATATAAAATAAAAGAAGTTTAATTTTCAAGTGTGTAAGACCTTGTGGTTTAATTGTCTAACGCTTGTGTTGCAAATCTTTGCACCTGGTTTTGATTCTCTATAGATCTAGTTGTTTTACTTTTGCAAGCTTCTTAAGCGTGTTTTGTTCAATACAGAACAAACGAAGCTCACTTTGATAGTAAATAGGACCTTATGGCACAATAGTCCAACATTTGGTCTTCAAAGTTCTACACCAAATTTCAATTCTCCAGTGATTTAGATTAATAAAGGTCAAGGCGATGTGACTTTGCTTAAGCTTGTGGTTACATATCAACGATTTGTCAAAGCATCAAGACTTTGACCTACATAATGAGCTGATGGCCATCCAACTATCAATCCGACATGCTAATGGCCTCACTATAATTATTCTATTATGTTTTTATATATTTAACTAATCCATATTTATCTCGTGTTGTCAAAACATGGGAACATTATAATTTGCTTTCGCCAAGGTCCATATTACACCACCACCATCTTAAGCGAACACCTTGTTGTCTTGCCGTTGCAACTATGGTTAGTTTTAATCCTAATGTTTGTCTCATTTCACCACGGTGATCTTTATCCCGTGTATCATTTTCACTTCACCACCATGGTATTTTAATCCTATTCGTCGGACTTACTTTACCACCACAGTAATCTTAATCTCGTAAATCAATTTCACTTTATCATCTAATGTTAATCCCGTACCTATGTCATGACGACAGTTGATTTTCATCCTATGTCAACGGTAAAGTAAACAAAGGCTCCGCTCTAATGAAGGTTAATATTTACCCCATTCCAAGTTAGAAAAAAATCAATATCTAAGATTAACTATAGTTTGATCTTGACTAAGGCCATCCAGCATGACACTGTGTGCTAGCATCCTCTGGCTCGCCAAATACTAAGCCGAGGGAAAAGTGTACTATACAAATATTTTAAGCCAAATTAACTAGCCCAATTATGTGGCCTAGCATCGAGAAAGACTTCAATAATATTTGTCCTTATTATAACTAGTAACTACTAAATATTATCCTCATCAAATATGAGTTTGAATTTTATTAGAACACTTATCTACAAGAGAAGTTTATCAATTACAATTAAGGGACCCTTCCCTAGCCTTTGAATGGGGGCCTAGCCCCCTAGCTATGATTAACCAATTAACAATAAATTTTACAAATCAATTTTGATAATTTATTATTCTGTCCTGAGTTAGTTACATTCTAATTTAAGTATCGGAGTCTGTTTTCTCTATTTTGTAGGTCCTTCACCTCAAGAATATTTCGGCTAATGTTGGTCTAGAATAGTTTCTTTATAGGTTATGGAAGGTTGGAGAATTTTAGGTTAGGCTGTGACACAACATTTATAATGAAATAAAAAGCTTTCATAACCATTGAATAATTTTTTTTTTAGCACTTCATTTTTGAATAATAAGTATAATATCCAATAAATTGTTTGCTTTGCCTTAATTAACAATTATGTGCTAGGTTTCCTTACAAGTTACAAGTTGATTGTCACGACCGTCCTTGAAGGGTACCGCAACGGAAATAGCGAGAGAAATTGATAGAAAAATAAAGTCACCACTAATTTTTTTTATTAGAAAAAATAATTAAAAAAACTCTTTACAAGAAAATTGATCTTAAAATTAGATTGGATTCGTGAGTTTATTTATGTAGAGGAAAGAGTGGGAACTTAATCCTACTACACCCTTTATACATCCATCCTAAGATGGTTACCCTAAATTAATTATGTAAATTATTAATAACTTTAATAACATTTAATTTATCCCTAAAAATTAAAGAAAATTAAATAATAAATTAAAATATTTATAAATTTGAAATGAAAGAAATAAATATTTATTTACAAATCAAAGAAAGAATAAATTATTTACCATTTTGATTACAAATATATTTTAAAATCTTGATAAATCAAAAAAAGAATTTATTTAGGTTGAACTTGCCAAAAGTGTCTACGATCCCTAAAATGAGAAATCAAAGCTCACGTAGTTCGTCTAGAAAATGATTGTAGGTTAGTGAATTTTAATAAAATAATTAGTTAATTTTAAAAAATTATCAAAGAGCCGTCGCGACAATATGGATGTTGGGATTTTTCTTTTGGGATTCAAGAGCCGTCACAATAACATTTATCCCAATTAATGATATTTAAAATATGATTAAAATTTTATTTTAAGATTAAGAAATCGTTATGACAACATCAATCATAATTAATTATTTTCTAAATATGACTAAAATTTAATTTTAGGATTAAAGAGCTGTTACAGCTACATTAATTTCAATTAATTATTTCTCTAAATCAAACAAGTTGTCGTAGCTAAAATGACTCAGAGATAATAATTATAAAATTTTTTATTTTTTAAAATTCATTAAAAATTAAGGATTATGATAGAGATAACCAATTCAAATTTGAAATTCTATCATAGGCAATCAAGCGAGATATAAGATAAAAATCAAACGTACCCAAATAGATAGGATAAGTCAAATTAAAAGATCAAAGTAAATCACATCAACAAATTTTTGAATTATCATGATTAAAATTTATTTTAAGATTAAAGAGTCATCACGGCAACATTAATCTAATAAAATTATTTTTTCAAATCAAATTAATATATATATTACATACTTTATTATTCTTTTAAAAGAAAATTTGAATATGCTATATGACTTGAGAATGAGAATAAAGAAAAATATATATCATATACATACAGAAGAGAAACTATTTTAACACCAAGTATGAGACATATATATTCTCCATATTATACATTTTATCACTTAAACTCATGGTTAGTAGAGATTCTTTTCAAGCATGATATTATGTTTGGGAACGAGAGAGATTATATATATTTACTTCTACCTTTTGCTGGGCTTAGGTAGATAACATAAATACATTCAAATACAAGATCAACTGCTTATTCATATCAATTCAAATTATCTAATAACATTAACAGAATTTGTTCAACTAGATGATAAATATATATCATACATGGAATGTTATATTTGATAATAGAGATAAAAATTCATCAATTTATTAGCATTAACATAGATTGACTCATAAGTCCAAATTCCACAGCTATGTATCAAATAAAGGAATATTGACACATTTAATTACAAAATAAATATCCACGAATAATTAATCATAAAAGACAATAATGGCATAAAAGACACATAATTTATAATATTTGAATTCAAAAAACAAGAAGATGATATTGTTTCGAGTTCCAAAAAAATAGTGGACAAAAATCATAGTTTTTCAGTTGAATAGCTCTTACTTTTCGGATTATTAATTATGATGAAGTAACAAAGGAAAAGTGACATACCTTCTTATTGAAAACACATAAAGGACCAAAGGTGTAATGTTCCGTGGGTCGTGACGACCTCTTCTTCACATACTCCTTGTTCCTTAATCAGTATATTTACTCTCCTTTCTCTTATCAATTATATGTTTGCTCTAATTGTATCTGAGTGCTCTCTTTTTTTTTCTAATCTCTCCCTCAAATTTTTCTATTCTCTTTATATAGAGCTCCTTTATCTAGTTAGAGGTTGTCTTAAAAGATATTATATGATCTCCTATCTCAATTCAAAACAAATTTTTCTCCTTCTCCTTCTTATCTTATCTTTATCACTTTTCCTGATTAAATCTCACTCATCCTTAGTTATTGAATTTGGTTATTATTTTTTATCTCATTATTTTTTATTTTATTTTATTATTATTTGTTAAGATTAACATAGATTTAATTGTAATTAAATAAAACTAGCATTAAAAGGACTGGACAAAATACGATGTTTACATTAATAGTGATAATAGCATAAAATTGTAGAGTTTTGATATAAAAAATATGCTTTATTGTATCTTGATTTAAATTAATTTTAATAAATTTGCAACATTATTGATTATTTTACTTAAAATATATTACTTCTAATTAATTATGATATCTTATAAGATATTAAAGATTTAAAATATATATGATTTTGATTTAGTTTTGAATGCATACATAATTCAAAAGAAATCACATGATCAAATGAAGATATTACTTTGATATAAAGGTTTGTGACACATGATTACTTACTTGGGTAAGAGAAAAACCTAAGTGGCTATAAAAAGAGGGATATGATACAATTAAATAAAAAAGGATGAACCAAGGAGTTTCATAATACAACACAGAAGATGATGTAACATGGTACCAAACCACACAAGATAGTGAAGATGAAGGAGATGTTATCTTTAAATACGTGTGTGTGTTTAGTTAGTTTTGTTTGTTAAGGTAATGATAAAACTTTGCTAATTTTAGTTAGTATTATATTATATTATATTTTTGTTACCTATTTTTAGATATTTTAATATTTTTTATTTTATTTACTTATCAATTAGTTTAAATAAATTTTTAAATGAATTTAATTATATTTTTTTATGCTTTGAGTTTATTCTTATTATCTGAATATTGACGATAATTATTAAATATAAATTATGATTTTTAATTATAAATACTATCGATGATTTGATAAATTATTGTTAATTATGAGAATTAAATATATAATTAATTATAATTTTTAAAATTTAATTGATATATTTATTGTGAATACATGATTGACCGTTAAATATTCAAAAAATTTCATAATTTATAATTAATTATTTATAAATCACTTAAAATTAAAAAAATCTTTATATATTTTTTTTATAAAAATGTTATTCTTCCATTTCTTATCATACATTTATCTTAAATTATAATAAAAAATTTAATTTTTTTACTTTTTTATTATAAAAAACAAATATAAAAAATGTAATTTTAAAGCGTAAAAATAACAAAATTATTTTCCTATTATTATATAGACATTGTTGTTTCTTCTGTCCTCCCGTACTTGAAGAAGGCAATGAAATAGGAATGTTTACGTAACATTAATCATATAACATTACCCTTAACAAAATGACCAATCTGACCTTTCTCAGAACTCCTAACTAGATCAGAAATCAGAACAAAAGCCTTTGCCATTCCCTAGGACCAGGACCATCAACTCTTTTCAAGATTCGCATCCCACGTCCATCTCCATCCACTCCTTGTCAAAGGTAAAGGACTGTTTCCCGCCAAAATAGCCTTCCTCTTCTCACCCTCTCCTATATTACTGTGCCTCTTTAGCTGCCACATGTTCCACTGGCTGCAGAAGGAAGACACACACAACACACACATAGACAGAGGGAAAGGCCACACTCCAGACTCCAAAGAGATGAAGGGCACATCCAAACTGATTATGGGAGCAACCTTGGTAATGGTGGTTAGCCTTGCGGTGGTTCTAGGCCTCATACTGGTTCTGCTTGCTGAGCTCTACTGTTCTCTCTTACTCCGCCGCCGTCAGCTCAGAAACAGCAACTCCAGCGCCATCCTCACCGCTGCCTCTCAAACCGCCGCAACCAGGGCCAACTCTTCCCCTTCACAGGCATCATACCCCCAAGAGCAGTCGTCTCCTCCTCCTTTCAGTAGCATTTATGCACCAGGAGTCCTCCAAGCTCCAAGAAGCTTCCTTTTTCCTGCGGTTGCTTTCAAAGAAGACATGGCTGAACCAAAGAAGCAGCACTCTGAGCTTCATCAGGTTATTCAAATCCAAACCCAAGAATCAAATGCAAGCCCACGTCGGATTGGACTTGTCTCTGTTTCTTCCCCACTAGCATCCTTCATATCCAGAGCTCCCCGACCCCCAAAGCCAATTCAAGAAGGCCCACTTCAAGGTAGCAACAGTGGAACTCTTAGACCCGATAAATCTTGCAGTAGTGGGGGGGAACACCTTGTGTACATTTCCAATCCCATTTATGAAAACGACGAGAGCATGGCAACCGGGGCAGCTACCCCCTTTGAGACACCGGACACTTCACCTTCGCGTTTAGAAAGAAGCGGTTCTTCTGGGGATGATGACGCAGCTCAGGCATCCCCTTGTGGGACTCATTCACCTCCATATACACCTCCTCTGACTCCAATGAAGAAGCTCCCTGCAGAGGCTTGCTCTGTTTCTCTTAGAGATGCCAGGTCCTTGGGCACTTCAGGCAGTGATTCCCATAGCAACAATGGTCTCTCTTCATCATCCTCTGGTTCCCCTTGTACTTCTCCTTCATGGTGATTGTGATTCATCAATGGCGTAGTTAGACTGTGAAAGTTATCGTTCCTTTCTTGTATTTTTTTTTTTAAGTTTATTTTGTTATGTGGGTAGTTTTGTGAATGTATTACCATTATTAGAGGTGGTGACTGGTAAGAACTAAGAACAAAAGGTGTACTAACTTAGCAGCAGGGAGAAAGCTACGAGTACTTTCTTTTTTTCAGGCGTGGCTATGGCTCTTCTAACCAAGTCACACTCATGCCAAGTCAACTTTTTTTTCCTGGTAAACTCAACTTTTATTTGGTTAGAAAGTTGTTGCATTTCATTGCAGCACTAGAAAACAAACTCTCATTTTTCTTTTTTGTTTCTCTGTTTTTGGGATTGGGAGAGTGCACGTGAATTTTGAATGGTAAACTAAACGAAAAAAAATATTAAGTTTTCTTGTTCTTGTTATCATAGGAATCAAATGGAAATGTTTCCATCTCAGTGTTTGAAGGGCCTCGAGTTATGATTCCAATGCACAATGCATCGAAGGCCTAAAACAAACAAACAAATACTGTCACTGCAACTGCAAGCAAAGACTTTGCCTTCGGTTTTAGTTCTTAGTCCACTTCGATAAGGACGACACCAGTAGTTGTGCTGGAACTCCATTAGGCAAGAAGCTTTCAGTCAAGTAGTTTTTTATGGTAAGATAAAGAAAAAAAAAAAACAAATGCAAATCCAAATCCAAATATAAAGTAAGAAAGGAAAGAACCAGCATTCCCCCCATGGCATACGTTCTTGCCCTTTCCGGTTAATTTTGAGGTCAAATTTATCATATTTTATAAGGTTGTTCTTCTAATTTTTTAATTAAAATAATGTCTGTTGATGATATTTGTACATTAGAATTTTTTTTCGCTTTTTTTTCATACGCCCCTCCAATCTCTGCACAGGGGTGGATTAAAATCCTACTTAGAAGAATCACAGGTATGTGAGTCTTGTCCAGAAACTAATCTTTGTACAGGATTTTGATATAAAAAAGCAAAGTAAGAAAGAAATAATGTGCAAAAATCATTTCAGTGTAATTCCTTGTTTTATTTTTGGGGTAAACATCAGTATAATTCCGAATGTCCAGTTTTGAAGGTGTGGATTGTGGTTGTTCTGTTCTTTGTATGACTTGGTCTGTAATGGAGAAGAGTTGTTAGGAATTATACTTAATTACTTGAATTAAATAACTTGAGAGACAAAGTTGCTGAAACCAAAACTATATAGAAGAATTAAATTAATAAAGAAAAAAAGGGGGGAAAAAAAATGCAATGAAGCTTCTGATTTAACGGGTTGAAGTTTCACAGTAATGTTTATCTCTCTAAAAAAATATACATAAACAAGATTTTGTTTTGGAGCTAATTTAGATAATTCAAATCCAAAAATCTTTGGAAAACTATATTCAAGTGATCAAAGTTTTATTATGCTGCATAAACATATATTTTGAGGAAATTTCGAAAAATGTGAATAGAGAAGATTGTTATATTTTTTCTTTGGGAGGGTGGGGTGAGAGAGAATTGTGAAGAAAGTATTAGACATGTCATTGTGTTGGGGATGCAGTGCAGATAGCTCCCATATGCATTTTCCTTTTGCCTCCAGGTAAATTTGTACCAAACTGTATTTGCATTGGTTTAGCTCCAAATCCAATGATGATAAACATTGGAGAAATGGTGGATCTCATTGGAATCCATTAATAAAGAGAAGCTTGAACTCTGAAATCTGAATGAATTACTCTTAGATTAGTACGGTTAATCAAAAGTTATTATCTCCACCCTTTCAATATGTTATATACTGAATGATGATGTCCAATTAACTCCAAAGCATGTGATAAGAATAAGATATAATCCTGTCAATACTAGCAGCTTGTATGGCCTTAACATGGTTTCATTGTTCCCTCTCATTGTTTAGCGTGTGAAAATATCACATATTGCAGTAAATCATGCTTGTTAAAGTGCTAAAATTGGCATGCCATGGCTCTTCAGATCTTACAATGTACATTGAACAAATCTTTGTTGTTACTATTTCTTTTCTTTTTTTTTTTCCCCTCAACAAGGTCATTGATCAGACTCAATATAAAATAATTTTTTTAATTCTTCAAAGATACAAGTGTTATTATTTTAGTCATTTAAAGAATTTTAACATTAATTTAGTCTTATAATCATGAAAAATAACATCAGTTTAGTCCTCTAAAAAAATTAATACTAATTTAGTTCATTAATTATTAAAAAATATCA
The DNA here is from genome assembly GCA_019955255.1 of Castanospermum australe. Lineage (NCBI taxonomy): Eukaryota > Viridiplantae > Streptophyta > Magnoliopsida > Fabales > Fabaceae > Castanospermum > Castanospermum australe. Next base: position 457,589 of record NSJW01000618.1, on the reverse strand, counting down.
TTAGTTTAATCTCTTAATCATAAAAAATTAACATCAATTTAATTTTTAATTATAAAAATTATATCAATTTAGTGTGTGTTTGAATTAAATTTTATAAACTTAGTTTTGATTACAAATGAGTTTTTAATAAAATAATTTATGTTTACAAATTTATATTTAAAATGTGATTTTACCATAAACAAGTAACAACGTTTTACTTCAACCTAAATCTTAATTTAGAGAAAAAATCACATAGAAATAGATAAAAAGTAATTTTTGCTAAGTATCATTATTTCACTTCAAACGGGGGTTTAATGTCTTCAAATGAGTTTATAAGATATCCATCATCAAGCCAAATATGTTATTAATTTTTAAAGAATGATTTTGATATAATTTTTATAATTAAAAGATTCAATTAATATTAAATTTTTTTTTTAAAACATCAAATGATAACACTTTAAAAACTAAAAAGGAAATTTATTCTTTCCCAAATATCAAATTCCAGATACAAGCTCCCCCTTTGCGTGCACTCATCGAGCATCCTCAAGACCTCACCAAACCTGTAATAACTTTTTCTATGGTGATCGCCTACAGGGATCATGTCATAACTTTATTGTCGCACATGACCTGTTTTTATATCACTTTTTTTTTTTACATACAATAAATTTTTGCGAGAACTGTGATAATTTTTGTGCAAGATTGGCGTAGTGTGGAACTAATATAGAAAAGTAATTTATAAGTATTTAAAACTCCAAATATAATTTATTAAAATATTTTGTAATGTTCAGCTTTTTCCCCCAAATAGACCCGATGAAATTAATCTAGAATTCTACACCACTAACTTAAAGCTACACTTATCTATGGAATTTCTCTGTCCCTTCGAGACATCCATAAAATTTGACGACACTTGTGTCCACTGGAACTATTTTTATCAAGTAGAAGACAAAAATGCTTGTAGAGTGACATGTACCTACATTAAATTTCTATCAATTTTTATCAACTTACATTTCATGAAAGGACAATTATTTGGAGCTTACTATTCTAAAAGGACCAATAGTATCCTTTTATAGAATCCAAGATTAGCCAAACTAGCTAGTTTGTCGACTTTATGTGGCTTGTACGTGGAACACAAGCGATGTTGAATTGACGTTGAATAATATATAAAGAAGATTTTCCCAAATATGGAAAAATTCAAAAGTAAAATGAGTACTTATTACTTAATCAAAAATCATCACAAGGAAGGTAATCAATTATACATATCATGTGAAAAAATGTGTATAATTTGTATTTTTTAAAATTAATAGTAAAATTAAAAATTGTTATTGAGTGGCTAGCTTGTAAATAAATTATATGAGCATAAATTTATGTCAATATTATTAATTTTGAAAAGAAATTGATATATGCAGTACAAAAGAACAAGACATATATATAGTGTTTGGAGAAATTAAAATTCATTATTTCTTGTCATAGTGTTTTTCTTTCGGTACATGCCCCGCAAAAATATTTTATTAAACATAAATTATCATTATTAAAAAATAAAAAATTCTCAAGCAGGCCTCTACCCTTTGAAATATTTAAATTATTGATAAAAAATTTAATAATTATTTATTCTATACTTCACTTTTAAAATATATTATACGCTTTAACAGATTCTTTTTTCTCTTTATTTGCGTTGCTAATATTGTTGTCACTATTATTATGGATTTCACATCATTCAGCGTTATTGGTACGCGAAGGTAGTGAAAGTAGCAGACACTTGGAGAATAAAGAAGAAGCCCAGCCCAATACCGTGTCGTTTTGTTGACAATTGATATTGTGACCCAGATTTTTTTTTCGTCTACATCTTGAATATTCATAGGGCTTATGCATCTTTTTATATGCGATTTTTTTAAATTTTTTTTTACAGTAAAAATTATTTTATGTTTATATGTAATATTTTAGAAATATTTTAATTTTAATTTAAATAATTTTTATATTATGATTTTTTTTAAAAAGTATAAAAATTTAACTTAACAAAATACATTTTATATTTTTTTGAATATTTTTAAATTTTTTATAAAAAATATTTAAACATACTAAAAAAATAAAAAAGTACCTTTTTTTAAAAATAATAATTTTTTATCAAAAAAATAGTACGTCTAGGAGCACATAGTTTCGTACGTATTATAATTTGATTTCGCCAAACATATGCCACGTGTGCAATGAACCATATGAAATCATAAGCTTCCCACGTGGTTACCCTTGTTTCTTCATGTTGCCTCTCCCCCATCACCATGTTCTTTTGATTTGATTCCTTTTCGGATTGGCTTATGGGTCCCACCCAAATAATTATCACTTTATCTACTCACTCAATTAATCCCATATTTTAACTAATTAATTAATTAATATGACATCATAAAAAATAAATATATAAAATTAATGTAATATTTACGTATAAAAATAACATAGTTATAATGTACAAAAAAAAAATAAGATAGTTATATCTTTAGTAGTTTACTGAGAATATAAATATAACTATATCTTTATATGATTTATTTATTTATTTACTCCTTCTCAGCTCTATCCTTGCCTCGGCGACTTGTGAGGTATTCTATATAACCGTAGCTCCTGGTGTTCACTTTTCTGGCCCTAAATTTGAAGCTTTAATTTTCCCTTCCACCATCATCCATGGCTTCCCAGTCACAGGCTCAGGGCAAGCTTGCCGTTTTGACATCACCGAAAAGTGACAGCGGCGCCAGCGGCGGCGGAGCGGCGTCGCTGCCAAAGGGGCAGTGCTTGTGTTCGCCGACGACACACGAAGGGTCGTTCCGGTGCCGTTTTCACCGCACGGCAGGGACAGGGTCATCGCCGTCCACGCCAGCTTGGATGAAAAGGTCCAAGTCCATGCCCGCTAACAAGGCTGTGGTTTCTGTCCCTCCACAGTGATGACAGACCCTTCCCAGTGAGTGTGCTTCATGTGTGTACTTCTATGAATATCTCCATGTTTTCAGCTCTTGATTTACTTGAAAAATTGGCAAGTGTTAATGGCTTGCAAGCTTGGCTTGTTATGCTTTATTACATGAAAATATTATATATATATATATATATATATATATATAGTTAAGTGTAGTTAATGCTTGGGTTTGGACTTTGGGTGGATCCAGTTGCTATACCTCTCTCAACTTGTTGTACTTTTAACTCACATATTTATGTTCCTCATTTTAGCAAATAATCTGTCTCTGATCTCCTCTCTCATCTCATATTCAAACTTTCAGAGACTACACTCTTAATTTGAAAGGCTCTTTTTTTTTTTTGGGATTTCAATCAAGTGCTGTTCTAAATATCATCACATGGGTTTAGATCCTCATAATTATTAATCTACACCCTTTTGGTTGAGTTATTAGATTAGATAGCAGATCGAAGGTTAAATTGTAGTTTAGAGGAATCTGATCTATTATATGGACTTTATTTTCCCTCTTAATTTGATATATCATAAGAGAAAGGAGGATACTTTAGCACTGGTGAGATTCATATTCAGGAGCGTGTTCATCAGACTGCAAAAGCAGAAGTCCTTTCTACCATATGTCATGGAGTAAAGTCTGCGGGTGTAGAATTTTTTTGTTAAAAAAAAATTAGCTCATCTAGAGTGAAGGATTTCTTTTAAAAGATAAAATTATTTTAGAAAATAAAATAAAAATATTAATTATTGATAAAAAATTAATAATTAAAATTATGATTATATATATATATATATATATATATATATATATAAAACAAATTATGATATTGTTAAATTTATTTTTTTAAATTTTTTCATCAAAATTAATATTTTTTATTTTATTTTATAAAGTGTATTCTTAACTTTAAAAAAATTAAATTTCAAAAAAAAAGAACTGTAGAAACTTTTTGTTTTTTATTTTTTTTTATAATAATAAGATGTTTTTGAATTTGTGACTGAGATGTATAGTGGTTTATGCATCACCCGAAAATGAAAAAAAGATCGTTTTTTTGGTAGATGAAAAAAAGATCTTATCTATCTAAATATCAGTGATCAAGATTCATAACATACGTGATCATTCATTTTAGTCTCTCTGGGTTCACCCATTTTGATTACTGATATTGCTTTTCTGAAAAACCCACCCAGCCTCCCAAAAGAAAAACGATGGCCCTTGATAAAGACAGTGCAATTCTATTATAAAAGAATTTCTTGTTTTGTCGCTTTCTTCCTCTTTCAACTAGCGTCTTATTTTATGAATTAAACGGCATTGAAACGTATGCAGTTTGTAAAAGAAAATGAACAGAAACGGATTATTCTTGAGCATACAAAAATATTATATGATACCCCACTAAAACAAGATGAGCATTTCATTCTCATCAACTATTGCTCGTAGTTGAATAAAGAAATGTATATAATAATGTCAATTATTAACATAAGGATAAAGGATAAAGCATGTCAAACAAAAAAAAAAAGGATAAAGGATGAAGTTGATTTGGATGTGCCCCCACCACTAGTGCTAAAGGATTCAATGCCTATCTGTGCATCGTTTTCTACCACTGGATGAAATTTGCACTAACTAGTAACTGCCTCTAATATATCGTGATGATTTAATTAAATTCCCACTCAACATGCACGTATTATACCGGCTAATTATATATCTTTCATATGGAAATTAATGATATCACTCTAACATAAGTCTAGTTTTTTTTTAAATAAATCACTTTTTTAATGTTATTACTTTATTTTTTTAAATAATTTTAATATTAATTTAAGTTTTTAAATTATAAAAATTGTTATATTTTTTATTTTTTAAAAAATTTAACATCAATTTAATTTTTTAATTATTAAAAAATTAATTTAATTTTTTAATAATATAAAATTAATATTAATTTAATTTTTATCTGTACATAAAAAATAATTTTAATATTATTTTCATAATTTATAAAGTAAATTAATGTCAGAATTTTTTAAAATATTAAAATAATAATACTTATATCTTAAAGATTAAAAAAAAATTTATCTTTTTTTTTTGACATACAAGTCTAGATATTAATATCTTTGAATATTTCAATGTTTTTATCTTTTGAAATATTTTTCATTAACAAAAAATTAAAAATTGAGTCACTATCTCATCTATTGGGGAGTTTGAATTTATGTTTAGTAGTTGGTTGAGCTTATCCAAATAACAAATGGATGTTTACGATACTTCAAACTAATTTTTTATTTAGAAGTTTAAAATCAAGAAATTTGTCAAGAGCCATGACTAACAAGTTACAACTCAAAACCTGGTTGCTGTAGCTGGAGTTTGCTTATTTTGTCTTTCGTTTTTTATAGGGATACTTTTATCTTATTAATTTTTTTTTCCGGATACATTGTCCTATGACTCCCGTTTTTATTGTATACGGAAATAAGCTTTTTAGCAAAATCTCAAATGACAAGACTAGCAAGCGGAAAAGAAAAGACGTAACAGGTTATATGATTATGAGAGATTATTAGTTATATTAAGTGAAAGATACGTCTCTCGGAGTAGATATTTATTTTAATTTTTTAAAAATAATTTTTTAAAAAATTTAACATAAATTTAAAATTTTAATTAAATGTTTTATTAATCATATTTAAATAATTTATAATATAAATATTATTTTAATATTATTTTTATTATTAAAAAATTAAGTTAATGTTAATTTTTATTAAAAAATAAAATTAATATTACTTTTATATTTTTAGAGTATTAAAATAAATATTTATTCTGTTTCTTATATTATATTATTGACTATGTCATAGCTCAGTTAAAAATTAAATTTTGCCAGAGAAGCACGTAAATGTTGTGCTTTGTGCTATTTACCGGTGAAAATGATACTTGCACGTGTGTTTTTTGTGGATCAATAATACTGAGCAAGAAAAATAACAAAAAAGAAGAGAAAAGAATAGTAGTTTATAAGAAAAAAAATAAAAATGTTTAAGATAAAATTCTTATGTATATATAGTATAAGATAATTTTTTTATATTATATTCTAAAATATATGTCACGTTAATATTAATTTTATAAATTATTATTATTTATTATTATCTATACATAAATAATAATTAAAATGATAAGTCTAATACTCAATGATATAATATAAGAAAATTATCTTATATTAAATATATTTATAAATTTATCATATTTAAGACTTTAGGTACACTAGATGATATTTTTATATTATGCCATTATTATTCGTTATTAGTCATATATTAACAATAATAATTATTAATATTAAAAATTATTTATTAATAAGTGTCTTTAATGTATTAATTAAATAATTAAAATAAAAGTATTAAATGAAAAGTATAAATATTTAATTTTTAAAAAATAAAAAATTAATACTTTTTTCAATTAATTACTCATCTATACTATATTATTATTATTATTATTATAATTGTTATTATTGCTGTATAAAGGGAATTCTTCTTTTTGATATAAAATTTTTAAGTTTTTAAAAAATTATTAAAAATTAATTGAATATAAATATAAAAATTATAAATATAAATATTTTTTTATAACTATATCTGTCTCAACTTTTTTATTTTTTAAAAAAATTATTAATAATTAATTGAATATAAATAAAAAATAAAATTATCAATATAAATTTTTTTATAACTACATTTTAAAATTATAACTACTTTTAATTATATAATTATTTTTTACATACAAAATTATTAATTTTAAATATATTTTATTTTTTCACTAAATTATTTTTATTTATAAAATTAATTAATAATTATAATAAAATTAATAATAAATTAATTTATAAAATAATTATATAAACAAAATTAAAAAAAATACTTTTGAAGATGCTAGTTAAAAATAAAAAATATTAAATGTCTCAAAAACTTAAACATAAGTTGACTGACATACAAGTATCTAAATATTCAAATTAATTTTAATATTAAGATTAGTTTTTTATTCAATTTTATTTTTATTAAGGATTAATTTAAGTTTTTAAAAAATTATATACATATTACATACATTTAAAATAATTTAATAAAAATAAAAATTAATTTTTAATATCACATTATTATTTTATAATATTATCATTTTTTTTATTATGATTTTAATAACAAATTGATCGATTAAATAATTTATTCTTTAATATTAAAAGGACTAAATTATTTATTTTTGTTAAAATAAATACACTAAAATTGTAATTAAGCTAAAATCGTTGAGGCTCGTCCATGCCTTAACCTTCGAAGTTTGAACAAGGTCTCTCCCCTCTTAAAGAAAAAGAAAAAAATTATCTGGCAGAGTAATGAGTAAAGCATTGCGACTCAAGTAAGGATTGTGTTGGTTTTAAGGTTTGTTTGTCCGTAGCCGCAGGACACTGAAACAATAGAGTTACCATCCCCCGATGACCGGGAAGGACGGGTTCGTTCCCTACTCGCCCCTTCCCTCCAACCCATACCTACACCCATCCGCCCAAAACGTCGTCGTTCTCCTCCCCTACCGCCCCCGCTCCTCCGCTCGTCACCACCGTCGCTGCTGCTGCCTCTACTCCGCCGCGCTCTTCGCCTTCCTTGCAGCCGCCGCCTTCATCCTCTACCCCTCCGATCCCGAGATTCGGGTCGCCCGAATCCGCCTCAACCACATTGGGATCCGAACCTCCCCAAAACCTATCCTCGACCTCTCTTTCTCCCTCACCGTCAAGGTCCGCAACAGGGATTTCTTCTCCCTCTCCTACGATTCCCTCATCGTCTCGGTCGGGTACCGTGGAAGAGAGCTCGGCGTCGTGACCTCCCGCGGTGGCCACCTCAGGGCGCGAAGTTCGTCGTACGTAGAGGCCACGCTCAATGTTGATGGGTTTCAGGTCATTTACGACGTTTTCTACTTGCTTGAAGATTTGGCCGAGGGTGTGATCCCCTTCGATACTGATACGCGAGTCAAAGGGGAGCTGGGGCTGTTCTTCTTCAAAATTCCTTTGAAGGTAGTACAATTGTTCATTAAAATGATCTTTTTTTCCCCCCTTCTATTTCGTTTGTGGTTTTGCTTTTTTCTTAATTTGGCTTTGGCATTTGATTTGCGAGAAAGATGCCTCAGTGCGTAGCTTAGCTTGTTTTGGGTATGTGAAATATTGGGGTTTTTCCTTGCATGTGTTCATATTCAACACAAAGCTTTGGACTTTAACATTATATAACCTGTTTTGGGTATGTGAATTGCGAATTTTCCCTTGACCGTATTTAGAAGCAACCCAAAGTTTTCGACTTTAACATTAGTAGCAGAAATGGTACTGAGTCTTTTTGTTGTCTGGAAATGTAACTCTCTAACCCGGTCAAAATTTCACATTTGATGAGTGGAACTTGTCATCTGGTTGTTTTCAGGATTTCCATTTGTATCATTGATGTGCTTTTGCTTATTTGATGCCTTCTATCTAAAATATTGTATGCTCAACTCAACCCAGGCAACAGTATCATGCGAAGTGTATGTGAATATAAGCAACCAGACGATTGTCCGTCAAAACTGCTACCCTGAGGTCAGAATTTTAGTTTCTTCCATCAATGGTAGTTTGCAATTTCGTCTGCATATTTATGACCAAGGAATTATGCGTTTTATCTATAGATAGAAATTATTCCTTGTCATTAATCTGTTGAATTGCATGCTTGTTTCTGATTTTATACATGGACAACTGATTTGTTAGTTGCAATGTACGGATCTCTTTATAACTTCTTGTGTAGCTCTTGTCAAATCTGTAACATTGCATTTTGGTCAAGTTCTCCTTCCTTTACTATCAAACACTTTGTCTGCTTTTACCACCCAAATTGGTTGCATTTCTTAACCCCATTTTGTGGAGAGGGTTAAAAGTTAAAACCATGTTGAAGTTAGCATGATAAAGGAAGAGGCAGTATTGCTGTCTTCTCTTCTATAATACATTGGAAACTGCATAAACCAGTAAGGGAGTTTTTTTGTTTGTTATAAAGTTTGAAACTGCAAGGCTGTTGACTCATTAGCTGAGATGTAACTTCAAAAGGAGTCTATCATAAGGTATCTAATTTTTCTTGAAAACTATTGGTTTCCCATCTCATGTCAAAATTTTGAAAATTCAAACAAGCAAAGATTTCAAAATGTTGTTATACTATTATAGCAAATACCCTGTTAAGAGAGCATGTCTTGCCATAGAAGGCTTTCTGGCTTAAGTAGTATGCATAACTTATTTTTTAGTACAAAAAAACAGAATCAGAATGTTTGAGAACAATGAGAAGCCACTCAAATTAAACTTGAATTAGCATGCGTTACCATAGAAGGCTGCTGTCTTGAATCATTTGTAGTGGTATTTTCAAATGGGGGTGCTAACTACCAGACAAAGGCATAGAGGTTATAGGATTGCCCTATATTCAGAACTGCGATTATTGAGCACATCATTTTCATTGTTAGTCTGAAACCTTGGATGCATTTTTTCTTTGTAATTGGGTAGCTAGCACCTTTTCCTTATATAATTATATATGATGCTTTTTCTGGCAGTATTTGTTAATCTATATTTCCGCCATTGTTTTGCTAGTCAATCTAATCCTTTTCTAGCTGCATAGAGAAGCATTCTCATAACACTTTTTCTTATGGCTCTGATTAATACTTGCATAATAGACTTGAAACTTAAATGAATTTCAATTTTTTCATGCTTATTGGGTTGAAGTCAATATTTCCATTTTGGGGATTGAGTTTGAGGCAATATTTGTCAGCCTAGAAGCCAGTTGCCCATCTCTGTTTGATTCTCAGTCTTAACCATTATAATTGTGTTTTGGAATCCTAGAGTGCTTTGCTGAGTGCTGAGGAGTTTGAGTTTCTGACAGATTTTACCCTCGTTATTATCTATAAAGCTTCCTTTTTTCAACAGGGTTGTTTATACATGGTTTCAAAAGTTAAAGGATGTTTATGGTGTTCTCCCCCCCCCCCCCCTTTTGTTTCCTCTGTTTTCTACTTTTCCCCTCCATTTAAGTTTTGGCTATTAAGCCCGTGTAGGCGCAGTAGGTACCCTCTGATGCATATTTTGCTAATCCAGTATTCATTTGCTTCAGTCACTGGGGCATAATAATGCACTGGAGCCGAGCGCAGATATTGGAGCTGGAGATACGTGATGTGGTCTAAATTTTTAGCATCCTTTGTTCATACAGCGGTGTGTTCTGTAGATTGCATTACTTTTACCGTGCTATATATGAATCACACCCTTGTAAATTCTGGTTGACCAAAACCACCAGCGTCTTGTATTTAACGCTCTTACGATAGAATTGATGAAAGTGGTACCTGGGAGAGTTTGTCGTTCCTTTGGTTGAGAAATAAAAATATGTACGTTTTCCTGACACAAAATATGTATGTTTTCCTCCTGCTTTTAAATGCCATGGTTATTCTCAGAGAAAGTTGAGCAATAACCACACAAAAAAAAAACCAACTTTCTATGTTTATACCTTCGGCATTAGTCAAGTTTTGTGAGTTTATTATGACTTATATCCTCTTTCATTGGTTGATATGACCATGATTTTCTTATTTTGTTCTACAGTGAAATGATATAAGAAGTGGAATGCTGTCCATAAACCATGTGACTTGCTTTTCCCTCTTCCTACTAATACATGACTTTTCACCCAACATGCTAATTTTGAAAATTGATTTGATTTATAAATAAAATATTTTATATGAAAGGTTATAAAATAAAAAAATAAATTAATTTTATAATATATTTTAAACGTGAAGATTGATTTTTAAATTAAATTAATTCAAGTAAATTCAAATCGAATTAAATTAATTTCAGTTATAATAGTCGTTTCAATTGATTCTGCTTTTTGTTTTGAGTGTTTTTATGTGAAAATGTTGACATATCAAATGCCTTATTATTTGATCGTGAGCGTATTAAATTGAAGCGGGTGGAGACTTGGAAGGTACTCCCTCTGACTTGTGGAATGTTCGAAGGCACGGAAGGTCCTGCCATTATATGATGCGCTATTGATGTAGCTGAATTGAATTATGAATTTCAATCTTGTGGTGGAATATCGTTGTCTTGCGCGGTTGATGAGTCGCTGTCTAGCATCCAATTTCTGGTAGCAATCTCTGTTTTAACAAATATTCTGCTCTCAATGGGTTCTAGCAATGGCCAACATTTAAAGAACAAAAAGTGTTTTAGTATCTGATTTGTAGGTGGTGGCAAATATGCCAGGAGTTAATGGGAAGAATAAACACCAAGGGTATGTATACTTGTTTTCTTTTACTTACTATAAAGGTTGGGTGCTTTTGATATATGTTACTTGTTATTCTAACCATGAAAAGGAAGGAGACCATTGCCATTTCATGAAATCATTCACAGAAATCAAATAAACTGCTTCCGAAACTCTCAGCTTTCACCTTCTCGCTTCTGAAGTATGAGACCCACACCACCCTCCCGAGTTGTAACATTCGGTATCCAATAATCATCCAACACTGTCAATTGTATAGGGATACCGTAGAGAAATAATGACTTGAGATAGAAAGATACAAAAAACTGAGGGATTGAAAAAGATAAATGGAGGGTTAGAGTACAGAGGTACCCTTAAAGCAGCAAAGTTGCAGGCAGCAGCTAATATAGAAAGAAGCTACTCTCTTTTAATTAGAAGGGTCATTTTTTTTTATTAAAGACAGACAAAAAAAAATTATGAAAGATTTGTGTACTCAAAATAAGCACTAAAAAAGAAAAAAGATTGTCTTTTTCTTTCGAATCCAAATGCTATATAGTTATACTGCAATATTAGCATAATTGAGACAGGAGAAACTAAGAAAACAACTCACTTGTCATGATTTGTTACAGAATGCAAGTGACTCTCGACAACCTTTGTGACGAAATTCTTTCACTAGAATCCTGAAAGAAGAAAGAGGAAACATGCATGCTTAAAGTTAAAACCAGAACCTTTTATATGATTTGGATACATCTCATCGGATCATTGGACCACCACTACTTATTTGCTCTGCCGCGCCACACATACTCGGCGTGATGCCACCGGCACCTGAATGCCCCTGGGTGCTGCGACGGCGAGCACACGCAGCGCTTCACTGAACCTGCAGCCTCACCGGAGCCGCCACCACCAGCACCACCGCGAGCCTGCCCAGTCACCGCCACCGCCCTCGGTGCATGCCCTGCCACGGTGTCAGCCGCCATGGGTGCCCCACGGAATACAAGCCATCTTCTGTGCACCACCAAGCCTTCTCGGCTCACAAGAGGAAATCCAGGGTGACACATTGATTCTTCTTTGTCCTCTTTCTTTCTCTTCTTCCTCTTTTACTTATACGTGTGTGTGTGTGTGTGTGTGTATATGTATATGCCTTACTTTCTCAAGTTAAGAGTTCAAAAAGAAAAGAATCTGAGGGTTACATGGCATTGTAGAAGAAGAAAAGAAAGCGGAAAAGGAGGTGGGTGTGTTTGGCATAAAGGGCTTTTTAGGTAGATTCCCCTTGGAGAGAGGATTGTGTGTTTTGCATTGCAATTTGCAAGCCTTACTTGAGGTCTTGAGGAGGTGTGTATTTTCATATTTGTGTTTGTATATAAGAGGCTAAGCCTAAACCACACCCTGCAATGGTCTAAACCCAATATGAACAGAAATTTCCAAACTGGTGTGCCCCCCCCCCCCCCCCCCCCTCTTACACAAGAGATCACCAAGCAAACTCTCTTGAGGCATCTGTATTTGATGGTGCCAGGTGGGAATATTTCGTGGCTCTAACCCAAGAACAGTTCCTACGTGGCATGTGCTTCCCAGTGATGTTGGTTTCGTGGGTGGGGGAATAAATGGCCACCACTGGATTTTGTCTGCAGGTATTTATGCTACCTTTTATGTTCTGGTATTTCTTAATATTGTATTAAAAGTATATTCAATAGTTAGATATTATCACAGAAAAGCAATATTCCAATACAAGGTGCTGTTCTTGGGTTTATATTGGGAAAGGGCAATAGGGTATGGATCTAGAAGTTGAAAGCAGTGGAGCAGAAACAAAGAAATCGGTGGATAAGGGTCATGTTTTTCCAATTCATCAATTTGGAAACTTTACGGCGAAGTAAGTATGAGGGCACGTGTTTATTTTTCAGAAAGTGAAGCCAGATTTTATTGAGGGTGGAAATTGGAAAGTTGTTCTTCAGGGTCATGCTTAGTAACGAAGATTAATACTCATGGAACATTACGATGGATCGCCTCGTCAGATTCTCCACCAAGAGAAATTCTTACTAGTTCTTTGCTCTTTCCAAGTAAGATGCTTAGCCCAAGTTGCAGCTTCTTTCTTTGAGTGCCACTAATTAGCGTTGAAACATAGAGCTCACGAGTTCATTGTCACAAACAGGTGGATGCATAGAATGGCACACACGCTTACCAATTATATCCACTCTACGGCATGTAAGGTAGAAACCAGAAGACCACTAATCAAGTAATCAATATTACCTATTTTAGCACTTTTTCTTTTATTTAAAAGGTCTAATATTTAGTGTGAGAAAAGTTACAAGTAAAATGGTTTAGGTAGAATTCAAGTACGAACTGAACTGTTTGTTAAAAAAAAAAAAAAACTTGTGTCACACACGGTGTCGATAAATAAAAAGAAAAAGTATGATAAAATATACGGTCGTTGTGCATGAGTCTTACACAATACGGCATAAAAAATTAATTTTGACTTTCTCTGATTTTGTTCTTATGATTTTCCTTTGTTTTGGGACGATATAAAAAATAACGCCTTCAATTAGTGGGTGAAATTAAGTTTCCGATACAAAAAGAGATATAAGAACAGGATAAATGGGCTGCCTCTTTGTAACGGGAAGGAAATGTTCGGGCTGAAATCGTACCAGCTCGTTTATATATTTGGACTGGCCTAATTTAATTATTTTGTTAGACCAAAAACATACGGGCCAGCCTAATAATAGCCCATAACTAATTGAACTGAAACCAATTTCAGCCTGAAAAGTAATTGGATCAATTGGTTTACCTTTGAATTGAGTTTTTTTTGTTGGTAATTTACTTTTGAATTGACTTAATCTAATTATTATTAGAGTTTAATTTTAATTCATAATTAATGTAAAAAATTTTACGTTATTATCTAACTATAGATATCACATCATTAGAAAAATTTGATTAAGATAACAACTACTTAAAAAGTTTAATACTAGGTAAGACGTAATTGAATAATAATGTAAAAAAATTTTACACTGATAATATATCAAAATTAAATCTTTATTTTTTAAGAGTAAATCTTATTTGTAATCCATGAAGAATACATTATGTATTAATTTTATCTTCATTAATTTTGTTTATTTAATCCTTTAAATTTCAAATCATTTACAAAATTTATCTTTTTGTTCCTTTTAATTTTATTAAGTTAGTCTCTCAAAAAAATGAAATTATTGTTAATTTAAATTTGATCTATAAAATTAATTTTTAAGAGATGAATTTAATAAGATTTTATTCTATTTTTTTTACAATTTGAAACTAACTGACTCAGTGTGTGTTTGGATTGGAGTTTGTAAACTTGATAATGGATGAAATTAATTTTGCAAACTTGATTTTGATTAAAAGTGAGTTTGAGTGAAATGATTTATATTTCAAAAACTTTCTTTGAAAATTAATTTTGACAAAATAAATGTTATTTTGATAATATTAATTAAAATTACTTTTGAATGTATAATTACTAAAAAGGATATCAAGTGTAGGTATAGTGAAAAAAGATAAAATAAGCTATAAGGAATAAATATCAAAGTTAAAAATATTAAAATTTCATTAACTAGTTTTTGCTTTAATGTAGAAGCAGCAAAATCTTACTTCTACAAAAATTTGAGTTTCAAGTAAGAAAGCCTTGTAATTGCCAAACATGATGGCATAACTTTTAAAGAAATTTTTTTTTCCCCCAAATGGGCTTTTTGTTTGCTGCTCTAAAACACACACTAGGTCTTTTATTTTTAAATAAAATATAATTTATACCTTTTAAATTTTTTTTGTCTCATTAAATCTCTCTAGACTTTGGCCTAATTTAAAAATATTAATTTTTTTGTTAAATTAAATAAAAGTTAACATGTAGTTTTAATTTACACTAAACTTTAAAAGAATTCACTAAGATAAAAAAAAAATTTAGAAAGGTAATTTGATATAGAAGTAAATTTTAAATGTGTAAATTATATTTATTTCATAAGATTTTATAATTAAATTATCACGTGGTATGCACTTATGTCACATAGTATGCATGTGGGATGACTTCTGTCATATAATGTGTATGTTGGGATGACTTCTGTCACATAGTGTGCATGTAGAGATGATTTCTTTTTTATTTAACTGTAAAATTAAAATTTTTAAATTAAACTAAAGTTCAAAAAAATTTAATGAGATAAAAAAATATTAAAAAAATAATTTAATATAAAAATAAATTTTATATATATATGTTTTTTTTGTCATCTAACTGGGTCAGTCTAAAAGTAAATAGCGTGACTCGATTTCAGTCCAAAATGAAATCAGGCTGATTCAATTTTAGCCCGAATGTAATCGAGTCCGACCCGATTTCTGCAGGAGGAAATGCCATGAACTCCGTACCTCCTCTTGACGATTTATGATTTATCCTCGTAATATTTTGTATCCTCTCTTTTGCAGTCCCTTGTTGAAATGAAAAGCTGTTCATCAAAGGGACGACGAAAAAGACATTATTTGCTGGCCTGATGCTGAGCGATGCGTCATGTCACCATTATGAACTTTGTCAACACAGGCTTTCTCTAACAGCCATGTGTGCGAACCAAAACACTCGTCAATTTATAAATATATATGCTCTCGTCATTGTAAGAACGGTTCACTTCCATCCATACCATATTCAAACTCCAGAATTCCTTAGACCTATGAAGGTGTTTTTTTTAAAAAAAACAAAAACAAAAGAGAGAACTGAGCCTTTCGAGTTTGACATGTTCTGCTCATCAGCTTTGACTACGACCATGCGTTAATGATAATAACAATAATTTAATAGTAACCCTGCTATTTTTTAAAATTTTATGATTTACTTTAGTAATATTTTTCCCAAGAGCAGAATTAGAAGCTTCACTATATAAACCTACATGGAATCCACCTCTACTCCCTCCCCAACAAACACCATAAGCCGAAAAACGAAAAACGAAGAAGAAATATATTTAAATGGTAAGTTTCCCTATTGAATAGTAATCTATATTTCTCCAAACTCCTTGATTTTGTCAAATACATCCTTAGCTTATACAATTTATTTCAATACCTTCTTTTTTTATTTAATTAGAATTGACTAAAATTACATATAATTTATGCGTAAAAATCAATTCTTCTATTCCTACACATTACATCTACAGCTAATTCATATGAATATTTTAATTTCACAAAAATATATATATACTTGTAACTTTATTTCATATATATCTACATGCTTGCAATCATAATCAACATGTATGAGCCATTGTAGAGGAATAATAAGCATTAGAGTTAATTGTAAATTATCCTCCTCAACTTTAATAGCTGTGCGGATTACTATTATATATTTTGCAATTATGCAATTTGGCCTGTTGAACTTCATATATTATTCCAATTTCCCTCGCTATTAAGTTTTCATCCAAATTGATTGTGTTTCAAGTGATTTAACATGAAAGAATGCAAACCGAAAGATGCATCAGGGCCTTTCAGCATTTAATTGAGTCAATTTTGTACACTTGAAATGCTTGCAATGCTCAAATATGTTATTAAAAAATGATTCTCCCTATTGTCAAAGGAATATAAATTCAATTTGGTCGTGGAATACTTGAAAATTAGGCTAAAACAGCTTGCAATGGGCTCTCTTGTGAAGAATGATTCGCTCTCTATTGTCAAATTAGTTGTGGAATACTTGAAAGATTTTTTTTTGTTGGGGGGGGGGGGTGGTCTACGCGGAATACTTGAAAGTTAAGTTGCATGTGCACTTTGTGCCCTTATTGATTTGGATTACAATAGCTTAAGTAATTACAGCTATGTATAAAATTTATGGGAAGTGCACAACTTAAAATTATATTAGAATACTATTTGTGCAATCATGGAAGTTACAAGAAAGTAATTTACGCGTAATCCTAAGTATTAATGTAATAAAATGAGCTTTACTAGGCATTTGTTGAGAAATGCTATGTACATATTCTTTCTTCTTTTCTATTATTCACAACTAAAAGCATATCTTGTATCTTTGTTAATTAGAAAACTCCACACAATATCTTAATTCGACAATTTAATTTTAGAATGGTATTATTCAGCCCAAGTATTATAACACGAATAGTAGGCTGACAAGACACATTAGTGAAACCCACCATTGAGTTGTTGTGTCTTTTCAAACTTCTCGGACTCAACAATTGAAGCTAATTAAAAGAAATTTCTATTAATTTTATGGGTTTGTTTGAACTTTTTCTTATTAAAAACAATATGCTTCTACTCCCTCAAATAGTACTTGATTTCTAATTTCAATATATCCAGTGACATTTATTTCCTAGAGAATAGAGGACGATGAGAAGCCAAAATTGGAAAAATTCACAGTAACTCATGCTGCTTATTCAAGGACAAGTGAAAATTCATGGAAAAACACGACTTTTTTTTTTCTTGGGGCACATATAAAAGACATGATTTTACAAATCATAATAATTGACACCACAAAAATCAGGGTAAGGAAATCTCTCTTTATGTGAGTCATAAATTTTAGCAAAAATTTATAATATTATTGAAAGAATGAGGGATCACCAAAAGCATGAATACAAGATTAAGAATGGTACTTACAAATAATTTATTCAATAAAAAATTACTAATAAAAATAGAATAAAAAACATTTTAAAAGCAGCTCAATCCTATAATTGAGTCAATTTGGCTTAGATGATAAAAAAGATGAAGAATATAAATTTGCAGAGATATTAGTATGAATTATATATTAAAATCTCTGTTATAATTTTCTGAACTGACTTGTCAACAGGTTCTAGAGAAGTTGGTGTTGAATTGAACCATTCATGGTCCTTGCTTATGAGAATCCATACTTGTAAGGCAATGCACGAACAGATATCACTAGACAATTCACATTCACCTTCCTCTTCCGTGTCCCCACCCGAGTCAACCAGCAGCCAACCGAGTCGAAATAGTTGACGCGTCTTCAGACTCACTCTTTCTTTTTTCTCTCTCTCTCTCTCTCCTTCGTTGAATTTTCCCAGAGACGCCACCACGTTCCACGTTTGGCACGTTTGGCTCCTCTTTCTCCCCTATAAATGCCACTCACCCATCTTTCTCTCGCTCCAAACACAAAAATTTTTTTTCTCACCTTCCCATTCTTTTGTTCAACTTTCCAGCAGTTTGTCGCCTCCTTTTCTCGGAAAATATTGTCGGGAAATGAAGACAGTGGGGCTTTTCGCTTTCCCAATTCTCAGTTTGGTGCTCATGGCAATCTCTCATCTCGGCCAAGCTCAGGACTTGGCTCTTTCTCCTGCATCTGCTCCTAGCAGTGATGGTGAGTCAAAAAAAAGTTATCATTTTTCTTTTCATTTTCAGATTTAATCATTCTTCCTAATTAATGAAGTCCTAAATTTTTCTTTGTTTTTGTTTTTAACGTTGTTTTATTTAACGCAGGCACTGCAATTGATCAAGGAATTGGTTACTTTCTTATGCTGGTGGCGCTGGCTATCACATATCTGTTCCATTGATTTTTTTTTGTTTTAATTAAATTATTATTATTATGAGATTAGTCAAAATTTTTGTGTATATTTTGTCTGAATATTTACTCGAGGAAATTCCAGAATTTTTTGTATTGTAATTATTAATAAAATTAGCATTATTCTTCAGTCTGACCCATCTCCATTTCTCTCATCAGAGAATGGTTTCTTTCTTCTTCTCTTTATTGTTGGGTGAATTTCGCTTATCAACTTCTCATTCCTTGGTCTTGGACGCGCTTTTACTTTTTGCGAGACTTCTTTTTTTTTTTTTAAGAGAAATTCTTAATATTTTTGAAGCAAGTGATTTTTCTTATTTTGTGTAAGTAAATACAAAATAAATAAGTATATGATATTAAATTTAACATTATTTTTATACATTTATCTTATATTCACTTATATAAAATAAAAAAAAATACTACTCCTAAAGCACACAAAGATTTCTCTTCCTTTAATACAAAAGCAGTAACATTCACATACCACATCATACAATGATACAAACTGGTCAAGCTGTACGAATTTGAAAGTTACAGGATAGTGAGGATAAATTTGCATTTAGATTAATTTATTTTATAGTTAAAATAATTTATAATTTATAATTTTATTGAAAGAATTTTTAAAAAAAATTCTGTAAAAAAGATTATTCTCAAACATGCTATATACACTACTTATTATAGGTCATTATTTGAGTTAAGAGCATGTTATAAAGCAGTACACAGTTCACACTGTAAATCGAAAGGGAAAAAGAATAGATGATCTGAACACTCACGCATGCTATTTGCCAAGCGTCAACAAATTCCAATAATGCAGTATTTTGCACTTTGCACATTTCGGTTCGTCTATTTTGCATCTTTTTGTTTAGTATCATTTAAATTGAACTCAACCTGATTTTGGTTTCTTCATCAACTCAAGGGTATTGAATTGACCCATAATTCCATTTAAAATTGTTGTGAAAAACCATTTGCAAAGTTGTTTATCTTGAATCAGGGAGGTTAATGAGTGGGAAAATCAACCCCCAATTGTTGTGAAATGGCTAGTGAAACCCATTTCCATAAATATTTTTTCCTGTCCCCGAGTGGAAGTTTTTTCTGTTCTTTCTCGCTGATAGCATTGGTATAGCCGTGTAGGTGACGTATATTACATAAGATCCTCATTTCTCACATGTGAAAAGTGAAATCCATTGGTTTCAATTTTAATGGTGCTTGTAAAAACTCGCAGTGGCGAATGCTCTGCTAAATCTTGCAATTTATCTACCTCCCACGGTACAAGTGGCCATTGGAACTAATGCTTCCTTAGCATTATACCTCCAAGTCTCCAACTGCAGCAAAAAATCAGTTCCACATGGCATGTTGCTCCAAGAAACAGTGCCACAAAGGCAATGACATGCAGTCTGTCATGTGCATCACGTGCCTGAGTCACAATACATTATGTGATCCACAAAACCAGGGTAGAAAAATATTTGGTGGCGCAGGTGTTGGGGTGGGATGTTTTTAATTAAAGAGAGATTACTTTTGTTCAGTTGAGGTTAGCTGATTAGCTTTTACTTTGCAAATGAACCAGACCATTCTCGGAACCCAAGAAAGAAAAAGCGAGGTCCTAGCCAGTAGCCAATTCACTCGTGTCAAATCCAATACCATGTGCTTTTATTCAAACTTCAAAGCCTACTCACTTCTCACCGTGCTTGTTTATACTCTCTGGCGTGTTTGACCCTGAGCATCCCCAGCTGAACCTTAGTTCTAGTGCAGCCATCAAAAACTGGTGCAATTCAGGCAGGAGAAGTATCCAATTGAGAAGGTTTTACGATGAGATTGAGCATGCAAACTCGCTCTCAGCCACTGCATCAAGTAAATTGAGGTGGAAAGTGCTGTGGATGAAACTCAAGAAAGAGAAGAAGCAGCTCTTTTAGTCTGCAACACCCCTGCAGGTCCCTTATGATCCCTACTTCCACTCTCAGAATTTTGACCAAGGGATTGCAATGGACGAACCAGATAACTTCTCTAGATCTCTCTCTGCTCGATTTGCTGATCCTTCTAGAGTACTTGTGAAGAAAGGAGCAGTTTAAGGCAAGGCTACGGAAATTTATGTCTGTTAGTCTGTGACTTTCTCATTTTCCCTCAGCCCCTGACCAGGTTCCTCTCTCTGTGTTATCACCACTTCTCTGCATACTTATATAACATATGCGACTCATGTGAGTATATGCATTGCATGCTAAAAGTTAATTTGAATGGTGTGCAGAATTTCTTCAGATTTTCATTGATTATGTGGTAGGATTGGAAGAGAGAGACAAGTTATGGGGAAAAGGGAAAATATAATTTCTACTTCCATAAATAAAGAATATATCTGTCCCTCTTTGTTCTATCTTGTCAATGAGATCTAAGTGGTATGTTTGAGGACATTAATATATCAATAAAAATAAAAGAGTTGGGCTTCCATTGATAGAACGAAAATTACATAAGCAAGCAAGTAGTACAAAATATATATATTAATAATTAGCTGTCCATAATAACAAGAAGGGACAGAACCAAACAACCCTGCTACATAGATGAAGTAGAAAAGAAACTCAAGTCAACAAGTTAGGAAGAATAAGAAATAAGTGCATGGAAATCATGATTTTTTTCTGCACACCAAGCTGCTTGGGAAATAATGTCCTGCCAGTTGACATTTTCAGTTCATCAAACACTGCACAATTCCTTGCTTTCCTTATTCTAGTAGCGCGAGCTCCATTTCTATTCGATTGCTGTTTGAGGAGGCCTATAGTGTTCTTAAAATTCCACCATTCCCAGCCTCTTCATAAAATTAGTATTAAAATAAAGTAGAGCACTACAGTTGCACTAGAGCTGCATTATTGCTGTGAACCAAAACTTGTATCTGAGCTCAGTTGACACTACCAGCACAGTTTGTAACCATGATTTAGAATTCATGCTTCATCTTTCTACTTTTTGTCAAGAAGCACGGATGATTTATTTCATGTCAATGAAAATAATTAAGCTCCTCTTTGCTGTGCCTGTGTGGTAGGCCAGATAATGTTCAATGACAGAGTGAACTCTGAAAATCAGACCTCACAGAAAGCTAAACAAGATTGGCGTTTGAAGTGTGCACTTGAAGCTTGCCCATTTCCTGTATTATTTTCCGTTCACCAGTTGAGTAATAAATTGCATGTTAAAGCTGTGGAACCTTATCTATCTTAAATTTCAGCTTAATTTATATTCATTTATTTATCTTTGAATATGAATATTACCCTCTGTTTTGAAGTGAATATTAGTAAAGCATGTAAGACTTTATATATATATATATATATATTTAATGATTTTCTCCTTTGTCAAGATTAGATATATATCATCATATAAGATGTTATTTGTTAGGAATTATTCTTTATAAGAGACTACAAATACTCCCTCTTGTCAAACTTTCAAAATCTCTTACCTATATATCGATTCACAAATATTTTGTGAGTTTCCATTACTGTTCTTCGAAGTGGTTCTACATCACACAAGCAGAAAAGTATATATATATATATATATATATATATTTATATTTATTATATACCAAGATAATTTCTAAAACATACATTATTCAGCACCCAAAAAAAGAAAAAAAAAAAAAGAAGACATGAAGTTGATCCTACTGACGTATATGTCTATTGTGTACTGAACACTGGCAATGAAAACCTGGAGAAGAAAATTTCAAAGCCAAGGAGAATTGTAAATAGGAGTTGCAACAGATTTGACTTGAAGATACTTGTGGAGGGCTTCCAATCCATTATCTTTTCCATATCCGCTCATCTTATACCCTCCGAAAGGGCAATCAATATCAAAGGCAAAAAAGCAGTTGATCCAGATGATGCCTGCACGAATGGACCTTGAGACAGTGTTGGCAATATCCAAGTTCTTGGTCACAACCCCTGCTGCTAGGCCGTATTTGGTGTTGTTGGCTTTCTTAATCGCTTCCTCAATGGTCCTGTTGTTCATGTACCATGCTTAATTCAACATTCAGGTGCACAATGACACAGTTTTTTTGTGCTAAGACAGTGAAAAGGAATACAAGATGAACTTACTTGAACTTAGAAAGTGCCATCACAGGCCCAAATATTTCATCTTGTGCTATTAGCATGTCCTCCTGCACGGATTTTTAAGAATGAAAAAAGAAAATATTAAGGTTAATAGTCCAGTTATAATAAAGACAGTCAGTTCCATGCTTCTTGTACAGTTGAAATCCACCTTAACGTTGGTGAAAATTGTAGGTTCAATGTAGTATCCCTTGTTGCCCACTGGCTTACCCCCAGTCAACAGGGTGGCTCCTTCTCTCTTTCCATGCTCAATATAGGAAAGAATTCTATCGAAATGTGTCTTACTAGTCTGCAGTAGAACATCATAAGCAGTGGAGAGTTATGTTAGACATTTCCTCTTTCTGCAAGCAGCTACTTGAAGACTGAAATAGATTATAGTGGGAGGGTTACTACTTACTACTAGTTCAGTATAAAGTTATATTACTTAATTCTAGTGTAAATATAGCTGTGCACTTGTGCAAATTTGAAGCATCCTTACTTGGGGTCCTTGCTGAACTTTAGGATCAAAAGGGTCCCCCACTACCCAAGCTTTTGCCTTCTCCACCAACTTCTTCTCAAATTCATCATAAATCCCTTCCTGGACAAAAACTCTGGAAAATGCAACACAAATTTCTCCCTGAAAATTTCAGAGTTACTATAGGTATAAGCCTTTGTTCTTCGAAAGTCACAAGATTTCCCTGAAAGAAACTATACCTTGTTGAGTAGGACGCCTGAGAGAGCAAGGTCAACAGCTTTGTCTACATCAGCATCATCAAAAATCAAGACTGGTGACTTGCCTCCTAATTCGAGTGAAACAGGTTTCAAATTACTCATGGCTGCAGCCTGCATTACTCGACGACCTACTTCTGTTGAACCCGTGAAACTGACCTGCAAAATGCATAATCAAAACAAACCTTCCTAGTTGGTATCAAATGCAAAGCATCCTCAACTTTATCTTCAACTTTATCAATGCTATAGTCTAGAATGTTTGACATGCAAATTACCGCATCAATGTCCATATGTGAGCTTATTGCAGCGCCAGCAGTTGGGCCAAATCCGGGTACTACATTGAGCACTCCGTCTGGGATACCAGCCTTTATTGAAAAGGGACAGAAGAAAAACCCAGTCAGTTTAGCCTCATCACAGAGGTGTTTGGCACGCCAATTGTTGACTTGAAATAGTTAGATACCAGGGCATCATATAGTATAGGAATTCAATTGGGATTATGGTATATGACAAGTAGAAATGATTACAAACATTGATTAGTTGTCAAATAGATTCTTAGGCATTTAATATTTCCATCAATGATTAGACTGATATCAACACACCAAACATAAACTTCCAAGATACCAAGATATCCTACCTGCCAATGTTAAAATATTGGTGTATCCAACTCTTACCTTGATTAATTTACAGGTTCCTAAATGAACTAATGATCTATGTTTGGTAAGCAAATAAACCAATTTGTTCAACCATACCAGCTTAGCAAGGTGTGCATAGAAGAGAGCCGAGAGAGGTGTTTGCTCAGCAGGCTTGAGGACCACGGTGCAGCCAGCAGCCAAGGCAGGGCTGACCTTGGCGAAGATCATGATGGTGGGGAAATTCCAGGGGATGATTTGTCCAACAACACCAATGGGCTCCATCAGCGAGTACAAGTGGAGATCCCTGGACGTTTTGTACACTTCTCCATGAATTTTATCTGCAGCACCAGCATAGTAACGCAGGAGATTGGCTGCTTCAGGAACGTCCACAGCCTTACACCAAGTGTATAGCTTGCCCCCATCAATGGTATCCAGTGCTGCTATTTCTTCCACATTCTGCTCAATTAGGCCTGCCCACTTCGTCATAACCTTTGCTCTCCCCTATCAAACACCCCATGACCAAATTAATATACGTTGCTCACTACTTTAGACTATTGCCTATGTTCCATATGTGTAAAATTGTTAAGACTTTTATCATTTTCGTTACTCTGAAGTGGTACTATACAATAGATGATAGTTGAATAAGTCTTCATTTGATATATTCTTTTATTTTCATCACCTTGGACAGAAAGTGACAAATAGATTTCATTATTTTCATATCAGAACTGAGAATAAAAGAAAGGAAAAAACTCTTTACATTTAAACAATTACACTTCTTTTTTGTCTATAGCCATTTGGTTATGAATAACGCCAACCATGCAACTTTACGCCTACAAAAAAATCGCAACTCTGCTTTTTTGCTATTGATTTCTGTATAACTATTTGAATCAATTACAATTTACAACAGAAATAAAAGATAGGTGGAGATGTGAACTTACAGCACCGGTCATGCGTGGCCATGGACCACAATCGAAGGCCTCACGTGCGGCCTTCACAGCAACATCAACATCTTCTTTGGTCGCCTCTGCTATTTCAGCAATCACTTCCTCTGTTCTTGGATCCACAGTCTCAAACGTTTTCCCTTTTCATGAAAGTTCAACAAATTAATTTAATTTTTTTGAAAATAAAAAAAAAAAAAAGAAGAGGAAGATAGAA
Organism: Castanospermum australe; assembly: GCA_019955255.1. NCBI lineage: Eukaryota > Viridiplantae > Streptophyta > Magnoliopsida > Fabales > Fabaceae > Castanospermum > Castanospermum australe. Next base: position 432,413 of record NSJW01000618.1, on the reverse strand, counting down.
GCATTACTCTATTCTATGATTTGGCAAGCTTGCTTACTAGCAAAAATTATATGACATAAAATCTTACATTCACAAATTTATTGCTTAATTAATTTATCTAAGTGATTCTTCTTAAACATTTTTCTATAATCAATTTAGATAGAGTCCCATAAGCAACCTTGCTCATATAGTTTAGCATCAATGCATTATTATTCAGCCATCCCCTCAGTATTAAATAAAGTTCAATTCTTACACATTGCATTTAATCACATACAGAACTTTCGTTTCCTGAATAAAGATCTTTTTCTTTGTCAGGTACGTATCTCTAATCCATATTGGATTCTATGTAAGTATTTCATCTCATGTTTTACTTTAAATGGCACAAAATTTTAAAAACAAACAATTGTAAACATTTACTGGTAAAATAGAATAGAGAGGTAGTGACCAGGAAACTAATGAGAACCTGAAACTGAATCCACGAATTCTCCATTGATGAAAAGCTTCGTAAACTTTATCGTTGGAATCTCGACAAAGGAGTCTATGGGGCCATTTCTGAGATTTGCCATCTCTCTCTCTCTCTCTCTCTGATCTCTCTCTACGTTTCTGCTAAGTGCAAACTACCAAAAAAGTTTCCAGAGAGAGTAATATGATGCAGGGAGTGTGGTTGGCCTTTGTGTAGAGGGGGTGAGGACAGTTATTTATAAGGAGCCCTGAAATGGCACATGCATGTATCACATAGGGTAGGTGACTACAACAGGTGTATAAAATTTATTCCAAAACAGTTGTCTTCAATTCCTTGTTGGCCTCCCTCAGGATATGTGAAACAATGTGATTTACCTTTATTTTTTTTAAAGTTTCCTTTTTGAGTGCCACAGCAGAGTCAGAATTTGTGGGCAATACAAAGAATGGTGCAAAACCAAAAACAGAAAAACGAAGGTGAAAGGAAATACTGGTTCACGTTTATGGTGAGTCAATCTATTTTCTACCAATTTGACCATTCTTAATCTAGTACCGAATCTGTCATTAATTAGCATTTCTTTTTTTTTTTGGTAAGTAAAAAATAGTAGTAAAAATAAGTTATTTTAATATTACCGGTTAAGACTATAGTGACACAATAATGTAATCTGAAATCTTAAAAGAGTTAGACAAAGACTCACTCAGAAAATTATCAAAGACTATCAAATAAGATTACAAATCAAAAAGAATTCAAACTCTTACATATAAAAAATGCAAGAGTCTTATTGGAATCCTTCAACCAATTAAGCCAGCCTACGGTCGCGATTTAATATACAAATGATCAAATCTTTTCTCCTAAAAGCTCTTAAGTACATATATTGAGTCATTCGTCAATTCCAGATTACATTAAATAACTGCCAGCAATATAGTGTTAAAAATGTTAAAACAAATCATCAAACCTTTCTCGTTTAAAGAGTTTAGAGTAGAGAGAGAGTAACCTCTTGTTATGTAACTCACTCCAATAAACCAGAAAATAAAAAATGACATATTATTTGCATTTGTTAAGATGTTCATTCATAACAGTTTTAAAATTATGCAAAGTTTCTTTCACCAAACTAATAATTACACCAACCATTTAGCCGGTGCTATGCTATCATATGCCATGATGTCTACCTAACCGGATATTTTATTCTTATTTCTTCATTTTTTTCCCTTTAAATTGTTAATCACTAAATAGTAAATACTCATAACAACTAGTGAGCTTTTAGTCCCAGTCTCCCTGATCTTTTTAAGATTCTGAATTTTTTGTACAAAGATGATTTTTCCTGCATTTGTTAGACATGTTTCATGAGAGATTGTTATGTATTCTCAAAGTATTATACTATGTCAGTAAAAATGTGATAATTGTTATAGAATGATAATATAAGACGTTAGATCAAAGTTATAATATTATATGACAAAATTTAGATAAAGATCTGAACCGTTGAATGCAGTACTCAAAGACTACTTAAGAATTTCTTCATGTTTCATATATTATTTCTCACCAAAATCCTGCCCAAACATTCTGTAAGCATCTGTCTCTATGGACTTGTAGCCTCTTAACTTTAATTTCCAATTTTTCTCTACAATAAAGCATAAGCAGCCTATGTGGTTGGCATAGCCCTAGCTCTCAAGAAAACTCTTAACTGTGGCTCTCATCTTCATCCGAAAGAATAATTCCATTAAAATACACCCTTTTTCTATATTATCAATGATTCAATATCTCAGGGATAGCTGACCTTGGATACTATAATCCAAAGGGCAAACTTTTGGTATGATTTGCCCCATTCAATTTGATGAACAATACTGTCTTCTGTTGATAAACACACAAGATTTCTTTAATGAAAATAGGGAAAAGGGACAAGGAGACAAAAAGGTTTGACTTGGTTCCATCAAAGTAGCCTACATTTAATAAGAAATGAAAGTGACGTGCTACTTCTATGCTTGCTCTTTTACTCTTTTAAATGATTATACCATTGATTTAATATAAAATAAAATAAAATTTTATGTGGAACGGAGCTTGGTGTGGTATCAATAGAACCTAAGATTTACTCGTTTAAAATGTTGAACTTAATTAGTTGGCATCTTCAAATTAGTTTCCCCTGATTCAAGCATGAAAACCTCATGAAATCCAATTGAAAAATAAGATTATTGTGAAATATGATAAGGGCTGGGAATGGGTAGACACTATTACGAGAATTTTTTATTTTAGATGCACTCAGAATATCCTCTACTCAAATGAAGAAAGATTAATTTTTTGACTTTTGGTCGCATCTCTTGCGGTAGGAAGTCTACTAACAGCACATACTCCATTCATATCTACTAAAGATCGAACTTTAGATATGATAAGAGACTCAAACTACTTCTACTTAAATCAATGCATGTTGGTAATATTACGAGAATTGTTGATTATATAATAATTTAAACTATAGTTTTAAAGATGTAGCCATAAGTTTTTCTGATAATAGCCCAAAATATATATTTTTTATATAAAAAATAGGCTTCATTATATTATGGTAGAAGTTAATTATAATAATTTTATAAATTATCTTTGATTTTCTTTGAGAGAAGATGAAAGTATTCAATAATTGTGGAAATTGCAGGATTTAAAAAAACAATAATAATAGGAAGAATTGGTGACGTGCAAATGAGAATGGAAGCCGAGGGAAGCAAAAGGCCTCGTAAGCCCCACGTTCAAAGTTGCTGGCAAAAGAATCTAATGCAAAGAAGTAGAAGACAATGGGACCCACCGTTAGAATTTAAATGAAAAAAATGACACAAATAAGAAAAATAAGCCCAAGGGGTTTTGATAAAAAGAAAAAAGTTTCTTGCACGTCATCTTATTTATACTAATTTTTATTTTTTTATTAAAAAATAGAAAGTTTGTGTGTTGCAATATATATTTTTATTTTATTATTAAAAAATAATATAACAAACATAATATACAAATAACATCACTGTACGTGATACGCAGAGTCTAAGGAGGAACTCAAGCAAGTTTGACACATAATGGAGAGGTATAAGTTGAAGAAACAGGAGCAAGCCACAGGCAGGGGGGCTGCGCGAGGGCGGAGAAACGCAGCCATAGAATATCAATGAAATATTATATTTAAAATCTTGTATCTTTATTTAAATTTATTTTAATAGAGGATGATGAATTATGAAACTATGATCATTTTAGCATAAATAGTGTTATATTATTATTACTCAACTTTAAGATTTTAATATTTATTATTTTATAATTTATTTGAGTGTTATAATAATTATTAAATATTAATTATGATTTTTAGATATATTTAATAATTTAATAATTATTGTTAATTAAAAAAATAAAACATACAATTAATTACGATTTCTTACTTCTATCACTATGAATGATTTGACAGCGGTGCAGCTATTAGGATGGCAAAAAAATCCTTAAATTCAGAAATCTCTACAGTGACTCAAAATTCAGAGATTTTCTTCTCGTGGGAATAGGGTTCGGGTGAAAATTCTCCCGAGACCAATTTGGAGACGGTAATCCCCACCCAATGAGAATTACATGAACATCCTTAATGATATGTATACATGTATTAGTAGTCATTGTTCTTTTTAGTCATTTTATGCCTCTTCCCATTCTTCATTGTCCCTCGTACGTCAGTCCGTTCTTCCAATTAGGTTTCTGTTGTTTTGTTTTTTTTTTTTTTAGTGCTCTGTCCCTAATCGTTCTTCTTTTTCTTCATTGTCCCTGCTCTGTTTTTTTTTTTTTGGGTGCTCTGTTAATGCCCTGTTTTCTTGGTGGTTCTCTTACTGCCAAATATCTCAATTATATAGTGCTTACCCAGTTATACTATTGAAATATTTAAGGTTCTTTGGCCACGTTCCGTATTAATCATAGTTACGATGGCAGTTCTTGGAAGACATAGGACACAGAGATATGTTGTTCATCTTTGCTTCAATTTTTCTAATTGATGCCGTGATAATTTTTTTTAATGTATTAATACCTCAAATGAATAAGGAATTGGTATATGGGCATTTTGTCAATATGGGATACTATAGTGTCCATGATTGGCCCCCTCTCTTGGTGGCTCCGATCAAATCCTTCCTTGAGCATATTGTATGGCCTATAGCATCCATAAACCTTTTTTTTTTTATTTCATTGAATTTTACGTGTTTTTTTTTATTTAAAATTTTCCCTCTCAGGTCCTACAGGAATTTTCGGGGACTCAAAAAATGAGGACAAGGGAAAAAATTCTACAAGAACGGGGACAGGAGAGGGAATGAGTGGCGGGTACGAAAAGGGAGGGATTTGAACAAGGGTGATATCTTTTGTTGCTCGAATAGTCCTCCTAGTTGTGTGGGAGGTCTTCTTTTATTTGATGATATAAGAGTGATAATTCTCATATATGTTTCTAGTATGTAAATTCTTTTTTTCTGGGCTTTTGCCCCTTTTTAATTCTTGTGAATACATGCTTTGCTAATAAATGTTTATGAGATAAATTATTTAAAAATAATAATTTGACATAATTAATGTTAACATTAGTCTTGGTATATATATTCTGATCATTTGTCAAATTATATTTGATTAAGTCCTTAATTTATTTGTTGTATTCATTAATTTTATTATTATTTTGAGTCATCTAATTTTTATATTTTTAGTTTCATAATTTTAATTGTTTTTGTCTAATAAAATTAGAGAAATTTTTCATTATTTAAAACTTAACTCAGAGCCTCTATTCATGCATAGTTTGGGTTGAGGTTTTAATGAATTCTCTAAAAATTTCTTCTAATGATAATTGATAAATGCTGTCAAGATTGACCTATAATCCGAAAAAGAAAAATAAGGTGGTTGACAGTAGCTTTGGATAGGTGGATAGGATAATAATTTTGTTGTATTGCTATGAGAAATTAAGAAGAGTTTGTCAATTAAAATTATGTGACTCGTAATATGAATTAGGAAAAAAAATATCCTCTAAATTAATTATTTAATAAAGCATACATGTAATATGCCTAAAACTCTCATACAATGAACACATTTCATTTTGAACATAATTAGTATAATTTATTTTAAGTACTGTGATGTGATAAAATAAAGCATTTTTTAATAAAAAATTATTCAACTAACAGAAAAAAGAAATCTAACAAAAATTACTTTATTTCTAAGTCCCGACAACAGGTGGCGAGAATTTGCAAATATTTTTAAACTTTTTAAAAGTGATAACATTTTTTCATTAAAATTTGAACCTGTTTTATGACTTTTTCTTTTTTGTGATGTAGATTTTCAGGAGTTCAAAATGTTTTTTTATTTGTGTTACATGTATCACATTGCCTTTTTTTTTTTTTCCTTGTTGTGTGATGTAGGAGGGACAAGCCTTGGCAAGCAAAAGAAGGGAGCTGATATATATAGAGATGTATTAAGTAAGAGTATTTTTTATAATGAGAACCGAGAGAAGTAAATTTTAACTATTAAATCATACATGAATGGTTAGAATTAAATCTTATTTAAAACTTATATGATCACTTAAAAAAGTCACATTAATTTTTATTCGAATCCTAACTATCCATATAATATTTAATGGTTAAGATTCACTCTTCTCACCTCTCATAATAAATACTCATCTCACTATATATATATATATATATATATAGAGTATTTTTTATTATAAGAGGTGAAAAAAATAAATCTTAAATATTAGATTATAAATAGGTAGTTAAGATTAGGTCTTATTTAAAAATCACATGACTACTTAAAAATATCATATAACTTTATATTTTAATCTTATTCATTCATATAAGATTTAATGGTCAAGATTTACTCGTTTTATTCTCATAAAAAAATTACTTGTCTTACTTAATATATATATATATATATATATATATATCAGAGCTGATATATTTGACATTACTTTTCAAGAAACTAACTGCACAAAATTTAAGCAATTATTAGAGTTAAACTTTTAAGAGAGTTACACTTTTGACGTTATAAAAGGCCAAAAGCCCAAAAACACGAAAGTTCTAGGCTTAGCAATAGCCTTTTGGATTGGAACCATCTTCCTCTTCCCTCTTCTTTGGAAATATACCTTGATCCTTGTACTGCAACAGCACTCTCAATAGAACTAGCTCCAAAATACTTGATTAATGATATGAAGATACACGCTTCATTGGTAGGAACTATAATTTACTTTTCCCCATGTTTTCCTCTTCGGTTGCACATTTTATGTCTCACTTGATTTGCACATAATCAAATTAAAGAATAATCCTTCTCTTTAATCTTCTAAAAATATAAATAAGTAATATTATTTTAATTTTTTAAAAAATTTTAGTATTAAAATTTAGTTTTTAAATTATAAAAATAATATTAAAATTATCTTTTAATATATAAATAAAAAATAAATTAATATAATTTTAATAATTAAAAAATTAAATTAATATTAATTTTATATAATTGATAGACTAAATTGATAACATATTTTAATAATTAAAAGACTAAATTAAAATTAATAAATTTAAAAGATCAAAATAATATCATCTTTCATAATTTAAAAACTAAATTGATATTAAAATTTGTTAAAAGATCAAAATAATTATACATAAATATCTGAAAGATTAAAAAAAGGAATTTACAGTAAAATGAAAGTAAAACCAGGATCCTTGTGATGTGTTTTCATCAGGATTTGTGGCTACAGTACAAAGTTAAGTTTTTGCCTTTATTTTTTTTTAACTAGTATGGTACCCGTGCGATTGCACGGGTCACCCGTCACTTTCATAATACTCCTAAAAAAATAACCACCACAAAATGCAAAGCATCTGGATAGATTAGAAAATTAAAAGCATTGTGTGCAAAATAGTAAGATTCAGGCTGCTGATTACTTTGATTTTATTAACAGTCCAATTTCACAGTAAAAAAAATATTGACCTTATTTAATCGAGAGAATGTCTTAGAAATTATAAATGATTAAACTACACTAACGAAATTCTACTGAGAAAAAATTATGAATTTTTATCATCAACTAACAAATGTAAGTAATGTTAACAACAAATTAATAGAGATCTAGTTCTACAACTCTTTCCTTAAAGAATAAAGGATAAAAAGATTAATTTTCATTGAACCTGTTAGTGTTCATATTAAGAAGACATCCATTTAAATTCCTCAAAAGCTAGCATCTAAATCATCTCAAGGCATAACAAATAACCATGGTGCAGATTTGTTGGAAAACATTTTATTTGTAGTTGATAGCAATAGCTCACCCCCTATCACACCTAGTTCTATCCTTAAATTTGTCATCACATGTTTACTTTTTGAATTTTTCAGCAATCTGGGCTGCAAGATTAAATCCATCAACTGAAGAACTGTAGTTCCATCACTTGATATGACACATGAATCAAGAAATACCATAAATGTAGACGGACAATGTTTGTCAAGACAGTTGTGTGGGACTGAGTAACTCGCTCACATATAAAGACATTTCAATTCAATGTATGTTGGCTTTTGAAAAGCGAAAGTCACTTTAAATCATACAAAATATAAAGGCAGACACAGTCTTTTACTAAATAAGCAAAATAAAGCTAGGGTTATAGGAAAAATAAAGAAATTCTCAAATAATGGGAAAAACTCATGGAAATTAGCAAGATAAAAGTATTATCATTAATGGAGGAGTCTATGTTTGGTGCTGTGGTAAAAATAAAATTAGGATCTTAGAGAGGGATTGAGATATTGATATATTCATTTATGGAAGCATGCAGAGTTAATTGGCTCTCAAACTGTCACAATGTTTCCCATATTAAATGCTTACATGAAACTGCATATGATTGTTAGCCCACACAAATGCTTAATGAAACCATTTTGTTCATCTAGGCTGAAACTTTTATCGAAGTTCATGAGATTAAGCAAGAAATTTCCAAAGCCACTTAACTTGAAAGTGCTGCTGCTTCTTGCAATGAGATGACATCGATTTATATGAACAACTTTAACATTGAAGCCCCAAGCTTCAGTTTTGATATAAGACATGCTTGCATGTAAACAGAACAAAATCCAAGCCTCCAAAAAGAAATGAGCAGAGCTTCAATTTCAAAATGTTGTTCTAGCAGCTAAGAATATTATTATGAAACAAAAAGTGCGCTTGATATTAAAAACAAAAGAAATGAAAAATAAAAAATCGAAGCTAAAACATAACAATGTTAGTTTGGGGGAGGAGCTAATAAATTATGGGCTTATTTGGATTTGGAACCTTTATGTGCTCTTTCTATCTATTTTATATAAGAGGTTATTGAGTTTTTTGAAACTCCACAACAATACAGATCACTATTAGTGTTAAAGGCCAGAGAAACCAAAAATATTATCCTCCTACCAATGTGTAGTACATTTAAATAGGGTCTCAAACAATACAAATGCTAAAAAGGGTATACCTCATAAATCTCAAAAACAGAAAGCCCATGTGATAACAATAACCTACTCAGGTTTAAGAACTTCTCGTATGTTGATAACATCATCTAATTAATATACAATATAAATGACATATTATATCCTATATTAATTGGATGTTATATATAGGAGAGCTACCAACTTGTACCTGCACCGATGAGAGAGTAACCACCTCAAATAAGATACTACTATATCTATATTAATTGGATGTTATGAACAATAACCACAATGCAGTATAGAATAAATTAACGATGGACTAATGAGGCAAAATATTATTCAAAAATTATGTAAAGCCAAAATGACCATAACCATCTCAAATGTTTCCAAAACAGCTTAATTAACATTGGTTGAACACATTAATGGAAACAGAAAATCCATAAAGAAATACATTAAATGATATAACAATTACACCCAGTATATCTAAAAATTAAAGAAGATAGCAGTCATATTTGTTGTTACTAAAAATAGCACCTTCACATCACTAAAAACAAATAATTGCAGTAATATTTTGGAAAGGTGCTAATGCAGTCCAGAGAAGTAATATGCAATATGAAGATACCCTCTCAAGGACAAGGAGTTGTGCTTGCTTCCTCTTCAGCTGTCACCACCTTGTCTGCACTTCCACCCTCCATCACAATATGAGATAACTAAAGAATTTTTTCTCATATATGTGCTACATAAGAAAAAACACTACCTTAAACATCAATCAGATAATTGATATGATAGCAAGATCACAAATGTACTTCCTAAACCCATTTTTGTTACAACTCAATGAAATGATCCTCATATAGTAATTAGACCAATATGACATATTCCATTGTCTTCGATTTTTGGTTAGGATATTGACTTGATTTGAAAAGAAACTTGAAAAAAAAAAAGAATGAAAGTAGAAGTAACCAATGAATTCACAAAATAACATGTAATCTTTTACCCTTTTTCATTGCTTATCCTCTTAAATGAACCTGAATACTACATACGCACATATCAGAAATGACTGCAAGCTAGGCATGTATATCAGCAGGACATGGGACAATAACATTAACATTTCAATGAGTAGGCACAGATGTCTTAAGACTTAACGTCAAATTTCAATGAAAAGTTCATATGCCAAGCATATAACTATGAATAAATTTCAAAAAACAGGATAGCATAAACACATTTTTCTTCCCTCTAATGTCTAAAGATGAATGCAATAGAAATAATAGCATGCACCTAATGAAATAGAAATATTAAATCAGACAATTTTAATCACCAATGAGTTTTCATGGGTTAAAAAATATATACTTCAATGATTGCTTTAATTTTTTACATATGAATACATAACCTAGTAGGAGTAGGAGCACACCTTTAACAACAGTACTATATTATCCTGCATACTAACATTGCACTTGAGCTTGGCTGTTTTCTAAACACAGACATACAGGTATAGATAGCTTATATAAATACAATATAACAAATTAAAGTAGGAGACAAGGAGAGAGTTATAATAATTAAATAGAAAATAACTAATTAAGAGTTGGAGACAGGAGGAGAAAGTTATATCAACCAAAATTAAACAGAAACTAACAAATTAAAGTAGGAGACAGGAGAAGAGTTATAGAACTCCTCTGCTTTGGGCTCTATATTATGCACATATGAACAAAATTGATGCACGCGGGGACAACAAAAACAAATATATAGTTTTATTACATCCAAACCACGCAAAATGCAGCGGATTCTTGATATGTCCAACACTTGATTCCTGAATAATTAAAGAACAAACATCTAAGTAAACAGGTAAACATTTGCCTTCGAGAATGAAAAGTCAAGAAAATAACTTGTCAATGCAGCTTCAATCAATACAGCAAATAAATTAATCCTTAATCAAACTGCCAATTTTCCACTCAATTGATCTAATTTTGTAATTATCATTTAACATGTATCAGAGATTTTTCCCAAAGAATATGAAACGGAGCTCCAAGGGAAATTTTTATCATAAAGCCTAATTTGCATCATGAAAAGGACCAAAAACATGAAAAGAAAATTCCCAAAAGCACCCGGTCTAATCCCATGCAATAAAATTAGATGTCAAAATCATTCCAACGTACATAGTTTCAGGAAATGTTTCCAATAATGAAGAACATTCAAGTTTCAAACGAAGTTCACATTTTCAATTGAGAAATCAATGATGTTTAAAAAATATGTATTTAAATCTTATTTCTAGTTCCTTAGCCATTCTCCAAATTGTATCAAACTATTTAACAGACTTCTTAAAGGGATATAAAGGGAAACAAATTCACACTAACAAATTACAAATACATATTAAAAAACAATCACAAAATAACTTACCTGTCAAAGCCTTTATTGGATATGTACCAAGTCTGTTACCAGTGAGATAGTTCTATAACTCAAGGCCTTTGTCATGAAAGACCTACAAAATGCAAGTTAAATTAGAGCAGGAATAATATTAATAAACTTTAAAATATTTTTTGTCAACACGTTTTTATCTCTCATACTAAAGTAGTGCTATCAGATGAAGAAAATCTTTAAAATAGTATGGAATAACATAAAAATAATTGTAAGGTGAAAATGCCATCTCCTTTGTCAATATGGCTTTATTCAACCTTGGTCATGTAATGGCTCATGTTGGCATGCAACAAAAATTATTGTGCACACTTTCTAACAGAGGAATGGGCTAATAATTACACACTACATCAATTGACCGTCCTCCCTCATTACATAAAATAAAAAAAAAAGTATCCAACCACTCAAAATCCATGATATTATCAAGTATCAAGACAAATAAGACCCAATGGCATCATATTTTGATACTAAACCCAATTCAAGTCTAATAATTGCTTGATCAATTTAATACCATAATTGACATAGAAAACTCAGTTCCTTGTTATGTTCTGCTAAACTTGAACACAAATTTGAAAAAACACTATATGTGCTCTCTTGTGAGACTTTAAATGGCTAAAATCCTGCTATGTTTATTCCATGGCTACTCCTGACATATGTAGTATAAACAAAAAAAAAAAAAAGATACTTGAAAGCCAGGTAGCCTTCTTCTAGCTTTTCTTTCATATTTTTTATATGTTGCACGGAAGAGAGAGCTCTATTTTGCTTTCCTTTTTGATGCTGGTGCTGCTTCTTCTTTTGGGTTTTCTTGGTTTTATTTTAAATCCAAATCAGTAAAGACCAAAAAAAAAAAGGGGTTGATCGAGAGGACTGATATTGTGCATACAGGGAGAGGAAGGAAAAAAGTAAAAGAATTCAAACTTTCCAAATAGTTAGAGAGCTATAGAAGAAATCAACTTCGTGGGAACGGAGGAAAAATTAAATCAACTTACCTATTCCACGCCATCTATAACAGAGTGGAGAACGCAAAGCCAAGCCAAGAGTGAACTCTTACCATCCTATTGAAGAAATCAAAACCAAGAATCCCTAAATAATATAAGCAAAAAGAATCCCATAAGATTCATTTTCCCACAAATATGAAGGCATGCTGTAATATATATAGAATAGTACCTTCATTCTAAATCCATAATTGCCATTTTTGTTACTAATAGTATTAGAATGTTCATGTAGGCTCTAGCTCCAAATTAGCAATTTCGGTTTGAGCTTGAAACCCATCCAATCTGAAGCATATAAGAACCATGTGATAGAGGACAGGAAAAAGAACATAGTGCTTATAGCAACTATTCAACACAAACAGATCAATTGCACATTATTAAAGCATGAAAGGTCTGAAACAATAGTAAATTCCTATAATAGCCTAATAGTTGGTGTTAACTATTTTCTTTAATATTGGCATGTGGACATCTAATACTTTATTATATTTTTAAGAGTATGTAGGAGAATTTTAAATGGACATTTACATTACACAGATTTCTGGTCACAGATGAGTTCTAAAGTATGGTTACTATGCAAACAATTCTAAGAGGGAGAAAAAAGTGAAAACAAAAATGTGTCATTTTCTTTCAGCCATGGATATAACCAACATCTTTGATGGCCTGATACAGAAAGTGATAGTATTCCACCTAACAGTATGATATTTTCAGAATTCAAGTATGTGGATTGAGAACAACTTACCTAAGTTGTGTAGCAATATTCCTCACGGTCTATAACTTCTTCAACTGCTTCCTAAAGTGGATATCCTACAATTACCCCTGTATGAATGTTAGATAGTACGCAAGTTAGATAGATATTCATTTAATATATTGAACAATTAATGAACCAAGATTTCAAGCCTCTAGTACACATGTATATTTTCATATGAGAGGCATCCATCACAACATTCCTCATAGAAAATTGAGTAGCATTTAGAGGTTAGGAAGATAAACAAATTTGAGTAGCAAAAAGATAATGTGAGCTTACTCTAAAAATAGACACTTTCATATGAAATATTCCCCATGAAAATTCAGAGAAATAACCCTCTATATAGAGCTTGTTTAAAAGTCAATAGATTAGAACATGATTTGACCTTTGCCTCCAAAAAGTTCCCTCATTAAGAACAATATATATAGTTTTCCATCAAAGAAATATTTGTTTCTCCTTTTCCATGTGGCCCAACACGGATTTAGCAGTAAGCAAATCTGGTTCAAATGTTAGCTTTGATGACCAAACAAACCAAAAAGTTAAAATGAATGCCCTAGACTCACCAATCGCCCAGCCTCTCTGCCCACAATTAATTGTACATTGTTGGGATGATGCCTTCTACTCCCAGGACTTCAAGTAGAACAATTGCTTAAACATATCTTCAAAGCATGAAATTCAGAGACATGGCCAAATTCCACTTCTCACACATATCAATCAAATGTTTGAATTTGAATCCAAACGGATAAAAATCCAAAAGCAACACAAAATCTGCCAACACATATTGTCATGAAAGTGGCATACCAAATTGAAGAGTCTTCATGGATATTTCAATTCTTTGAGTCAAATTAATTGAAATGGGAATTTTAAAGACTTTAACTCATCTATTAATTTGACTTTTTACTTGGGTAAGGCAAAGTTAAAAGGAAATAAAATAAGCCACTATAGATGCCCCTTTCATTTCCCTCCCCACCTTTCTCATCCATTCACCCAAAGAAATTCCTTAGCTTCAAGTAAAGCCTAAAATCTCCACTCATATTATTCAAGTAAAAGCCAATAATACATGCATTAGTATCATCTCTTATCCAATCAATCACACAAAGGGTGCTTAAGCTTTCCTAATATTGAGCCATCATCAATAATGAAATATGGCTAACAATCACTTTTAGTAGAAACTGATCAAAGAAGCAAATATCCAGAGGAATAATAAAATAAACAGGATACACTCTCACTAATCTAATAATATATCAATCATCATATTTAAGTTGTAAGTTTAAAAACTTATTTCAAGAAAATATTACCATTTGACATTTTTTATCATTAAGTATTTTTCAGTTTACACAGCTTACTCGGTCCTCAAACTCAAATCTCTCAAGAGTTTTCATGAATGATTTGGTCCAAGTGAACAGATATAAGATTTACTAATATCCTTAAGAATTAGTTACCTTGTATATCCTAGCATAATGGAAACTGCATCAAATAGAGCCGAAAAAAAACTTTTGTCAAATGCCGAATTAATTACCTTGTTTCTACATTGTAAATCTGTTCAAGTGATGAGCTTTGCGCTTTGTGTGGAGCCTTGAGCTCTTTTCAAATATATCTTTGAAGACCCAAAAAAAAAAAAAAACACACACGCACACAATCAAGACATAGTAGAGCAAAACGAAAAAAAAAAACTAAAAAAATTGTACCCAAAAAATACAAAAAAAAAAAAGTGCATCCAAATATAACCAAAACATCATCGAAAAGTAAGGAACCTTGAAATCATGGCAAAAATCAATTTTGCTATTACTGATATTGAGGAAAAAAGGGGTCCCGTTCTCCACAGCAAACACTTAAGCAACATGGAAGCCAGTAATTTTTGCTATCTAAGAATAGGGACAAAATTCATTTCAAACTCAACATATCATTTTAAATTTTGTTGTTTTATATTACTTATGCGCAACGATACATATTATTTTGACTTTATATAATTAAGGAAAGATTAAGGAAAGACAAAAAGAAACCAAGATATTAATTCCTACGAAGTGAATTTGACCATTTTGAGAGGTGGATTTAAAAAGTAAAATGTAACATTTATAATTTTTTAATATAAATTAAGAATATTTTATGAGATTTAATTTATTTAAACAGTTTTATAAACTTAATTTTTTTAAATTAAAATAATGATAATATAATTTTTTTTTATTAAATAAAATTTTTAAAAATTAAATCGTAATCTTTATATTTAAAAATATAATTCACTTATATTACACGATTACTTCTTAAGTAAATATAAGCGTAAGTTAAGGCCATGTTTGTTTTATCAGTTATCTTTGACTAACAGGCGTTTGCCCCGAGCTTCGCGTGAGAAGTGATCGGCAATTCGGCATCTTGTACTCTCGCCACAAAAAGACAAAAAAAACAAGGTGTACAGAAAATTATAAAGGTGGATACCGGAGTAATCGCCGATAAAAGATATTAACAAGATAGTTATTGCCCGTGACTTGATTTGTTTGGTTCTTCTTGTTTTCTCCCAATTATTATGTTTAAACCTTTTTTACTTTCCCTGTCTGAGAAGAAATTGAACGTCGACTTAATTAAGCAACCAAGTCTCGTTGGAAAACGCTGGTTCCATTCACATCATGTCGATCGTGACCTTTCATTACAGATTACACGAACTCACTCATCACTCCCCATCTGGTTTGGACCTCCAACGAAGATGAGGTGCAGCATCAACAGTTATTATAACTTGGAAAAATCAGAAATATCTATTAGAATAAGGATACAATTGTCTGGATATTTTCTTCATAATAATCCTATTGTAATCAAGTGGAGCACATGGGTCATTTTGGGAGACCCATCACCCTATCAATTAATTTGATTGAGATTTCGTTTCATCTCTGTCGATGTCAATGCTATCACTCACACTAATTAACTAATGCCAGTCATTAGAGGTAAAAATAAATTAAGTTAGACTTTTTTTTAAATAAATATGACTTATTTTATAAAATATTAAATTTGAATCTAGTTCATTACTTAATATAGATTTTTTTAGCTCAACTTGACTTTTTTTATAAAAATATAAAAACCTAGTGTGGCTTACATAAAAATTTTAAATTAAGTTAATAAGTTTGTATTTTAAAAATTTTAAATATTCAATATTTTTATTTAAAATTATTAAATTATGTTTATAATTAATAAATTATACAAATATATAATAATAAATGATATAAATGTTATAATTTTTTAATATATATATATATATATATATATAATAGATAAATAAGTTGACATATTACACTAAATAGATATTTTTAACTATCTAAACTTAATTTATATAATAAACAAGTTAAACTTAATAAAAATACAAATAAATTAAATCATAAATCTCTAATAAATGGTGTGACTTATTCCTATCCCTATCTACCATGCACCATTCTCTCTTGCGCGTTGCTTCTCTTGTTATGAAAACAAAGGGATTGTTATACTACGTTGTTAAAAAAATAGGGTCACCGCCAACTAGTTTATACAATAATTAAGTTGAAAATTTGGTAGCTAAAAGCCTATAACCTACATTTTTTTTTATAGATTAAACTGTAAATTCATTTATTTAATTTTGACTGATAGAATCGATGAACTAACGGTTCAACTCCTCATTTATTCAATCACCAGTTTGGTTTCTCAAACTATGGTTTAAACTACTTAAATTACCTCAAACTAAAGGCATATTAATTTAAAATCCAATCCAATGTTTGAGAATAATTTTTTATAAATTAAAATTAATTAGTAGTAGTTATATAGTACTCACTGAAAATGAATTTGAGAAAAGAGTGCCCCAAGTGAATGCATTCACCAACAAGTTTTTGTTATTTATATTATTGTATGATATTAAATTCATTTAACGTAGTTTCGTTTATTTTATCAAGTGACAATATTCAATACTTTGTATAAATACATAGTTAGGGCTTTTTAAATATTTTTAAATCAGTGTTTAATTAATTTTTGCTTTGGATTACTTCTTTCTTATTCGCCAAAGTGCAAAAACATAGTCATTACTAAAAATTAAAAGAATGAGATCTCACAAATACACGAACTGTTTATACACTTGTTTTTATGTTTTTGGTAGATGTTTATACACTTGTTTTTATTTCATTAAACTTAAATTATTATTTTTTATTAATGATGATTCACTTTGTAATTTACTATACATTATGTAATACATTAACAATATTTTTTATTTTTTAAAAATTTAGTACGTATTAAGAGAATGTTTGATTTGTTTTCTTTTTATCATTTTTAATTAATTTATTTTCATTAATAATTATAAAAAAGACACATTATTTTTATTATATTTTCTATTTTCAAAAATTTATTAAAGAATTGGTGAAAACACTCCAAACATGCCCTTAAATTTTTTAAAATTTCATTGAGAAGCGAAATCCATAACCAACGACAACAACGAACAACTAAACGTGGATGCTCCTTTATGTATTAAAAGTTGGGAGTCTTGGGACAGCCAAGCGGGGGCCGGGCTGGAAGCATTCGGCGACAAACCTTTTTCTTGTTTAAGGCACCATCAAGTTATATACAATTTCTTTAAAGTAAAGACGGTAAAAAATTTAAAGATAAAATTTATATAAAAAATTATATTACAAAAATTATCTTTTATATTTTTCATTTATAATTTAAAAAGTTATATAAAGATACATATTTAATTTTTTTAGAGTAAGACTCTCACTTTAAAAAATAAATTAAGTATTTATAATCATTAATGATTGAATTAAAAAAATAAATTTTAACAATTTCATAATTTGTTATGTATGTATATATATTTTATTATAATTTTAACTATTAATTTTATTATTAATGACTATAAATATTTATTTTATCCTTTAAAGTGAATATTTTATCTCTAAAACTTTAGCAGTTATCTTGCATTATCTTTAATCTCTCAGACAACAGTGAGATGATAATGTTGAAGATCGGATTTTCCATTAGGTTACCAAAATTGTGGAGATTTACCCAAAAAAAAAAGAAAATAAATTGTGGAGTACATGTCTCTTTCTTTTCTTTTTTTCAGCAACAGTGCATGTCTCTTTCCAAGCGGTGCTGGTTGAACTCCCAATTTCAAGGACCATTTTGGTTTGTGCGGACAGACGTATGCGCATATGCTATGCATCTTGTCTTATATCGGACAGAGGTCTTTGTAGTTTGTACGCATACGAACCCATGTGGGTGGTGAGCCAGAGACAGAGGGATGCCTTGTTACAGCTTTTTTTTTTTTTTTCTTTGCATTATTTTATATTCTACACCCTTTTTTTTGTTTTCGTTTTCTACAAGTTTTTATTTACCTTTTGATTATTAAAAAAGTGTTTTTTTTATAGTTTAAAAATTAAATAGTTGTGTTTTGTTTGGTTTCACTTTAATATTATATAATAATCAACTATCACAAATATTTAAGTTATTAAATAAAAATACATAAATAGTTTTAAATATCTAACAATATAGATTCATTATTCATCTATATTCATTCCTAACTTATTTACATGACATTTAACATATAAAAATAGTGATTTCATTCTATGTCCATTTTATAAAATGAAGCATTCATAATATTTGTAGACAAAAATATTCTTGTAATGAAATTTTCATTTCATAATTCATTCCATAAAGCTAAAAATAAAACATAAAATTCATTCACTTTAAAAGAAGTGGGATTAAGATTTCAAATTTTATAAAATGAGACTTAATCATTATTTTTCTAATATTCCTTGTTAGTTTTATAAAATGATAATTATTATTTTTGTTAAATTTAATGTACTTAAATCTTATGAAAAATTACTGAAAGTTAAATAATTATATTATATATTCATTTCAAATAACACCACACTTTAATTTTTTTCACAAATAAAATAATAGTTGTTTTTTTTTCTTGAATAACAATATTTATTATTATTTAAGTTATAAAATAATAAATTAAATAATTGCTCTCAAGAATACACATTTATATATATATATATATATATATATATATATATATAAAAGATATAAGATATACATAAATAATTATTTTTTTTTACTTTTCTTAAAAAGGATATTCATGCTATTTTAATTATTTTTAATTTTATTTCATATTAATTTCATATATTAATTTGAAAGTCATCAAACTATAAACTAGCAATAAACATTCCATTCCATTGCATTACAACTCATTTTATTTCATTCTTATTATATTTTCATTTTGTAAAATTATTATTTTATGTCTTAAATATTTCATTAAAATTCTTCACTCATGTGATAGCACATATTTAAAATATTATATACACATTCTTTAATCCTTACATTTTTTGTATATACTTTATTTGGACCAATAGTGTTCATCAAGAAAAGGGAAAGAGAGAGAAAAAATAGAATAACAATAATTAGTTGAATGTGGAAAGTAAATAGAAAAAAACAGATGTGTATATTAGGTTATCCCGTACTTATAATTTCCTGTTTCAAGATATACTTATGATTTTGATATGTGATTGGCATGTCATTATTTTTCCTCAAATATTTCGAAATCTAATTATGGAGAATGCATGGGTCACCTCACCTGTGGCATTTATATTTATTTTCTATATTAATGTCAGGCAGATATGGGGTGGTTGGAACTTTTCAGTTTACACGTGTTTGCTTTTTAGTTTTCCACCGTTTTGCACTTTGGAACGAACATGGGCTTGTGAGGATTCCTTACTATAAAATATCTTCAATTTCAGATACCTTTAATCATCGATGGTGTTTATATGATATGATTACACATTAAACAAAGGGTAGTGTCTCATCGCCACCGAGCTTATCAACTATTATCATCAACTTCAATCTCTAACCAAAACAAAAAAAAATTGTGATAAAGTTAAAAAGGTTGGATTTTTTTATTAGATTACTTATCCACCTTTCCTAGTGTATGCAGTTCTTCATGTAACTTTACAGATTAAAAACAAAAAGTGTATAATCTGATTTATCACTAATTGATTCCCTATTTTATGCCAATTTTGTTTGTGCAAAAAGTTAATTCCCCATTAACAAATGGGTTCCCCGCCTACGTCACTAAGATTCTTTGTTCGTATCAATTTTCTACCTACCGATGATACTAGTAGTAGATGACAAATACTTGTCCAAGAGAGCTCGAGTTTAAGTTACATTTAAATTATTTTGGCTTCATTTTAATTTATCATATTTTTTATTATTTCAAATAGTAAATCTCTTTTATAATTAAAAATAAAAATGATAGTAATGAGAATTGACTCGGTTGATCAAATTAAATTACTTATTTCTAAAAGTGCGTGGTATGTTTTGATTTTAAAATCGTGTAACTTTCTTTTTTTTAAATTTTTATAAACCAAAAAATAGATAGAAAAAAATGAAAAATGCTTAACAATAGTGGAAGAAAATAAAGGTTTAAGGAAGGAAAAAAAATCATTTGCATATCTTTAAATGATGAGTTATTGATGATAACTGTCTTAACTACTTATATTCAGATTTTGGACCAATAATAAAGAAAATTAATTTTCTTAAATACATTAAATCTATGTGTAGAGTGTTGTGATAAGAATTGTAATAATTAGTACATTTTATATTAGTTACTTAATAGTAATTTCTTGTATAAATTAGAATAGAAATAAAATAAATATATTTATTATTTTATTGTGAAAAAATTATAATAGCTAAAAAATAAAAATTCTCTAAATTAGGTCATCTATATCTAGTGTGATTATATCAGTTATCTTAAGATTGTCTAACTAAGAATATTGAAAAAGTTATACAATTATCACTTTTAATTTAAAGAGACTAATCTTATGAAACAATTTAAATGAATCGAATTCTATGAAAATACTTTTACTTTATACCCAAAAACCTAATAAAAGATTTTAGTCTTAATTAAGAGAAATACCTTATGGCCAGAAATTTTGCCCAACTATTTTGTGCCCGAATTATATGGCATCTTCACTGGATCATTTTCTCTCTTTCTTTTTTTCTTGTTTTACCTTATCCACGTCATCACCTCAAAATCTTCATCGTCTCTCAAACATCGTTGCTCCGCTCTAGTACTCGTGAGTGAAGACCGAATAGAGTGACATTTGGCTTTGAGCAGAGTTGCTTCCCCCACCCCATGTCCTCATCGACCTTATTGCTGTGTTTTGCTGGAAATGCACTACGAATGGCTTGTTTTACAGCACAATGCACGCCAGCGCCGTACAATTTCAGTTTGAACTCCAAGACCACCATCAGCATTGAATTCTAGGCTCAAACTTTGGCCATCCAGAACAGCGTCAATGCTCAAATCTGGGACACTGTTAGTCAATAACAATTATTGATACTTTCCCATACCTGTGTATATTAGCTATTTGCCTGTCTCTTTTATTTTACCATAATTTTTATTTATTTTATCTAAATATTTGTAGTGTAGATCTTCCTCTTCAATCTTCATTACATATATTATATCTGCCTCTCAAATACTGTCGTTCCGCCAATGCGAACATCATACTATATATAAAACACCCCTTTTGATTTTTCAATTTGAAGAATCATCGGTGTTTATCTTTACCCCCAACTTGTCCATTGTATCAAAGAGAGTGCAAAGTATCAACAGCAAGAAGCAACAACACCTTTGTATGGCAGAAATGTAAGCCAAATAAATGTTAATATCCAGCGAAAGAATAATTATACTAAATTTCAGTCACAGTTATTGATCTTTGACAAAAAATGAATATTTTTTTAGAAAAAATCTAAAGTGCCTTTCAACTAATAAATAATTATACATTATGGAAATAGGAATTTAATTACCTTAGTTAGGAACCCTTTGTCTGTTCACTTATATAGACATTCATTCTATTAAAAAAATTAATTGAATAGTTACAAACAGAGCCTAATCCCAATATTTAAAGGCTAAAGATATAGATATGATTAAGTGAGATAAATGATGAAGACAATATGATTTAATTTTTAAAATAATAATAATAATAATAATAATAAATTCAATAAGAAAATTAGAGTGAAACAAAGATGAGAAGTTCTTTGCCAAGCTAGAAGGAAAAGGTTTTGTTGCTGATTCTACTGAATGCTCTCCGCTGATATTCCATTTTTAATCCTTCATAAGTTGTTAAAAAATATTAATTGCACGTAATAATAATGATATCTAATTAAAAGTTAAGCCACCTCACTTAAATATCCAGCCACATCATTCTGTAAAACCAAAATCGGGCAATTAGTTCTGGTTGGGTAGCATCGTTCCCCAATTAATTTGATAATATTCTTATCATATAACTAAAAAAATTATATAATAATTTGAAAATATTATAGTTATTTGTAACACTTAAACCTTAAGATCTAATTCACGTATAAACTAAAATTAAAAAGGTGCAAAGTGTAATTTACTCATTTTGCAGGAAATAAAATAAAAATAAAATAATATTTTTATAATTATTAATAAACACATATTAACTCTAAAAATAAAAGTAAAAAACAAATCAACTACCTTTTATTCTTTTGTGTTTTTTCTTTTCCGTCAAGTTAGAATTGCAGTTAAACGTTTACCTTGACAGTTTGACTTATGAATAAGGAAAGAATAAAAATCAGTGGCCGAAGAAGCCTATCCTCATTGATAGATAATTAATTACTTCATATCTACTTTTCTTCAGTTAATCTTTTTTTTTTTTTAATAAGATCTGGTCAAGCAGTCCCACATCGAAAAATCCATCAGGTGTTGTAAAAAATATTGATGTTTATAAAAGTTTTTATGTTTTAATTTTTGCATAAATCTAAGTTTTAATACAAATATTAGTTTAATATTTCATTCATTTTTTTATAAGTCATTTAAGGTCATCCTATAAAAATTAAGAAAAATATAAATAATTCTATTTATAAAAAATAATTATATTTTATTAAGTTATTTTTATTAAAATATTTAAAATATTAATATTTACTTTATTAATTCTCTTTTACTTTATTAATATTAAAAATAAAGTTAAAAAATAATTGATATTTTTTTAATATTTTAAATCGATATAATAAGAAATAAAGAGAGTAAATGATTCGCAAAATTTAATATGTATGTAGATTTTGTAAAGAAAAAAAAAAGGGTTTGAGATTTTCAACATTTTAATTTTCAGTCATTAGATGCAGAGTTTTTTGAAATTAGGAAATATAATTTGATATTAGAATTTTACTATAAAGGAACGTATTAAGTGTCTTAAAGGTTGGAGGGTTTAATAACACTCAAGTTGGCTCAACTAATAACGAACTGAATATTGTTGAAGGTTTTGTGTTCAATTTTAGTAAGATTTGAGTTTTAATTCTATTAGAATCATTCATTGATAAATAAATATTATTGTAAATTTTCATTAAAACACTTTTAGAAAGAGATAATTTTTTCTCTCCCTAAATTAAAAACAAAAAATTAGCAACACCCAAAAAAAAATAATGAGGTAAATAATATCACTTATAGAAGAATGATTTGTCGATGATAAATTGATTTGCAAGTGACCCAGATTCAAGGGTACATGTTGACAAAATAAAAGTTTTATATTTCTACGCCACTGACCACTACATACATGTACATACTTGTCTGTATAGTTGCATATATCTATATATATATACAGCGGAGTCCCTTGCTCATTTCCACAAATGTCAAAACTCTCTCTCTAGTCTCTATATTCTATCCTCAACTTGCCTTGTCTGTACTTCATTTGCAGAGATGAGCACTGGTCTCTCCAATGGCCACGGCGGCGCCTCCCTCAATATCCCCACCGTCAAGTTCACCAAGCTCTTCATCAATGGAGACTTTGTTGATTCCCTTTCAGGTTCTTTTAACTAAACACCTTCCTCCTCCCTCTACCTCTCTTTCTATTCTTCCCTTTTCTTGGATTTCCTTTCAGCTTCTTCTGATATGTTTCCGAAGAAAACAAAGCAAATAAAAAAGCCGGTCATTTTCTTTTTGTTTTTATGTAATTCAAAGTAATTGTTTTTTGTCTAATTAATCGAGTAAGATTGAAATCGATTTAAACGCTTAACTGAATCGGTCAAGTGGTTAGATTATTGATTTTTCGATTCAATTAATCGTCATGACTGCACCGATGATAATATATGTTTGGTGGGTATTACAACTATGATAGATATCAACCACTTAAAAAAAGTTCAGCATTGACATTTTTTAAAGATAACAATACCTCCCCGTGTAAAAAAAAAAATCTCATAAAATTATTATATCTATCATTAAATAATAAATTGTTATTACTTACCATTAACAGTTGGGATAATTTAATTATAAAAAAAATTTAAATTTTTTTTATAAAATTAATTATAAATTATTTTAATCATAAATAAAATCATCCAAGTAAGTGCTCTTTCAACAATTAAGAATCTCTCGAAAATGACTGTCACGAGATTATGGACTTAAAACTAGTTATAGGACCACCATAGAATCACGGGATCGTTAAATAGTAAAATGATCACATATAATACTGTTCTTTTTAGTTTTGTGAGTAGTTTTGGTTTTTGTGAAAATGGGTATTTCTCAAAAAAATTTATTTTTAAAAATTTGAAAATAAATTGTAAAAAGCATTTTATATTTTTCTCTTGTGGTTATACTTTTTTGTTAAAAATTAAAAAAAATGAAAAAGCAGGAAAGGAGTTTGAGACGATAGATCCAAGAACTGGAGATGTGGTAGCGATGATTGCAGAAGGAGATAAAGCGGACATTGATCTCGCTGTAAAAGCTGCACGTGTGGCTTTCGACTCTGGTCCATGGCCCCGCATGCCCGGCGCCGTACGTTATCATTTCCCTTTCTCTATCTAAATTTTATTATTCTTTATTCTTTTTTAATTGCCGTCTAAATTTTACTTTTTTTTTAAACAAATTCACTTTCTTTCTCCCATTAAATTCTCATTAAATTTATTTATTACTGTTGTTTTTATTTTGGTTTTTACTGCCAGAGTCTGGCCCCTTGTTGGTACATGACGCAAGGGTCGTCTCTTTCGTAGACATTTAATTTGGATTCATTAGAAATTAATTTGAATTTTATATTCATTTAAAAAAATTATTTGCACGATAATTATTGTTCAAATAATTATTGTTCAAATAGATAATTAATGTTATTATGTTGCTTGCATGCAGCCCCATTAACAGTTATACACGGCACTCTATATTAAATTGTTGTATAAAATTATAATAAATAAAATTGAAATTGTTATGTAATCTTTGAGGAATATTCAATACTCTTCAGCCTGGAGATAGACTTTTGTGAATATAAGCTTCTGTCAATATTCAGCACCAACTAAATGTCACCAAAAATTATTGGTCCTAGACTAAGTTACCAATCAAGTGACAACATAAAATATAATAAGGCATTGGCATAATGTAAACAAATAAATAAAATATGCATGGTGATTGAAAATATCTGTAGAAAATAGTCACAGGTTTGATTTATATAAATCAATTATTTGTCATTTTCCTAAAGTTTAATTATTGGTTATTATATACCAGCTTGATAACTTGATATGTTCACTTACTAGAGATATATAAATGAATCATGATTAATTAATCATAGCTGGTACAGGACCCTATAAATTAAAGAAAATCATAGGGGGGCCTACATTGCAAGGGTGAAACTGATTTCATAAATGCTACGATTAATACATTAGATTAGACAACAATTGGAAAGAGGCAGTGACCGATCTGTTAATGGGCTGTCGGCAAATTATTTTCAATTTTTGAAATATATATATATATATAGATATAATTTTATATTTAATCCCTTTAAAAAAGTGTTTGACACCTTGTAGGTGAAATTTATGTTTCTACAAATGATTAAATTACCAAATTAATTTTTGAAAGACTTTACTAACTTTATAAAAATCATGAATAGAATTAAAATTTTTAAAAAATTAATGTAAAATTAACAATTTTTTAAAAACTAATTTAGTGATTTAATCAAAAGGAAAGGGATTGAATTGCTTAAATCCTAATAGTTACATCAATCATTAAAGTCAATTTAAGACACACAAGAAAATAAAACTGTGAATGCATGGATTTTGGACCTAGCATCTTAATTTTAATTCAATCATGCAACTTTTGTATATCAAAATTTTCAAGATATATATAAGTGAAGCCACTTTAACGAATTGAAAAGCTCTGGCGATTTCACTAATCATATGGCTTTAAGTAGAGCAGTGGAAAAGTATGTGATTTGATTTATGAATGATACTATTCAGCTGGCATGAGATCTTTAAACATGTACCATGTTGTGACTTTTCACTTGATCAAAGTCTGCGACTGTTACGTACATGAACAAAACTCTTGTTTCACCCCAACATCGACGTCGGGCCAACGCCACAGAAAATTATTTGTTCAAGTTTATGCAGGCCAACTTTGACCCGTTTTTATATCTTAAAAGCACCAACACACATATGGCATATATGGACCAACAGTACTCTTTTCCATTCAACAAAAATGTTCTCCACTAGGCTCTAGACATGGTCACTTTGTGATAAAATGTAGATATTCCATAGTAATAAATTTCAGACTTTCAGTCATTCAAAATAGATTGTAATTAGAAACAACATGGATTTTTTTTTGGTGGGGTCAAAATGAACTTTTCTGGATTTTTTCCCGTTACTTTTCATCCTCTTTTGTATTAAACTTGACATGGTGTGCTGATCAGGAGAGAGCAAAAATTATGATGAAATGGGCAGACCTAATTGATCAGAACATAGAAGAAATAGCAGCATTAGACACCATTGATGCCGGAAAGTTGTACCATATCGGTAAGGCTCTTGACATTCCTGCAGCAGCAAATACTATACGTTACTATGCCGGTGCTGCTGATAAAATTCATGGAGAGGTACTAAAACCCTCCAGGGAGATGCAGGCATACACTTTGCTGGAACCAATTGGTGTTGTGGGACACATCATTCCCTGGAATTTTCCCAGCTCCATGTTTGCCGCCAAGGTTGCCCCTTCCTTGGCTGCTGGTTGCACCATGGTCCTCAAGCCTGCTGAACAAACGCCTCTCTCAGCTTTGTTCTATGCTCATCTTGCTAAGCTGGTATGTTTTGGACAAATGGTTTCATTTCCTCTGCAAACATTGGCCCTCACAAGTTATTACTTGAGGCTAAGCTGATATATATTGGGTTTTCCTTGTTTTTCTCTTTTGAAGGCCGGAATTCCAGATGGGGTGCTCAATGTAGTACCTGGATTTGGCCCAACTGCAGGTGCAGCAATAAGCTCACACAAGGACATTGATGCGGTAATTTACATGTCAAACATTTGGAAGTGCCATGATCTTATTAAGTAAGACTGCTGAAATTGCCTTGATTGTGCATGTGTAGGTCAGCTTTACTGGTTCAACAGAAGTAGGCCGTGAAGTGATGCATGCTGCAGCTAGGAGTAATTTGAAACCAGTTTCACTTGAATTAGGAGGCAAGTCACCCCTCATAATCTTTTGATGATGCTGATGTAGACAAAGCTGCTGAGCTTGCTCTCTTCGGGGCATCCTATATAACAAGGTGAAATTGCTTTCAGGAAATCCTTTCCTTTTCAAAAAGCAACCAGTTTTATGCCTCACCTGCCAACAATATTTTATTTCTTCCTTAATTTTGTGATTTCAGGGAGAAATTTGTGTTGCAAGTTCCCGTGTGTTCGTTCAGGAAGGGATCTATGATGAATTTGAGAAGAAGTTGGTGGAGAAGGCAAAAGCTTGGGTCCTTGGGGATCCTTTTGATCCTAAAGTTCAGCAAGGGCCTCAGGTTTGGAAAATATATAGCAGCACAATTATATCTACACTAGTTCTAAAAGACTAAATCATATCTCGGTTATTAGCTAGCTAGTAATCCTCCATCTATTATATTTCAAAGCACTGTGCTTGGCTGCAAGCAGAAACAGAAATGAGAGAAGTAATTAGGATCCTGATCCTCTGTTGGCTGACAGTTTTCTATTGTAGGTTGACAAGAGGCAATTTGAAAAAAGTTCTTTCTTATATCGAGCATGGAAAGAGAGAAGGAGCCACCCTTTTGACTGGGGGTAAAGCAGTGGGCAACAAGGGCTATTACATTGAGCCTACAATTTTCTCCAATGTGAAGGTGAATTCTAACTCCACAAAAGTAACAAACAGGTTATCTTCAGCATAAATAAATAACTAACCATCATGTTGTGTTTTCCTTTTTATTCTTAATTTGCAATCTGTTTAGGAGGACATGATTATAGTACAGGATGAAATATTTGGCCCTGTGATGGCGCTGATGAAGTTTAAGTAAGTTATAGTTTTTTATTTTCTATTTTTTATTTTGTGTAGTCTTAGTACCAAAAAACAAAAAAATTGATTGTGATTTTGTTCATGAATACTGAGTTTAAGTATGGTATATGAAAACAGGACCATTGAGGAAGCAATAAAGAGTGCAAACAATACCAGATATGGCCTAGCAGCAGGGAATTGTGACCAAGAGCTTGGACACAGCAAACACAGTGTCAAGGTCCATTCGTGCAGGGATAATTTGGATCAACTGCTATTTTGCCTTCGGGAATGACATTCCTTATGGAGGGTATAAGATGAGTGGATTTGGAAGAGACTTTGGACTGGAAGCCCTTCACAAGTACTTGCAAGTTAAATCTGTTGTAACTCCAATTCACAATTCTCCTTGGCTTTGAATGACTCCTGTGTCTGTAGGGGACGTGTGCATGTAAAAACTCTAGCGAGCAATAATACGCAGGTTTCTACCCATTTACAGTATCAACGTAATAAAAGGGGGAGCATCTTATGTTGCATATAGCCAATTTTACAGGTAGTGTCTTTCTTAAAGCGAGCACACTGTTGATACACGCTGCTATACTTTTTTATCCTTCTCTTTTTCCCAGTGGAGGGGGGGGGGGATGAATGCATGTTACTGATTAATTGAATTGAATCGGATAGACTAGAAAAATAGATTAATTGACAATAATTATATGATGAAGATTGAGGATTGTAGCTAATAAAGATTGATATTATGCTTGTTTGTTTAACATTTTGCACAATGCAAACGGACATTGGCAGAAAGCGAAAAAAACTTGCGTCAAGTAAAAGTGCTTTGAACGTTGTGTCCGAAGGCCATTTGCGTTAAAAGTCGTCTGAAACAAACAGGCTAATAATCAATATGTATTATCTTAAATGTTTTGAGTTCCATTATTGTTAATGATTTTTTATTAATAAACATTTATTAATTATGGTGCGACATGCACTAATTGTGAAATAATTCATCTACTTCTTATATATTTTACCCAAAAAAAAATGAAGAAGTATTTTAGCTTTACTGAAAAGTATAAATACGAAAAAAAATCAGTTTAGTGTCGTTTGATAAGGTTGATTTGGCTAAGTGTTGTTTTATTTTTTTTTCAAATTATCATTTGAATAAACTTTTTTGCATTAACATAATAATCATAATAAAAAAAGTTATTGTTCTACTGTAAAGTGTAATTATTTAATTAGAAAAGTTAAATAAATAAAATAGTAATGTTATGTGTGGTGAAATAGATTCAAGAAGAGAAGGAAAATAGTTGATTTATTTAGATTTGCTTATAGTACATATTAATTAACGGTTTCTTTTTTTTTTGTTAAATCTTTTTACAATATAAAAATTCATATTATTGAAATTTGCAACTAACCATGACTGGTTAAATGTGATAATTGCGAGTGATTGTAAAAAGATAGTTGATGTCCTAAATAGAGAATTTGTGAAGCCGATGTAGACTTCATATGTGAAGACATAAACCTATTTAGATTAATTTTTACTACTCGTAGTTTTGCCTTTTACCCTACAAAGGCTAACGTAACTGTCCTA
Organism: Castanospermum australe; assembly: GCA_019955255.1. Lineage (NCBI taxonomy): Eukaryota > Viridiplantae > Streptophyta > Magnoliopsida > Fabales > Fabaceae > Castanospermum > Castanospermum australe. The sequence continues at coordinate 402,631 of NSJW01000618.1, read as the reverse complement.
TTAACTTAGCTCGGTGGGCTCAGCATGTATATGAAGGGTTGTGGTGTGGTCATTTGAACCCTTACGTTTCCTCTTGATGTACCTTTGTTATTATCAATGAATTACTTCTATTGGATCAAAAAAAAAATTATTTATATGGTTATTATGTTGTGGATGATGATTATATAATGACTAATTTAAAAATAAAAAAGAAAACAACGCATCACTTGCATAAGAAACAAATTGGTTAGGATGACACTGATTTAGTACTATTTTCTTAAAAAAAATAATGTTAACGCAAAGCACATTTCTTGCACATAAAATTTTTGTGTGCCATCAAATGCGGAATTAATTTTTTTATTCTGTAAGTTAAACCTTAAATCATTTTTTTTTTGGGTACAAAAACCTTAAATCATTTTTCATCTAAAAGAATCCTTCATTTCAAGTAATATTTTTAAAATCAAATTAAACAGTGAACTAATAAAATTTTTAAGTTAAGTAACATCATAAAAATAATTTTTACATAATTATATAAATGTTATAAAAAATTTATAAAATATAAATTAATTTTTTTGTGTTATTTTTAAATTGATGACTAATTAATTCAATTAGTTAATGTTGATTTGATTTAAATTTTAATTAAATTAATTTTTTAAAAAACTAATGTTAACAGAATTGATTTTATAAAAATATTTAATATTAAAAGAATTAATTTGCATATAAAAGTGATATTTTAAAAATTAATTTTTGTTTGAATAATATGTAATTATAAAATGTAATTGCTTTAAAAATTTAATCATATGCATATTTTTGAAAAAATATTTGAGTCTTACTTAGAAGTTCGAATCACTTTTATTCACTAAAAGACTAAAAAAGAATCTTACTTCTCTAAACAATTTTATAATCTAAAAATTTGTAAAAATTAATTTTAAAAAATTATACAAAGAAGTTAAGCTGATTTTAAACAATTCTTGAAACTTGAAAGTTAAATATAATTTTACACCAATACCCTTTTAAAATTTATGTAAAACATTCAAACATTTAGTGCTTGTTTGTTTTAACTGAATTCTAATACAAATGTAAGTTTTACATTCATTTTTACTCGCACAACAATTTTGAGCATTGTACAAACGAACAAGTAAAACAAATGAAACCCTTAATTGTTTCAATTTAATTTGATCATCAATTATATTTTAAAACAATATTGTCAAAAACAATAAATTCAATTGTGAATCAAACATTTAGACAATTATAATTTATCTTATAATTAAATTTCTCATCATACTAATCACAGTAGAATAAAACTAATTAAAATTCCTTCAACTGATGAGTCATTATTTTTTTAAACAAAATTTATGTTATTTTTATATTTTTATGAATATTTTGATAAACTTCATATTCTTATGTATAAATATTTTTATGAGTTAATTAAAAATTTTAATTTTAATTTCATATTATTATATATGAAAATTTTGATAAACTTAAATAGAAATTTCACTAGATCATCCCAGGGAACTTTTAGTTCACTTTGATTCGATTCCAAGCATCCAATTGAATTCTGCCAGCAATGATTTCAAGTTAAATACGATTTTATTCCAAGAGTTTTAGCCAAGTTAGGGGTAAAAAAAAGAATCAGAAACAGTATATATCTACACTGACATTTCATTACAGTCTAACAAATTTTTGCACACAATTTGTTCCTACAAATTACAGCGTAACATTCCTTCGTTATATCAGTCTTCAGCAGTTCAATTCAAACAAAAACAGAAAGCGAAGGAAAAAGAAGCAAATGGTAGCAGATCACCCCACACCACTCAGCAACCACAAGATCAGAACCTTCACTTTCCGATCTTGCCCCTGAGCTTCACCCCCAGGACCCTCTCCATCTTGGCCAGCACCGCCTGGTTCGGCACCGCTTGTCCCGTTCTCGTACTCCTGCACCACCTGCGGCCGCTCGCTTATCTGCTTCGCCAGCTCCGCCTGGCTCATCTTCTTCTCCAGCCGTGCCTTCTGTATGGCCTGCCTCACCTCCGCCGCCACCCGCTCCAGTGCCGCCGGCTCCGTCCCTTCGTCCAGCTTCCTGGCGTTCACGGCCGGCGCGGCTTTCTTGTTGGACCCGGCGTCGAACTTCTTGACCGTCTGGACCTCCGCCCCGGAACGCAGCGCCTGGTTGACGGCCTTGGGGTTCCGCAGGTCCTGCGCCTTGGGCTTGGACTTGTGCAGCACCACCGGGTCCCAGTCCTGGGTTATGACTCCTGTTGATCGGCTCGGCATCTTCGCTAGTTGGGCGAATCGATGAGAACGAATGAGACTGAGAATCGTGAATTGAGAAACCAAAGGACGCAGCGTGCAGCGCGAAAGGTGCGGTGATAGTTATATATAGGTGGCGAGTATCAGGAACGTTCCATGGGACCATCAGATTCTGGTTTTCTCGGGAAAGTTCCACGCACGACGGTTATCTGATTTCTGCGTGCGATGCAGCAAAATGTAAAAAACGGGCAGTACGTGATTGCGTGGCATTCATTTGCTTGCGTGGATTTTATTTTATTTTTTAATTTTTTGATTGCATAGAGTTAAGGAAAGGTATTCGTGATTATCCCATTCCAAAATGAGACATGTTATAATCTACAACTTTGTAATGAAAACTCACAACTACTTACAGATGGTTTAAAGTTTAAGCACCTACTAAAGTATTAGTAGCAAGAATTGAATTTATTTCCTACAAAATGAAGTGTTTCGGCTTTCATTAGCTAAACCAGCTCCTTTAATTAATTGTGCGTGATTCTCGTTAAGAAAGTAGAGTATAGTATGACAAATATTGTGAAATTATTTATTTACTTTTAAACACATGATATATATTTCTACCGAAAAAAAAAACACATGATATACATATATAAACATAATTAATAGAAGTCGGACACAAATGAAACACCCAAACTGTTTAAGCAGCTTTTTTTTTTTTTTCCATATATCCACTTGCTGGTTATTAAAAAAGTACTACATATTAAATTAATTATAAATCAATTATTTATTGAGTTATCATTGTATCATTGCATCTTTATCTTTTGGTAAAAACAATTTTAACCTATACATGCATATATAAAGAAATAAAAATAAAGTAAAGAATATAATTAAGATTCCTTTTCCCTTTATGATATTTTGTTTTTTTTTAATTTCAATTGTATAGTTTGTATATTATTGGTCTCGTAATTTTTTTTTAAAAAATATCATTAGTTTAAATGTGTTATCAATTATATAAATGTACACGTTAATAATCAATTGTGATTGTGCCTATAAAATTAGTCTTACAATAATATTTATAAAAAATACTTTAGTCAAATATTAAAAATCATGTAAAAACATAAGTTTTTTTTTTTTTGGTACAATGTAAAAACACAAGTTGATGTTAGGGTATGTTTTTAAGATTCAATGAAAAGAAATAAAATTGATTTGAAAATATTCTTTTCTTAAAAAAAAAAGTAAAATTTAACTATGTATATTATTTTAAACGATTTATATAATTAATCATCTTTGCTTTTATTGTCATTTAAAAAAACAAAAATATTAACTCTTAAGAAGTTTCTTATTATTACGTGTAACCCATATTCAAAGACCAAAGTTCAGCACTTCAGTTGTAAAATCTCGTGTGTATCTTTCTAGGTGGTTTTCTTGTGTTTTAATTTAACACGCCCCATTCAGTGGGTTGAGCGCTAAAATTTCGTTTGCCGCCAAAAATTTCCTAGTTATAAATTTCTACTTTGTAATCGACTAATCGTGCCCATTCTTAGTTCTTAGGTCGCAAAACCTTTCATTCTCTCATCTCTCTCCGCCGAACATGAATCGCCAGAGATCCATACTCTCATTCTTCCAGAAATCCTGCACCGGAAAACCACAACTCTGGCGGCTGGCGAGCGTCCGATTTGTCAGTTCAGCAAGCGAACCGTAATATCGCAGCTGGCTTCAATCAACCGCCGCCCAACGAAGTCAGAGGAACTGACACCCCGCCGGAGAAGGTGCCGCGTCAGATTTTACCGCCGAGCTTCGCTCCAAATGAGAAGGACATTGCTCCTTCCCTGTTTGAGAGCATCATGCATAAATTTGTCAGGGCCGATGATAGCGACAAAGTTAGTCAGAGGTACGCGTAATTTGTTTTCCTTCTCGGAATCATTATCTTAGGGTTTTGTTTTCATCTAAACACAGGAAATAAAAGAAATTCGAGGAAATGTAATGTGTTTGTTCATAATGTTTCAATATTTTCTTCTCTAGATTCCATATCCATTGGCATTCAAGGGAAACATTGGTGCAATTTGTTTCAAAAATTTAGTTAGAAAATAATGTTAAGGAAATGACACTGTTCTCCTTTTAAATTAAATTTATGTGAAGTTCTTGCTGAGAATGACGAATAGTTTGGAACTACTCAGTAAGTTCACACAATGTTGTACACTGAATTGAAGTACAACAAGGCATTTTGGAATGTTACTACAAAATTTCGTTCTTCAGCAAGTTAGATTGTACTGAGTAGAAGATGCAGTTGAAAACAGTTCCTGTTTCACAATAAAAAGTGCCGTTCACTGAATGTTAAAATGATATTATGTGCAAATTTTAGCAGGAGTCAGTCATCAAATGGCAGTTTGCCCAAATCTTCTCCCAATAAAGGACTGCATAAGGAAGAAGCAGCTTTTCAATCTATGACGAAGGATAATGCTGTCAATTTCAAGGAAAAAACTAATCAGGAAAACACTGTCCCCATTGAAATTGATGACGATATTCCTGGACCAGAAACCCCAGGGATGCAGCCTCTTGCTTCTCATGCGAAGCGAAGTCGAGAGGATGGATCCAAGTTTCGTTCCCTGCTGAATTCTGGCAAACGAGTAAGATTTCTTGATGATTCAATAGCCCCAAACATGACTAAGAAGGAAGCAGATATGGCTAGCAAGTTTGAGTGGCTTGATCCTTCTCGAATCAGGGATGCTAATGGAAGAAGGCCCATTGATCCTCTATATGACAGGACGACACTTTATATACCTCCAGAAGCTTTGAAAAAAATGTCAGCATCTCAGAAACAGTATTGGAGTGTCAAATGTAAATATATGGATGTTGTGCTATTCTTTAAAGTGGTTAGTCAATTAAGTAAATTTGAATATGACGTCTTAATCCCTTTACCACCATATGGTTTATTTATTTTTTGATACATAAACTTTGATTTCAAATTATAGTCTGCCATAACTAGTGGTCAACACAGGGAAAATTTTATGAGCTTTATGAGATGGATGCTGAAATTGGCCATAAGGAGCTTGATTGGAAAATTACATTAAGTGGTGTGGGAAAATGTCGGCAGGTGATTTCAATTTTATAGTCGTTTGGTTCTTAACCTATTCCTATTTGTTCATCTCTTAAAGTGATTGGTTTTTACTTGTTGCTTCAGGTTGGTATATCTGAAAGTGGGATTGATGATGCTGTTAAAAACCTGGTTGCTCGTGGGTAAGGATGGAATGGGATTTTATTTGCCTGATCTTGCTACTCATTTGTGCTGCTTAATGCCATTGAGGATAATACAACTGATGTGGAGATTTGTGCATCATATAGATGATTGTAGCTAATTCCAGATAGATTGGACAATATGCATTCAATATTGATAATCATTTACAGGTCATCGATTTCCTTGTTAATTTGCTGTAGACTTAACATACTTTTTTCATTGTGAAGATATAAGGTTGGGCGAGTGGAGCAGTTGGAGACATCTGAAGAAGCAAAAGCTAGAGGTGCTAACTCTGTAAGTTTTCCCATGTTTTCAGTTGTGTTGTCTTCACTAAACTCTTGTAGATGTTTTCATTATGTGGTTGTGCTTGATGAGTTATGCTCCATTTAATTATGTTTTATATATATTTAATTACTGTAACTACACGAGGGATTATTGCTGGTCTCTATTTATTCAGTTAACATTTTGAACTTCTCGTGTCTTAGTTCATTCAATATGATGATGGGACCTTTTTTTTAGGACGTACCCAATTGATGTTTCTGACAGAAAGCTTGGCAGCACATGCTTTTGTCATTTGAAAATGTTCATTTCCTGGTTGTTTAAATTCTTGGAGCTGGTTTCAGATCAGACTTTATATAATATTGAATATTGTATTCTTAATGCTTTTGAATTCTTATAAATCTTCTTCTGTGACTGCTCTGACTTAGATTTCCTTTCAGCATTGATAACTCTCACCACTGGATTGCAGGTTATTCAGAGAAAATTAGTTCAAGTAGTCACTCCATCAACCACAGTGGATGGTAATATTGGCCCTGATGCCATTCATCTTCTCGCAATAAAAGAGGTTCTCACTGTTGTTGAGTCATTCCATTTTTTTGTATGCTACTAGATTACAAGTATTTGTGATGCATAGTCATGTTTAATTTTTTTTTTCCATTCAACATTTTTTTAATTTTAATTTTTCATTCAGTATGTTTCTCCGTAAGACCACATTTCTGACATTATGACTTAATTTGGAAACTAGGTAAAATATTTGCTGGTTTATGTTTCTATGCTATAAATATTAGAAGTTTGACATGGAATCCTCTTTTCAAGTTATGAAAGCTCCTTATTCATCATTCTGCCCATAATACTAAATGTTTTAAATCATCTGAGCACTGATGTTAGAAGGAAGCAAGGCTGAGATTTAAAAATTTGGAAGATCAGAAAAGAGTGCCAACTGAATAGATTCTTCATTTCTTTTCCTCTCCCGAGGCTATATAGATGAACTTGTGGTTGATTCCTTTTTCAACCTGCTTAAAAATTTATGAACGTTGTGCATAATTATCTGTTAGTTTTGTCATATGATTTTAAATTTTGAAACTTTCTGGTTGCTCTCCCTATTTTCCCAAAAAAAGTGATGTGGAGGAATACTTTGAATTATTAAGATTATGATGAATTGATTTTTTTTTTCTACAGGGGAATAATGGCTTGGATAATGGTTCAGTTGTGTATGGATTTGCGTTTGTTGATTGTGCTCGTCTTAGGTTTTGGGTTGGTTCCATTGATGATGATGCATCCTGTTCTGCTTTGGGGGCTTTGTTGATGCAAGTATGCTCAAATACCACTTTTACCTATTCTTGTTTTTTGTAAAATTGTTAGCTAATTTCTTTGTGGGGAATGGATTTTAGGTGTCACCTAAGGAAGTTATATATGAAAGCAGAGGTGAACAGTCTTATTTGCTTCTTCCCTTAGCTTTAGTAGACTTCCATTCTGAAAGTTATGTAATGCTATTACTTCATGTTGAAATATGATGTCTTGCAGGGATGTCTAAAGAAGCACAGAAAGCACTTAGAAAATTCTCGTTAAATGGTGAGATGTGATTCTTTATTGTTGGTTAAGATTTACACTGGCTTGGTATAGAAATTAGAAAGCAATCTTGGGTATCCAGATATTAAATTTTAAATGGGTGTTTCTACTTTCTTTACCATGCTCTGTCTTGGAAGCTGTAGGTGAATTACAAGACTACTTGCTTTAACACACAATATTTTTGCATGGTTTTACATGATAACAAACATCATAATTCATTCCTTGGTGCAGTTAGTTTTGCTTTGACTTCAGGATGAGCAATGTTATAATGCTTTCACTCAGAAACTTAGTGATTAGGCTGGGAGATATGTGCTTTTTGAATGACCTAGAAAGTTAATACTTGTAGTATATTCCTATAATGCCTGTAAATATATATTGAACAAAATGGTTTCATTGGAATTCAGGCTACCTGTTCCCTTTTGAAATTAAGCTGATATGGATTTTACCTTCATGATTCTTTGTAAAATACCTCCACACAGTAATATTTGCATATTTCATATTCTGTTTTGTATGCTGAAAAAATTTATTGTATTCTTTAAGTGAAAAAAAAACAGATTATACACTTAGTCATATACATTCTCCCGTGTATTGACCACTATGTGAATAATTTGAGACCAAGTTGCAATAGGTATAGTTTGGAGTATGCAAGTTTTTATCAGTTTGTTGCAGTTAGATATTTTGCCATAATATCAACTTTTTATGGCTCACAGTGTTCAAAATATTACGGTTACTATGCTAAGTTAAATTTATTTAAAAAGTTTCCGTGAATTTCATTAGTTATTGTCTGTTTTTCTTGCAGGTTTGACAACACTACAGTTGACTCCAGTGCAGTCGATCACTGACTTGGTGACCTCTGAAATTAGTGATTTGGTTCACTCAAAGGGATACTTTAAGGGGTCTTCTAATTCACTGGATCATGCACTGAGCAAAGTGATTCATCATGAAATCACCTTGTGTGCTCTTGGTGGACTGATTGGTCATCTAGCTAGATTGATGGTATACTTTAGTGCTTACCATGATACCCATTCAGAGAGGGCGAGTACTAAAAGAATCTGCAGATATATTGTTTATGAATTATGATGATTAATCTGTTCTACTTTTCATACAGTTAGATGATGTCCTACAGAATGGAGATATATACCCATATCAAGTTTATAAGGGTTGCCTCAAAATGGATGGACAGACATTGATAAATCTAGAGATTTTTGGTAATAACGCGGATGGTGGCAAATCAGGCAAGTACTTGCTTCTATTTGAGCATTCTGAACCATCCAATATATTTTCATTGGAAATTTCAGTATGCAATCCTAAAATCTATTGCACTCGAGTTTCAGGTACATTGTACAAATACCTTGATAACTGTGTGACTTCATCTGGAAAGCGGGTTCTTAGGAACTGGATCTGCCATCCATTTAAAGATGCTGAAGGAATTAATAACAGGCTTAATGTAGTCGATAATCTAATGGCTCGCCCAGAGCTTGTGTCGCATATTGCTCAACATCTTCGCAAGCTTCCAGATTTGGAACTATTGCTTGGCCGAATTAAGTGTAGCCTTCAATTATCAGGCCCTCTCTTACTGCCCTTGTTGGGGAAAAAAATATTGAAGCAGAGGGTGAGTTCCGCTACTGTTTTTTGTAAGCTAAATTTGTAAATAATATGCTATGTATTTCTTACTCTGAAGTCTGAACAACTTTTCTTCACTCATGTTTTGGGCTAACTTATTTGCTCCTTCATTTTTTATACTGTTGAATTTGTACGTCATTGCTATTTCAAGATCAGCTTTGATATGTTTTGTGGGATTCAGTGGTCTCATTTCTCTATGAAGGATGCAGTTTTCTGTCTTGATGGTGATGTTTCAAAGAAAACAAAATTGACTGGCTGGCAACATCTCATTTTAATATGACAACCATGGTGCCTTGTATCTAATTTAATTGGTAGCATATTTCATTTCATGGATAGGAGACTGGATTGCTTTGAAGAAAGTTCATTTGACTCATTTGGCTATATACACAAACATTGAAATTTGTATTGGATAAATATATCTACACTCTAAGAAAATAAAATCCGATCACATTGGTTGTTGAGGACTTGAAGAGTCTTGTTTGGATTGATGAAATAATCTGTTTTTATTTTCTATTTTCATTTGTTGGAAATAATTTTTTATTTTTTGATTTTCAAGTTTTTGAAAATATGTTTGGTTAGTATAATTTTTATTATAATTACAAAGTTGCCTTCATGTTTTCAACTTCCTGTTTTTTGGAAATGATAAAAATGATTATTTGTTATTTTCATATTTGGTCTCTGTAAAACACAACTAAATTCACTTTTAAACCTGTTCTGTTATTGTAAATGAAAACAAGAAATACTGATAATTTGCAAACCTTTTTAAGCTGGGCAACCTATGTATGTTCCTAGGATTTTCTAGACCATAATTTATAATGATATGTAGAAAATCTGTACTATAGGTTATAGAATGATCTGTTTTGTATTGCTTTTCTGTTATTTTGTGCGCATGATTAACTTTCAATGTAAAACAGGTGAAAGTGTTTGGGTCACTTGTGAAAGGCCTTCGAACTGGTTGGAGTTTATTGCTTCTTCTACAGAATGAGGAGCCTCTAATATCATCCTTGAGCAAAGTTTTTAAAGTTCCAATTCTGACTGGTAGTGATGGGCTCGATCAATTTCTTACTCAGTTTGAAGCAGCTGTAGATAGTGACTTTCCAAATTACCAGGTCTTTTTCTTCTCATATATTTCACTTTCAAATAATATCAACTGAAACTTCCTTCACATATTTTTTTGTTGTGTTTTATACATGTTCTTTTAACAAATTTAATATATTATACTCAGGATCCCTGAGTTTTCAAAATCATTTTGATCAAATCCATTTCTAATTTGATTTTGTTAATGGTGTGCAAGTTTTCAGCGCTACTGATTCTTACTGTTTTTCCTCTTCTGTAGAGAATATGCAGTTTTGGCTCCTTGATGTGTCTCAAATGCTGATTTTAATCAAAATTATGTAGTCATTTATTATAGCCTATGCAATTGTGTCTTCTTTGAATTTCTTTTCTGTTTATTAGGGTGACATTTAGAATACAATGTTCCAATTGTGTATATGTCTGACCCTATATTTGGTGCCAGAATCATAATGTTACAGATTCTGATGCTGAAACACTCGCAATACTTGCTGAATTATTTTTGGAGAAAGCTGCTGAATGGTTTGAAGTTGTTCATGCCATTAATAGCATTGATGTGCTAAGATCTTTCGCTGTTACTTCTAGCTTTTCATGTGGAAGTATGTCTAGGCCTGTCATAGTGTCAACATCAAAAAGTACTACAAGTAAAGACAGTGGAGGACCTGTGCTTAAAATGAAGGGGCTATGGCATCCAATTGCCCTCGGAGAGAATGGATATTTGCCTGTCCCCAATGACATAAGCCTTGGTGAGAATGCAGATGGGCATCATCCTCGCACATTGCTGCTGACTGGACCAAACATGGGTGGAAAGTCAACACTTCTGCGTGCCACTTGTCTAGCTGTTATAATGGCCCAGGTTCTCCCTCTTCTTCTCTTTATCTGTTTGATTAAGTTAGACATCACTGATGAATAACTTTATTTTTTATTTTTTGTTTTTCTCTTGACCTTTTTGATCTCACTTGATAACATCTTATCTCTCCTGGAAGGGGAAACTATTACACAAAATTTGGAAACAGGTCATTTTACTTTAACAGATATTGAGGATGTTGATGTGATATTATAAAACCTCAAGGGAAGTGTATGTTACATTTTATGCATTTTGCTGTGTCAGCTTGTTCTGATGCCCAGTCAATTTCTTTTTTATGATATGCCTCCTGATGTCTTTGCAGCTAGGCTGTTATGTGCCTTGTGAAAATTGTGTTCTCTCAGTGGTGGATATCATCTTCACACGGCTTGGAGCCACTGATAGAATCATGACAGGCGAGAGTAAGTACTCTAGCATAGAAAATGTGCTGTATCAATAAGGTGGTTATTACTATCGTGCAACTGTAAGTTGCTTTATTTTAGTGAAAGCATGCTGACATGTTCTGTGTACTAAAATTATTTTTATAGATAACTTTGTGAATCTCAGACATGTAGGCCAAAAAATTATTTGTTAGGAGAGTGGGAGGACACTGGGCATCCTGAGTTGAACAGCATAGTCATTGTAGCAATTGGGGGAGGTTTGTGGGGGGTTTATTGCGGTAATGAATCCTCGTAGTAAATTGATAGTGTTATCAGTATAGTGGACCTGACTTGGGGAAAAAGATTGTCCTGTAGTGGTGGCTTGTGAGTTGTAATTGGGCTTGTTCTCTTGAAAGATTTAATGTCAAATAACTGGTGAAGGCAAATGAATGTTTATAGATCAAACTGAGGCATTGTCAAGTATTATCTAATATAAAAATGGCTAAAAGAATACACATACACACAGATCACTTACCAGGGGAAATTGTATCTTATTTTGAACAAAGTGTTTCTAAGCTAAGTCAGCAACAACTTTCGGGGTTAAGCTCACAAACATTTATGGCAGAGATCGATATGGTTACCTGATATGCATGTGCATGACAAATTGGAAGGTGTTGCCTGCCTAAACACATTAATGCTTCCATTAATAGAGTTTTTCAGGACTTGGAAAATGCTGAATTGTGGTTTTAAGACGCACTTGTGTACAATGTTTGTCAATTCCAACAAAGTTTGCTTCTGTTTCAGGTACCTTTTTTGTTGAGTGCACAGAAACTGCATCGGTGCTGCAGAATGCTACTCAAGATTCTCTGGTTATACTTGATGAATTGGGTCGGGGAACAAGCACTTTTGATGGCTATGCAATTGCATATGCGGTGAGACCCTGCTCTTTACTATTCTTTTCCATCTTTTTCTTAGTGACATCTTGGATTCTATTTTTAAGTGCTGCTGTTCTATGCATACTGAGGTGGACGTAAACAAAACATTATATCATGAAAAGAAACATGAATTTGTTTCGTAAAAAAGTATGAATTTGTACTTGACACGCGTAATCCATAAAATTTGACTGTGGAGTATCAGGTAAACTGTTAGAACTCTCTTTTAAGTGCTCAGTAAAAAGGAAAAGAAAGAAAAATAATGTAACCATGAAATGGAACTATATTTTCGCAGTAGACAGTAATGGTAGCATCCATCGAAAGAAAATGACCTTGCAACACATGATTGTGTCAAGATTTTTCTGTTATCATGTACTTTTTGCTTCAGGAATGATAAAACATTTGAAGTTGTTATCACTATGACCACAAATAATCAATGACTTGATAATGTTTCAATATTCTTGTACCTTCTAATAATTATTCCTGGATGTGTCCAGGTATTCCGTCATCTGATTGAAAAGGTCAATTGTCGGTTACTATTTGCCACACATTACCATCCACTCACCAAAGAGTTTGCCTCTCATCCACATGTTACAATGCAACACATGGCTTGTGTTTTTAAGTCAGAATCTGATTGCTATTCCAAACGTGATAAGGAGCTAGTCTTCCTATATCGGCTTGCCTCTGGAGCATGTCCGGAGAGCTATGGATTGCAGGTTGCCCTCATGGCTGGGATCCCAGAAGAGATGGTGAACATTGCTTCAAAGGCTAGCCAACAGATGAAAAGATCAATTGGAAAAAGTTTTAGGTCAAGTGAACAGAGATCAGAGTTCTCAACTATTCATGAAGAATGGTTGAAGACCCTAGTGTCTATCTCACAAATAGAAGATTGTAAATCTTTTGATGAAGATGTTTTCGATACATTAGTTTGTTTGTGGTATGAACTAAAGACTTCATTTAGATCAGGCAACTAGAGACGGGGAGTAAGGCAGGTAGAGTCAAGAATCTGACTTCTATAGGCCTGCATGTAAAATTATACTTTGGTACATTGGTCATTAAGCACGTGTATTTTCACTTTTAGAAACAAAAAGGCTGCCTCCTTTATTTTGCTTTTGCTTGGGAGAAAGTAAGAACTGAAATATGCAATGGATAGTCAGAGAATGCATGAATATATCTGTGCCTTGCACTGTACATTCTTCCCGTGGATAAGCACTGTGAACCAAACAAGCTTTTAAATTATTTTTAGGAATTTAATAAAAAAATTCAGGAATTTTAAATTCTAACCAAACAGGTTTTCTAAAATATTTAAGAATAGCATTCTTAGGCATATTATTTCCGGAAATGTCATTCCTGGAAATGTAATCATAAATCTTGAAACAAACACATCCTTCAATAATCCTAAAGTCAGCCATTGGACAATATGACTCCCCTAACTTGATGTACCGCTTAGTTTCTTTTTTTTTTTAAACAGAAGTATATAGAATACTCTAACTCTTCCTGTCAGAGTATCAAAACAGACAAGATTCAAACCTGATACAAGTACCTAAGACTGTTTCTGTAAGTTAAACCAACCCAATGTCGGCCACCTTTTATTTCTTGTATCAACACTATTTTGAACTTGACAAGAAGGATGTCGTCTCTAATTGAGCCAGATTGAATAAAACATTGGTAGATGGATATTCTAATTTTTCAAATAATAATGATTTCATATATTGTAACCAACACAAGTCTTAAATCTTTTAATATTTTATATTTAAATAGACTATAAATGAATTTATAAGTACTTGAAAAATTAGAATACCCACTTACCAAGCACACATGATTCGGGAAGGAAGCACCTCGGGGTGGCAACAGAGGTCATCTAGTAATTTGTGAATTTGGATGAAATTTATTAGTGATGTACAAACATTACATTTCTTAATAAAGGAATTTGATTCATGGTTTAATCAGTTAAATTGGTGACCGGATCAAATAATGTCATAACATAAACAAGTGACATTGAATCTAATTTATTTATATTTTCTCACAAATAGAAGTCAAAAGATTAGAATTTAATACTAAGAGTTAATTTGATATCTTAATAAAATTAGAGATGACAAATTCTCAAATAAATTTTGTAAACAAAACTACTCCTTAAAATTTTCAGCTCAAAATTTATTTTATATAACAAGCTCCATTATTTTATATAGGTAACATATAAAAGACAATTGTGACTTTTCAAAAGAATTATAAGTAACATTACTCCAAAAATAAATTGTACATCTTCTCTTCAAATATGAATTTGTAACCATAGAAAAACTGTAATAAGACAATAAAAGAAACAAATTAAATCTACCACTTCTTTACCAAACAATCCGGCAATCTTTTTTCCCATGGTTATTTGTGTCCTCACAAAGACACGAAACTCTCTCCAAAAATCCCTCTCCTTGTACTCGGTCTTCTCACCACTCTCGCTGTAACCTGGTACTCACCCTCAAGAAGGAAAAAGAAAACCACTTCCTTTCATTGTCGAATTCAGCATCACTAACACCAAAATGGACTTTCTGTTTTTGGAGAAAAAAAAAATGCTTTTCTGCATATTAAGTGGTCTGTGAAAATTGTGAGGAGCACAAAACTCTGAAGTAAACAAAGTGTAATAATTTCAATATTACCATGTACAAGAGGAAAAGCAGTGTGTGTAAATTTTACACATCTTTGTTGTTTTGGGTTAGTTCAGTGCAAAATCTGGTTTGAGCATGAGGCCACGTCCATGTCCTTAACATGCATGGATGCATGCATAACAGTTCTTCAAAAAAGAACCTCTTCAAACGTTGCACTGCAATGTACAAAAACGCAGCAGATGCCATGAATGGAGAAGAAGACGAGCATAACAAGAAGGACTCAACCAGATCCAAGAGAAAACAACTTGGACTCTCTTGCATGCTGAACACCGAAGTGGGTGCTGTTCTCGCCGTGATCCGTCGCAGCCGTGATATCAATTCCCTCTACAGCATCTCCTCCGCAGACGAGAGCTTCGATTCCTCCATTCTCAACTCCCTGAGGTCCCTTCGCTCTCTCATCTTCAACCCCCAGCAAGAATGGCGCACCATCGACCCCTCCATCTACCTCACCCCCTTCCTCGACGTGATACAGAGCGACGACGTGCCCTCCTCCGCCACCGGCGTCGCCCTCTCCGCCGTCCTCAAGATTCTCAAGTTCGAGGTCTTCGATGACAAGTCCCCGGGAGCCAAGGACGCCATGGAAGCCATTGTCTCAGGGATCACGAGCTGCAGGCTCGAGAAAACCGACCCTGTTTCCGAGGACGCCGTGATGATGAAGATCCTGCAACTTCTGACAGGGATAATGAACCACAAGGCTTCGACTCTGCTCACGGACCAAGCCGTTTGCACCCTCGTGAACACGTGCTTCCAGGTCGTTCAGCAATCCGTGAACAGAGGAGATTTGCTGCAGAGAAGCGCAAGGTTCACCATGCATGAACTCATCCAGGTTGTGTTTTCTCGGTTGCCCGAGGCAGAGGCCAAGAATGGCGAAGGGGATTCGGAATCGGACACGGAGGATGCTGATGTTGGTGGGTATTTGGATTCTGGATATGGGGTTCGGTGCGCGATTGATATCTTTCACTTCTTGTGCTCTTTGTTGAATGTGGTGGAAGCGGTTGAGACAGAGGGCTCTACGGCTCACACTGCTGACGAAGATGTTCAGATTTTCGCCTTGGTTTTGATAAACTCGGCTATAGAGCTGAGTGGGGATGAGATAGGCAAGCACCCGAAGCTCTTGAGGATGATCCAAGATGACCTGTTTCACCATTTGATTTACTATGGAACGTGGTCGAGCTCCTTTGTCTTGTCCATGATTTGCAGCACCGTCTTGAATGCCTATCACTTTCTGCGAAGGTTAGATTTTTTAAGGGAAAGAAAGAACAAAAGCCTTGAAGAGAGGTTGATTTTATTTTATTTTTTATTTGAGGGAGAGAGTAAAAAGATTGTCAATTATTTATCTTTGATTTTCAAGAGGGTCGTCTTCTCTTTTTGTAGGTTTATTCGTTTCCAACTAGAAGCTTTCTTTGGATATGTGCTAATTAGAATTGCAACTTTTGGGAGCACAATTCAGCTTCAAGAAGTTGCAGTCGAAGGAATAATAAATTTCTGCAGACAACCAACATTCATCATTGAGGTTTATGCAAACTATGATTGTGATCCGCTTTGCCGGAATGTGTTTGAGGAGGTTGGCAGATTGCTTTGCAAGCATTCATTTGCAGGGAATGGTCCCTTGACCACTCTGCAAATCCAAGCCTTCGAAGGACTACTGATTGTGGTTCACAACATTGCAGATAACATTGACAAAGATGATTCGAGCCCTTTAAGTACGCACTCAATTGAAATGGCAGAGTATAAACCTTTTTGGGAGGAGAAAGATAAAGAAGATTATGACCTGGAAACTTGGGTGGAACATGTACGGCTGAGGAGAATGCAGAAGAAGAAATTACTGATTGCTGCAAACCATTTTAACAGAGACGACAAGAAGGGTCTCGAGTACTTAAAGCATGCAAAGTTAATCTCTGATCCTCCAGATCCCAAGGCAGTTGCTTTCTTCTTTCGCTACACTCCTGGCCTAGACAAGAAGACGATAGGGGAATATTTGGGAGACCCTGATGACTTCTACCTACAAGTTCTCAAAGAATTCACAGAAACCTTTCATTTCACAGGCATGGTTCTTGACACTGCACTGCGATTTTATCTAGAAAGTTTTTGGCTGCCAGGAGAGTCACAGAAGATTCAACGTATACTGGAAGCATTCGCAGAGAGATTCTATGATCAGCAATCCTCAGACTTGTTTGCAGGCAAGGATACCTGTTCTCATCTTGTGCTACTCCCTCATCATGCTTAATACTGATCAACACAATCCCCAAGTCAAGAAGAAGATGACAGAAGAGGAATTCATTAGGAACAACAGAGCAATCAACGCAGGGCAGGATTTGCCAAGAGAGTACCTTTCTGAGCTTTTTCATTCTATATCAACTTATGCAATTGCCCTTGCTCAAAGTACTGTGTCATTAGACATGAGCCCAAGTAGGTGGATACAGCTGATAAACCGATTCAAAGTAACACAAACTTTCATACAATGTGACTTTGATCGTAGAATGTGCAGAGATATGTTTGCCAGCATTGCTGGTCCATCAGTGGCTGCTCTTTCTGCATTCTTTGAGCACGCTGATGAGGAGGAGCTGCTCCATGAGTGCATTGAAGGGTGTTTGTCCGTAGCAAGGATTGCTCAGTATGGACTAGAAGATACTCTTGATGAGCTCATAACATCGTTCTGCAAATTCACGACACTGCTAAATCCTTATGCCTCTTTAGAAGAGACCTTGTTTACCTTTAGTCATGAATTGAAGCCCAGAATGGCAACAGTTGCTGTGTTCACCATGGCAAACGATTTCCGAGACTCAATTCGAGGAGCTTGGAAGAACATTGTAGACTGCTTGTTAAAACTGAAAAGACTAAAGCTACTTCCCCCAATCTGTCGTTGATTTTGAGGATGTCCCAGCAACACCAGAATCGGGTGTCATTTCTCCTGCTCATGATCATAAATTTGGCAATCACCATGTTTCTAGCATAATCAGTCGTTTTTCACTTCTTTCACCAGAAAGCATGGACGATGGTTTGACCCTTGGTAGTGAATTTGAACAGAACCTCAAGATGATCAAACTCTGCCGAATTGGTAGCATATTCAACAACAGTGCGAACATCCCCAAAGACTCCATACAAAACCTCGGGCGATCTTTAATATTTGCAGCTGCGGGAAAAGGCCAAAAGTTTAGCACACCCGTTGAAGAAGAAGAAACTGTTGAGTTCTGTTGGGATTTGATCACTGCAATATCCTTAGCTAATGTTCACAGACTCCAAATATTCTGGCCAAATTTCCACGAGTATCTGCTGGCAGTTGCTCAATTTCCCATGTTCTCCCCAATCCCGTTTGCAGAAAAGGCCATTGTGGCCCTTCTCAAGGTCTGTCTCAGGTTCTTTTCTGCACCCCGAGATGACAAACTAGCCGAGGAGCTCCTTTTCAAGTCTATGACTTTGATGTGGAAGCTTGATAAAGAAATCCTCGACACATGTCATGAGATCATATCACAATCAATCAGCAAAATAGTCATTGAATACGCTGCAAATTTGCAGACCCAATTCGGATGGAAGTCAGTACTAAATTTGCTATCAGTTACATGGAGGTATCCTGAAACCTACGATCAGGGAATTGAGGCCTTGATCGCATTAATGTCTGATGGTGCCCATTTGACACGTACAAATTATGCATATTGCATAGATTGTGCTTTTGGTTGTTTTTTAGCTAAGAACAGTCCAGTAGAGAAGAAGAAGAAGATACTGGATCTATTAGCTGATTCAGTAAACTTGTTGATGCAATGGCACAGAAGCCAATACTCAGATCCAGGGAGTAATGTTAGTGCAGCAAGCAACACAAGCAGTTCCTCTTTAGAGGACAATTCCAGAGGCCTTGCTTCTGCAAACTTGAATCTATTTGTGAAACTTGGAGAAGCATTTAGAAGGACAAGCTTATCCCGACAGGAAGAGATAAGAAATCATGCAGTTTATTCTCTTCATAAAAGTTTCAATCTAGCTGAAGAACTGCTTTATACTTCATCAAACTGTATTAACTATTTCAACCTTGTGATTTTTGCAATGGTTGATGAGCTTCATGAGAAGATGTTGGAATACTCACGGAGGGAAAACTCAGAGAGGGAAATGAGAAGCATGGAAGGGACCCTTAAAATTGCAATGGAGCTATTGGCAGATATGTACTTGCAGTCCTTGAGACAAATAGCTGAGAGTCCTGGGTTTAGGACATTCTGGTTAGGCATATTGAGAAGAATGGATACATGCATGAAAGCTGACTTAGGACATTATGGTCCATCAACTTTGCAAGAAATAATCCCTGATTTGCTGAAAAGGATAATTACACAAATGAAGGACGAGGGAATTTTAGTGCAAAAAGAAGACGACGACCTGTGGGAGATCACATACATCCAGATACAGTGGATAGCTCCTGCTCTCAAGGATGAGCTATTTCCAATGTAGAAGGATGACAGAAAACGGATGAGAGATGATTTGTTATCAGTTTAAGGCTAAGGAATGCGTATTAAATTAATCATTTTTTAACCCCTTTTATATGTTTTTGTAGCACACTATCTTTGTTTTTCAAGTTCTTTGCAGCAGATGTAAAGTAATAGTGGTTTATTCCATTATCCTGCAATATACCCTTGATCTTAGTGGACAGCTCTTTTAACATGAAGCAGGCATTTTTCTTCCCTCCCACACACACCAAAGAAAGTAAAATTATGGTATTTCCCTTTCTACAACTTTGAAGACATACTAATTTCATTTATAGCATCCATTTACCCAAGGTCCTGATTCCGTTTTAGCCATAAACAAATTCTTTAATAATTACTTGGCTTTAATCCCATTTTGACTGTTCTTCGTATCACATTACTAGCATCGGAACTAAGTTTTACTTTGTTGATTCTTCATTTTACGGGAAAACTCAAGAAATTCCTAACACAAATTTCAGATAGGATTGTAAACCCACATCAGAATCAACAAAATATGCCTGCTCATATCCACTGGGGAAAAAGAACCTGGATAATCTTTGACATCATTGGCCATATATATATTTTGTTTCAATTAAACTTATACGTACAAGTCTAATGGATCTAACATTTACTCCAACGAATGAAAATTTGAAGTCAAATGATATATTATATCAAGAACAAATGATCATCTGGCCCGTGTATGGTAGATACGACATGCCATTGATTAATGCTGCCAAGGGTCTCTCAGTTTCTCTTCGATAATTTCAAGATATGATTTCATGTTTCATTGACTAGTATAAATTAGACAATTTAAACAGTAGTACATAGTATTTTATATTAGCCAAAAACTAACGAAACACCAAATCTAGATACAATGAACAGAAAGAGAGAGACACAATCAATGCTCACATAAAATCCCAAAAACATTGTAATGTAATTGCTGCTCTTGATACTACAAGAAGCACACTCCACGTAAACTGACTATTTATCCTCTTAAAGAGACAATCTGACATGATAATTTTTTATCCTTTAAACAATTTTGCTATTTCTTTTTAGTTATAGTAAAAATAACAGATGGAATATTTAAAAAAATGTAAAAAAAAAAAAAAAGAGACAGCGGGAATTGCCTATTCCAATATTCTAGGTGAAAGTTTAACCTTCTAGCAGAGCAATAAGAAAAAATTCTAAATGGTTTCAAGTAGATGGCGGCATATCAAAATTAAGTGGAGGTGCATTTAAGTTTAGCAAACTATCAGCGTTAAGCTTCCGTTTCTTGAACAAGGGATGAAACCATGTATTTAGCTGAAAGGGTTAACAGAAATGTGCGGCATATTATTCCGAAGTTCCCCACAATTTAGTGCAGGTTACTCGGTACAAAAATATTACACTCTTGAAACAACTTCCTCATTGTCATAGTACACAAAGGGGTTGAAAACCTTACTGTTACCAGCTCATTTCAGCTTGTAGACAATCTTTCCTCCAAAACTGTTGCACTATATTCAGATATCACCACCCTTTCCAAGATTCCCACTCCTATGACAGAAAATTATTATAAAATACCAATACTAAATATCAGTAATATCATTTTCAAATATTATTTCAGAATCAGATACCTTGTACCATTTAAAATTAGCAAATCATAAATGTATATATAATTATGGAAAAAAAACTCAGCTTTTGATCCAAACAGGGAGTATATATTCATGAACTGGGAACAAAAGATGTACAGACTTGATATATGGCATAGAGTTGTCCCTTTGAGGCCTTCTAAGGTGTAAGCCACAAAGCATACAAGCACAACTCCTTTAATGTGTAAGGGATGGAGAAAAATGAGTGTAGTGCAAACTCTCCTGGTGCAAACTTCCCCATAACTAGATTTTTTCAAATCTTGTAAAACCAAATGACAAGGTAAGGCAAGGTAAATGGAGGGTTAAGAAAAAAATATACACTCTGAACACCGCTTCTTCATTTCATCTTTTAGAAGAATATTTCACAAATCCCAATCAATGTTAAGTAGATTACATTATCCAGCTTGTTGAGACAGGAAAGTCGCACTCTTGAATGGTCTTTAGACATTTTTTGGCAACAAGACCAGGCCCACTCAAAGAAGTTGTTTGGCATCCCAAATTGTGAATATTGAATAACCTCATCGTTCTAACCTCTCATCCAAGTAAACTACCCATATCCAAGGTTGTCCAAATCGCGTTTTGGATCGTGAAATCGTACGATTCTACGATCTTAGAGAGGCTCAGCAATCTTGATCTCACCAAAAAATCGTTTTGGTGAGATTCGCGGTAGGATCGCGACTAAGATCGTAAGATCGGTTTCCACCAGAAATGCCAAACAATGGTGGATCGGGTCAGTAACAAATCCCTCATCTGGTGCGAAACTGCAAATCCCTTCTGGAGTGGCCATGCGAAGCCCTCTTCTGGTGTCGCCGTGCAAAGTCATTGCTCCATTGGTGCGTAAGTGCTACTCTAATGCAAAGCCCCACGTGTGCAAAGCTACTCTGGTGCAAAGCCCCTGCTCCTCTGGTGCGAAAGCGCTGCTGGTGCGAAGTGGGTGCTGCGTCTGTGCGAAGTGGGTCGTGCGACTCCTTCTTTTGGGTGGTGCGAATCCTATTGTGCAAAGTGGGTGCCATGAATTTTTTTTCTTTGGGTGTTGGGGCTGTGCATCTGCCACTGCCACTAATTTTTTTATTTATTTATTACAGAACCTTTGATAATCTGATGTGGCAATTTCTGAATTCTAAATTTCTAATAATCTGATATTGATAAATTGATAATCTGACTTGTCCTATTTTTTTTTTCTGCTACTATGTTGAATTTTTCTTATATTAAAAATGGCTTGTACCTTCTTTCTTTATTATATTTTTACGTTATTTAGAGTTTATTTGTATGTTACATGTTATTTTTAATATTATTTTACTTAGTTGTGTTATTTTATATACATATGTATATTCTTGAATATAATTTTATATTATAGGTAGGATTTTACATTTCGTGTTACAATTTTACGTATTA
This sequence comes from Castanospermum australe, assembly GCA_019955255.1. Taxonomy (NCBI): domain Eukaryota; kingdom Viridiplantae; phylum Streptophyta; class Magnoliopsida; order Fabales; family Fabaceae; genus Castanospermum; species Castanospermum australe. The sequence goes on along the minus strand of NSJW01000618.1, from coordinate 380,350 downwards.
CATTTTTTACTGTCCCTTTCCAATCCTAGACCGATTTATGATTTTGACAACCTTGCCCGTATCAATTGTACTCCCTTTTACTACTCACTAAAACAGATGCTAAACATGTTGAATTGTCAATACCTAACTTTCTTCCAGTATCGTTGTTTGGTCTGAACAATTTAATATGCACACGATCGTTCTCGTTTGAACCTAGCTAATATTGTAATTTAGTCGCTATTCAAGTCATCTGGACTACCCTGGCTCATTCCTTTAGGTCAATGCTCAAAAAGTTAAAAGATGGCTTCTTTTCTTTCTTTTTTTTTTAAAAAAAAAAAAATCTAGAAAGCAACCTTAATTTTACGGCCCGGTCGAATAGGCTCTGATCTAATTTGTAAGACATCACTTTCTGTATTTCAGACCATGTTATCAATTACATGGTTCATATCATGTTATCAATATATAGAAGTGTAGTTCCAATTTCATTTCAGTTTGATCTGAGGCTTCTTGTAATTGAAGAGTCTAACCTACAGAAACTCAAGATTATTACATGATGTGCATGAACTATTAAAATATCCAAAAGAGAAAGCCTCCTTTCCTTGTAGGAGAAAAACAAGTAGAGACCCAAGTCCATGCCTACAAATGTGAAAATCCTTCAAGAAAAAAAAAAGAAAAAAGAAAATTACACTGATTATCAATATCATTTACCCCATCTGTAAGGAAAGCGTTGACAAGATTAGAGAGGACTGTGAATGCTCAAGATGGCCAAGATAGCAAATATAATAAAATCATATTCTATGCTGTCCAAAATTCAAACCAATTAATCTAAAAGCAAAGCAAATAATTAGGCCCTTCATCAGATTATGTTCCTATCCGGTACTAAACCCTAACTAATATTTACAAACAGTGTTTTTGTCGGAAACAAGTATTTCATGAACATCTTAGGAAGTTATTTCAGTGCTAGTTAAGTCCCTATAACTTCATAACCAAAGTTTTTGTCCAGAGAACTGTCTGGCTGTCTAGAGACATGCTCCTCAGACATACAGTAATACATACTTGAACTTGAACTTAAAGGAAAAATTTAAAACGAAATAAATTCAATAAATAACTTTTGGTCAGCATAACGAATCACAAACAACAAAAAAAGGAGGCAAAAAAGTATCTGCATCGCATAACCATAAGCAATACAATATGCCAGTACAAGAAAATAGTAACCTACCTACATCATTCACTGAGATTCTCTGCAGAAGCGTCCGTGTCCTCCTCATCTCCTTCCTGTATTTTTGCAATTTCAGCTTGAGCCTTTTCCAAAATCTGCTTCTTCTGCAGCTCTAACTCCCTATTAAAATCCAACCTCATCTTCTCCAACTCCATCATCTGTTGCCTCTTACTATTCTCAATCTTCTCATATATTTTCCCGAACTTCTGAATGGAATCTGCCAGCACCCTAAAGGAAGTCTCCTCCTCATCTCCTCCAAGCCCTGTCCTCCTGGGTGCAACCCCTTCCGAATCATTCTCCTCAGACGTCTCTGACTCCCCAGGACTATCTCTCATCTCATCAAACCCGTTCGACCGATTTAGATACACCCTTGTATTCATGAACACATACTCACCAGAGTCAACCCCACACGCAAGCCCATACTCTTGCCTCGTCGATGAGGCCATCAACATATCCATCTTCTTGAAATAAGCCCATTTACTAGAATTCACCCCCATTTCATCCATTCTCGCCTTCTCTTTCTTGTACCTTCTTTTCAGCTTATCCAACATATTCCTACATTGGGCCTCTGTCCTTTCTATCTTCAACTCCTCGGAGACCTTCTCGGCCACATCATGCCAATCCTCAGACCTCAAACTATTCCTCCCAAGTTGAAGAAACTTGTCCCCCCAAACCTCCAACAGCACAAACGTCGCGTGCTCTGTCCATTCCTCCGCGGAATTTCGACTCCCGTATGATAATTTCACACGAGGCGCAAACTCGTAGTTCGAAACAGAGGAACCCCGTAGCTTCCTCTTCTTCGGGTTCCTGGCAAACGCGTCATCCTCTTCAAAATTCCCACCATACCCATTTTCCCCGTCGTCGTCTTCGTCGTCCTCTGCGTCGTTTTCTACATCGTAAACTTCTTCATCCTCGTCGTCTTCCTCGTAGCGACTGGCTATTGGGCGATGATAAGGGGCACCTCGAATTGGATGTTTCTGGCGATGGGAAGGGTTGTGACGGTTCAAAGAGAAGGACTTGGGAGGGTACCTTGCATCGTCTTCCATATCGTCCATGGATGCTTATTAGGGAACAGAGAAATAGCCAGAACCCGAATCGATTCTGCAGAGTTCCAATCCGAGATTTTGTGGCAGTGAGGGAGAAAGAAAAAAGGAAAGAAATTTGAGGAGCCCCAGAAAAAATTGAATTGGGAACAAAAAGAAAATGGGAGAGATTTGAAGGAAGAGTGAATTGGTTAGGGTTTTGTGTGCAGGAAACTAGGCTCTGCGTAAAGAGGGTGCACTTGGGGAATTTTTGGAAACCCGAATAGGCGAATACGATGCAATGTACTAGGCTTGCGTGGCGAGTGGCGAGTGGCGAGTGGCGAATTGCAATGAGAAATGCGCGTGGGCAACAGCTACAGCTGACAAAGAATATAATATATGTTGAGAAATTCTTATATACTATGATATTAGATCCTTCCTCTTCCTCTGCGTTATAAAAGGCAGTGTAAAGATCTTCTAGTTCTAGAATATATTTTGTAATTTAAACAGTAAAATGCATTATTAATAGTCATTGATTAAAAAATTAAAAATTTAGATTTTAATAGAATATTAGTATATCAATAATAAATTATAAAACTTATTAAAATCTATATTTTGAATATTTTTTATTTATAATTATCACTTAATTTTTTTTTTTAGAGTGTATTTTAAAAGATTCAAATTTTATTAAAATGTGTGTTATGTGAGCATGTGTTTTTAATATTTTAATAATTTTTAATACTAATTATTAGTACATGAATACTTAGAAATAATAATGAGTCCTATAACTAATATAATATATGATAAGTACTATGATATAAAACTGTTGTCTGCATGGACGGCTTCATGTATAGTCTTAGAGGAGCTATAGCACTCTAAAAGTTTTTAAACTACTAGTTTATAATGGAGTTGGTAACGGTTGAGATGTCATATAATTATCCACGTTACGATTCAAATCCTCCTCATCTTTTCCCTAAAATCCTCCGACCCTTGGACCAAAAATAAAAAAACTATTAGTTTATATTTTTTAATAAAAAAATTAACTTGTCTTTTCAAACAAAAATATTAAATCTAAGTGTATGTATTAAATTAGGTTTTTTAAATTTTATTTTAAATGAATTCAATTTTATAAATTTAATTTTATTAAGAAATGAGTTTATGATTATCCTCAAATGAAATTTCTGCATTAAATTAAATTATATTTTGATACATTTTTTAAAGGACATATTTAAATATGTTAACTTTTATATGACAAAAATAATTTTAAAATACATAAAAATAAATTCGAATTAAATAAACATTAGACTGAACTTGGCTAAAGTAATAACATTTTTTTCTGGCCCAGTATAAATGCTCTAGCTCACCCTGTTGTCGGGTCCACATGCATTGTCTTATATTTCCTCATTGTTTTATGCAAATCACGTGAATGAGTGCTACGGAGGACAAGTGCTCTCTCTCGTTTTTTGTTTTGTTGTTGCTTTTTCTTTTCGGTCATCCTGTTTTGTTGTTGTTATTTGGATCTGAACGCGGCCCAGATTGCGTGGCTACAAACAACTTGGCAAATGAGCTCCTAAGTCCAAACGTTGGTGACCCAAAAACAAAAAACAGAGCATGTAAAAAACTTACATTTGTGTAACGCGGTCTTGTTTGGAGTCCATGTCCTGTTGTTGCTTACTGAGGAATGGAAGTCCCAAAAACAAAAAAAAAAAAGGCTTGCATTTAATGGCTGACGTGGCTACAAACAAAAAAAAAAAAAAAAAAAGAGAAAGCTAGCTTAATAAATCTCCTATCTCTCTTTTGTTATTTCTCTTAACCTTTTTTTCTAACAGTTTTTCTGAGATAATATAAAATTACATTAACACATATAACAAAAGAGAGATAGGAGAATAAAAGTATAAAAGTAATCCATTTATTAAGCTAGCTTTATATATATATAGACACACACACACACACATAGATATGCTAATCTAATAATTACATGCACATAAAAAAGTACAATTTTCTATAACTAAACTTTCGCGATCCAATATGTGGTAGACTTACAAAAAAAATGGGATTGTTGGATTTGGCAAAAAAGTATTTCAGTTTAGTTATGGTTATTTATTATAAAAATATAATTTATGACTTCTATTTATAATATGGTGAATGAATCAAAATAGAATACTATACCAAACGAACTAAACTATCTTTTTATTAAAAAAAGATTTGCGGGTGAGTTGAGACAAATGTGCGAGGCCAATTCAGCTAATTTAACTTAATTACATGAACAAAATTTCTCAAGTCATTGTGAGAAGAAATTCCTCTGTATATTAACCTTCCAACCCACTATAACTAGTTAGTTTAAAAAAGAAAGAAAGAAAACCCCTAAATCTACAACATGAAACTTAAATTTACTAATTTTTAAAGGGCTATAAGTCATTGTAATGTGAATCCCTTAACTTACTTTGGTTAGATTACGAATGTGAAATGCATACAAATTAAGTAAACAACACCTATGCGGTCAATAAAAGAAACAACATCAAACCAAAACCAACAACAACAAAAGAGCAATAGTAAAGAAAATAAGTTTTAAAAAATAATAACAAATAGTAATGTGCACTGCCATATATAATAGAAATCAAACTATATATAGTTTCAAAACTAAGTTTACAAGAGAAATTATAAGAATGTAATCAAAACGCTTTGTTTTATGATTTGAATACTCAAAACGAGAAAAGATTGAATTTATGTAATTCGCATAGAAGATAGATATTTGTTCTCAAGCCATATGAATAGCATCTATATATATATATATATATCGATATTGTGCTTCTTTCTTTCCTTTTTTACTAGTCCAAGTTATGCAGATGCTAGCTAGATGGTGAATAAATTAGATCACGCCAGACTGTAGCCACACAGTTTAACTGTCTTCATTCATAGACGATGGACACTGGCTACCGTTCTGATATTTATAGCTCCTTTAATTTCAAATTAGATGCAAATTCTGCACCTACCTCAAGCTTCTTTCCTATGTGTATATACTGAAATTAACGTAAAATGCCATTATAAGTGTTCTAATTGCTGATACTCTGATTGGCTAGACAAAACTTGAAACCCAATATGGTCCATATTCATTACCCATCACCATCAACCACGTGTAACTGGGTGCCACCACCCCGACAACATGATCATAATAATATTGTCTAGTTATGCCAACATGCCCTCTGCACTATCTTGCTGCCATGCAAATTTAAGTGATGGCCCTCTCGTCAGAAACGCCCTCTGAACCTGGCAGAGGTACTATAATGGCAGCATGAGAAACAAGACTTTTCTTCCCCCACACACAGAGACACAACAACAGAATGGGCATGCAATGGCCAATCATGAATGCGAATGGAACATAGCGTTACTGAGCATGTGGTGGAGCTGGACGAGTACTGTGGAAGAAGGTAATTTGTGAGGATGCAATAAACAACGCTCTCCTAACCCTCCAACCGCACATTAAATATTCATCTTTTATATTTTTGAATAAAGATTTAATCGCATACTCACTTTTGCATGCAAGCGAGAACTATTTAAGTGCATGCATACGGAGCAAATGAGAGAGTATCCTCTCATATGCTGTGAGTGAAGTGTGTTTAGTGTTTACTATAGCTAAAGTTATAAGGTACGTAGTCATGGGGAGGAGGTTCATTTCAGTGGTTTTTCTGGGGCTTTGTTTTGTGCTAGGGTCCCAATATGTAGATGGGAGGAACCTGAAGGAAGAAAAGGAAGACGTGAAAAAGCCAGAGTGGTTCTTTGATAGTACCCCATCTGGAGGGTGGACTGGTGCGGGGGGTGTTGGAGGCTACGGCGGCAGTGGAGGAGACGGAGGGGCAGGATATGGAGGAGGAGTTGGCAGCGGTCTAGGAGGTGGATACGGAGGAGGAGGAATTGGCAGCGGTTTAGGAGGTGGTATTGGAGGAGGAATAAGCAAAGGAATTGTGGGTGGAGTTGGTGTGGGTGGACTTGGTGGTTACGGAGGAATTGGAGGTGGCGTTTACAAAGGAATTGGAGGAGGTATCGGAGGGATTGGTGGCGGTATAGGTGTTATAGGTGGAGTTGGTGGCGCCATTGGAGGTACTCTCAAGCATGTTGAGGCAAATAAGCCTTGAAAGTTAGGAAGTAGTTAGTTCAATTCGATTTGTCGTAGTAATGGTGTTAATTTCATATCCATAGTTTCGCGAAAGTACTTGTTAATTTGTTTTCTTTCCAATAACGTTCTGTTCCCACAAATAAATCTATGTACCTAGCTAGGTGCTTTCCCGTTCACTATAAAAGATTAAAAAAAATGTTTTCGACATTTTATTTATTTATGTCATATATTGTGATGTGAGTTCATGAATTAAGGTTACATTCCATGAGAATATGTACGAGTGCGTATATCTGTCTTTGTATATGATGACCATGCTACGCAATATGTGCTGAACTGAATGACTAACATCGTTGAGGTTACAATTTTTAAAACATATTAAGTGACTCAAATGCTATCAAATTAGTCTATGTAATATATCCGGTCAATTTATCTAGGAAGGATTATATTATCGTTACTTCCGATTCGAAGACGTTGGATCGAGCGCTTATTAATAGGCTAAAAGTTATAACTTTTTAGTCAACAAATAACTCTTTTTACTTAAATCAAGCGTCACAATTTGATATGACTCCGACTCCACCTGAGCCTTACTAAGGCAGGATGTTAACCCGCTCCACCAATAAAGGAGATTAGGCTTATATATAAATATTTAAATGAGTCGAATTATATAGGAATACTCTTAATTTAAAAAAAAAGATTTTATTTTGCAAAAATATTAATAATTTTAGAATAAATGACCAATTTAGTCCTTTAAATATATGGTCGATATCAATTTAGTCCTCAAAAGATTAGAGACATCAATTTAATTCCTAAAAGATAGTATTTGAGATCACGTTAGTCCTTCCTGTGACTGACCGTGATTAATCTGTTATTGAGAGTCTATGTGTCACGTTATGTACACATTTAGATGCTGACTGGTGATCTATGTAGCCTGTTTGTAATTTAACATGGTTAATTGTTCCTAAAAAATTACAATTAGGGTTTTACCTTATATCTGAAACGTTACAAATTGAGAGGCAAACGTTTAATCACTATAGGTCAATTGCATTAATGGGAAAGAGGATGCTTGGATGAGGTGGATCCTGATCTATTGTCTTTAATCACTATAGGTCAGTTGCTTAAGGAATACAATGATGTGACTTTCAATAAATGTTTTTACTTAGTACCTAGAATGACAATGGAGGATGGTTTAAGAGAAGTTAGTAATGTTAAGGATATAATGAAGATGGTTAAGGATATTAAAAATGAAAAATAGTTGCATTTGTACTTTGTTCACCTAGTAGATGTTGATGACTTGGGTGAAGCAAATTCCCCTGTAGGTTTTTTCAAGTCTGAGAATGAAATATGGAATGGAGGACTGAATGGGATTGAAGAGGAGGGTGACAATGAATCTAGTTTTCACACCAGAAATAGAACCTGAAATTGAGTCTGAATTTGGTTTTGCACCAGAAAATAAACCTGAAATTGAGTCTGAAACTGAAACTGAAATAGAGCATGAACCTTACACTCAAATTGGACATAAACCTGAGACTGAAGTTGAGGTAATAATAGGAAATCGAGAACCTGCAAGTAGAAATACATAGAGAATGAAGAAAAAAGATAATAGAAGCACCATTTATAGGTTTAAGGAAAGGGTAAGAAAGGTTGTAAATAATGATACAACCTCATAATCATCAGAGGAAGATGATGAAGAATATGTGTTTGATAATGAGGATGATGAAGGAGAGTCTTGTAAATCTAGTGCACTTGGGTATTACTCAGATAAGCTGGTTTCTCTACCTAGCTCATCAGATGAAGAAAAAGAGGGGAATAAGGATGTATTTCCATAATTTAACATAAATTCTAGATATGGCATTGTTGTGCTTGAACTAGGCATGGAGTTTGGTAGTCTTAGTACTTTCAAGAATGCCGTGAAAGACTACAATATTTACTTGGGCAGGGAGGTAAAATGGACTAAGAATGATAGCAATAGATGCATGGCAGTTTGCAAAGATGGTTGGCCATGGAAAATCTTTTGCAACATCAATAAAATAACTAAGTCATTTCAAATAAAAACATTTATTGATGCACACACTTTTAGCAGATCATTCAAGAACAAACAAGCTACAAGAAAGTGGGTTACTAAGAAATTGGTGTCAGAGATAAGGTCACATCCTAACTTAAATGGTCAAGGTGCATATGATCACATGAAAGAGACATATAATATCCATATCGTTGATGCCAAAGTCTACAGAGTAATCAAGGAGGCAAGAAAGATGGTCGAAGGCTCTGAAAATGAACAATATGATATGTTGTGGGAGTATTATGGGAAATTAAAAAGGTCTAATCCAGGATTAAGTATTCTGCTGAATGTAGACAGGTCAAATTTAGAGGTGCTTCTACTTTTAAGAGATTGTATTTTTGTTTTGATGCTTGCAAAAAAGGTTTTATGGCTGCTTGTAAGCCTTTGATTGGATTAGATGGTTGCCACTTAAAAAGGTGCTATGATGGTCAATTACTTTCAGCAGTCAGCCAAGATGGAAACAACAGCTTCTATGTTATAGCTTATGGCATTGTTGATGTGGAGTGTAAAGGTATGTGGGGTTATATTTCCTGAATTCTATTTGTGGGTTATTATCAATTAAGTGCATTTGTCAAAATACTTAATGTATTTTTTTGTTTTCATACAGAGACATGGGGGTGGTTTCTTAGATTGCTTTTGGAAGACATTGGTGATCCTAAAGAATATGGATACCAATTTATTACAGATCAACAAAAGGTTAAGTAATATTTGGTTTATGAATTAGGCTGAATGATCATGATTTGCACTCTATTTTTCTGCATATACAGTTTATGAATTAGGTTGAATGATCATGATTTTTAATTTGTTTTTCTGCATATTTTGTTTATGAATTAGGTTAAATGTCATGATTTTTATTTTGTTTTTTATGCATATTTTAAGTTTATCATGTTTTTGTTTTTGTTTTTAATTTTGTTTATGAATTTTGGATCCTATGTCATGTAGGGATTGCTGCCTGCAATGGAAGAAGAAATAATCACACATAAGAGATGATGTGCAACCCATAGATGAAGAAATAACTGTTGTTTTGGAATCAAATATGGGTCCAACAGAAAAGTTTGTCATGCCTGGTGCTCCACCACCACCATCTCAAGAAGCATCTTCTAGTCAACAGACCATGGTATTATTCATTCCATTATTTTAATTTGCTATTGAATATATTTCTTTCACTATTAATTATTTTATTTTTTTTGTAGGAATAAACCCTACTCAGTTGCCTACAATGCCTCAACCTAGGCCAAGGACTATGTCAAGCATTAGGCCTTGGAGATATGGAGTAGCTGTCACACCTGTGACTGGTTTACAAAGGGCATTACCAAGGACTACACCTCCACAATACAATGTGGATCCACTAGCAACAAGACCTCCACCATTAAGGCCTCTAGCTAAAATGCAAGGAGTCAGGCTAATGTGGGTAGAGAGATACTTTTAGCAGCAACTGCAGTAACTAGAAGAAGACTTCAAAGTATGTTGCCTGATACTGACCAACAGAAGTAGCCTAACAGTTAGCCTTACACGGCAACAAAAAAAGCACTACTAGGTTTTTTTGGTTAATGTAATAACTATGTCTGTAAACAGTAGTTGAATATTTAGTTATGTATGGTTTGAAAATACTAGGTTTTTTGGTTATGTATGAAACTTCTTTAGATATGTTGGTTGTGTATACATTGGGGTTATTGGTTATATATGGTTACAGATGTCAATGTATATAATTTACTTTTTGCTCATGAAACTGAAATGTTTCTTGTGATTAATGAAATATAGAAGCAGCACTCTTGACAGTGATTATGTGCTGGTTATACAAATATTTTGTATAATGCTTGGTTAAGTGTTTTTAATATTTTTACAGCACTTTCATAATGTTTTAGAAGTAACACTTTGATAATGTTTTTGACAGCACTTTTGCTGCATTAAGAGAGTTGCATTATGCCTACTCATGTCAAACAAGAGTGCTGCATTATGCCTAAAAAGCACTTGGTTATTGACTTTTGCTGCATTATGAGTATACAAAATATTAAAGAGAGAACATAGAGTTATATAGACATATGCCACATGCCAAAAGCCAAATTGTCTTTCAATAATTCACCAAAATACACCAATGTACTTCACCAAAATGCTATTACATTATAGACACCCACCATCCTTCATAATGATGCAATAGAGTAATACATCAAAATACACCCACCAAATCTTCCATCCAATTGCTTCAAAATACACAGAATATAAAGTCTAACAAAATAACTCCCTAATCCAACATACACATAATATAAAAGCTAATACACCCAAAATAGAAAGGTTATTCTCAGCTTCAAAACTTGATATTCATAGCTAGCAAGTTTCTTCTTCAACTTCATCATCTTCTTACTCTTATTCTCTTCTTTGGCTTTCAAATTTCCAGCAATATATCCATCGTCAGCCCACTAAAAAAAACCACAGGTGAGGTCTTCATTCTTGTACATAGGGCATCTCAAAAATCTTCTCTCTCGGTTTTCTTGAGTCTTTGAAGTTAGCAACAAAGGCTTTCTTCCACAACCACAAAGAGTTGATAACATTCCATACATAGTTATGCCAGAACTAGACCACTGTCGATAGGAGCAACAACTAGATTGAGTTTGAGAGCTCATGGAAATTAGATTTAGGGTCGAGGAATTATCAGATTAGCCCACAAAGTTGGATGACTTGGTGCGATTTGGGAGATGAAGGGATTTGGAAGTCTTCAAGTTTGGGATTGCTTCTTGATCTTGTGGAATTGGGGTTTTTCAAATCTTGAATTTATCAAATAAAGGCAATTGAACATGTTAGATTATAAATTGCCACATAGATCACCAGTCAGCATCCAGATGTGCAGAGAATGTGATACATAGGACTCTCAGTAATGAATTCATCACAATTAGTCACAAGAAGGACTAACATGATGTCAAATACTATCTTTCAAGGACTAAATTGATATCGTTAATATTTGGAAAGGCCTACTTGATGATATAGAACATATCTTTGGAGGACTAAATTAGTCATTTACTCATAATTTTTCTTCGTCTTGGATTGAGTTGTTGAATTGAATGGGTACGTATTTAAAGAGAACTGTAGAAGTGTTACATTGAAGTCATAATAAGGTAAAGTTGATATGTCAAAATGAATAGTTCTATTATATCACTTGGTTAAGGAGAGAGCAAAATAAATATAATGCATAGTTCGTTCCAATAAGTGAAAGGTGCTGGGTGCATTTCATACTGTGACCACTCCAAGTGGCCCTTGAAGATATGTAGAAATTATGGATGGCTTTCTATATGGTGCAGGTGATTCGTATTCTAACAGAAAAGAATTAACTTGTGTGGCATTTTTTTTGGTCAAGCTTGGTGTGCAAATTAAAGCAGCAACCTCCAACTTGAGTGGCTTTCTCCCCCTCCCGTGTTTCATGGCTTGTTAGTTTTTTTTTTCGGGTAAAGTTCATGGCTTGTTAGTTGTTGTGGCTTATGGATACAATAGGTGATAATCACCTCAAAAAACAGCACAAGGATAATGTTGAGCACCTCTCGTTGTGTAATAATGAGATAATTTTAAAGTATTCATGAGGTAACAATGAGATAATGGAAATTTTTAGGGTACATTTTAATTAGTGCAACTTGTTTCATCCAAAAATCAGCATAGATTAGTATATGGAATAAACTACTAAAAAGTGTCATGTCAAGGGAAATAGATCCAAAATTGACAGTAAAAATATTTAAGTGAAGTCAATATCTAAATAATTATACATTCCATGTGAATCTTAAGTCTTCGGTTTTTTTTTTTTAATAATTGGTTACACATATTTTTTTTTGTTAAATTTAAATTCAATCCACCATGATGTAATAATTGATGATTACTTAATTATATGTAAGAATTCTTTTATTTAATACAAAACAATAATATATCAACTGAGTAAAGGTACCACTAATGCAAGATATGATAGAATTCCCCTAAATTAATTTGGTTTGATGAAATTATTTACGCAAGCTTTTATGATACTTCATGGGCGTAATTAAATTGGAGTGATATGAATATTTAATTGTTGGCCCACACCTATTCAAGTACGTTGTACCAAAAAAACCTATTCAGTATGTGCTATTTCATACAAGTCTTGCCGAAATACCAAGCATCTTTGGCCACATACGATCTCTACTTTGAAGAATTTAGTTAAGTGAATCCCTTATAACTAATATTAGCCTCATCTTCAAGTATTAGAATGCCGATTTCTTTCTTTTTTTTTATTTTTTGGTATGAGAAAACCGATTTCTTTATATGTTTTTCAGAATATCCCCTTCAATTCGTCTTTGTGATGAAATTATGAAAAGAAGAAGGTATTCGAGTGTTGAATTTTTTATAATCATGTCATGACTAATTAAAGGAAAAAAAAAAGACCACTTACATATTTGATGACCTCTTTAGAAGTAGTTTTAACCGTGCTTAGTCAGAAAGGTATTATCTTTTTTTTTTTTGGAGTTGATAAAGGTCCGTCACTACCACAACATGGGTGCCATCCCTCAGCATCGAACCCGTGCGTTGGTGGTTGATAAAGGTATTATCTTAAGATGGGAATTCAATGTTCTCTTTTTTTTTTTTTCAAAAAAATTGTTGACGTGCATTTAAATCTTATCCACAACAGAAATGAATATATGCAACAATTTTAAAATGCAATTGCGACCCCGTCATACTTTCCTTTTTTTTCTTTCTTACCACCAAATAAGTATTAAATTTTTTTAACCTTGAGTAATTCTATTTTTATTCGTTTCGATCGCTTTCATTTCCACGAATAAACAATTTATCCGCATGTATCAGTTTGATTTGATGCTCCATATATATAACTATAAGAAAATAAAGGTCCTACAATTTTACGGTTATATATCCTTTTCTTTATATAACAATATTAAATTAGTTCTTTATTTCGTGACTCTCCTATTAATCATGATCAGTACTTTGTTTCTGTAGTTTCCAAGTGGCCTTACTCTTTGAGTCCCAAATAAATTAAGTTGGAAGAACCATTATTGCACCTCTTTCTAAAATGCCACATGCTTGCCACAACAAGGTTTCAAAATTTTTAATATCTGCAAATACCGTATCAGTCAAAATGTATATAATTATTACATATATTCACTAGTGGGTTGACTGTATCGTTCATTTTGCTTTTTCATTTTGATGCCTCTCCTGGTGTAGGTCATATGTGTGCTTTTATGAACTTAGTTGAGAATAACTGCTGAGTAAGCCAGTAAGGCGTCATTCCCACCCAAATTAAAAGTAGAAAACATGAGGATCCTCTTTGAAATTTTTGTCAAAAAGGCCAATAAAAATCCATCTCCCCCCCCCCCCCCTTTTTTTTATTTGGTGAATGCAGATTATGATGCTGTCTTTTTGAGTGGTAGAATTTTTGGATATGCTTTCAAGATACACGTTTTCTAGGTAAAGTTAATTAAATATATTACCTTAATATTGTTTCTCCCCATTACACGACAATTGATTAATTATCAACTGCACGAGCTTCATAAACATTTTTTTTCAAGAGAAGAGAAAGAAAAAGGGCGGAGTTTAACAACCTTAAGCACTACCTCGACTAATCAATTAGCAAAGGACTAAAACTTGTATTTTGTAGTCTTAATTGAAAGCAAACTTGTATTCAATGTTGACCTTTAGGTACCACCAAGGGTCAAACAAAGTCTGCCACCAAAGGTCAGGTTCTACATGAGCGTTTCAAACACACACATAAAACATTAATTTGAACAAGTTCATAGGATAACAAATCTCTCTAAGATAGAAGAAAGAAGAAAATACAGAGGCTTCAGTCAGATTCACTATCTTAAAAGTTCACCTTTTTCACTCTATGAAAACCACTTTTTCAACAAGTTAGTTGCATCTCTGCAAGCTAGGAGACTTAGTTAGTGTTTATAGTTTGGGATGCAATTTGTGTTTCTTGTTTGCATTTGAATATGTGGTGCCAAATTCTTTCTATCTATATATATCACCATATCGGATCGCGCTATCTACTTGGGAATGGATTCCACATATGTGCTGATCCATTGCTGATTTGTTTTCTTGACATATATGTATTCTACAATGCAAGGGATAAAATAAGTCAGTTACTTTCGTGTTTCTTGGCCTGATCTTGACAAATAAAATAGGAATGATCATTGGATAAAAGAATAAAATATTTATAGAAAAAGTATCTTTTCTATTTAATCCACATGGACAAAATATGGTAGTTTGCGATCTAGGATTTTCACACAATACAGGTGGGACAACAATTTAATATTTAGGAGATATGATCAATGATTACAAGAATTAAAATATCCTTAATGTCAAAAATTCTATCATAATTTATAATCAAAATGGTATAATTTACTAATAATATATACTATTAAAATTTATAACAATATCATATATATATATATATATATGGGATATATCAACTATCAAATGAGAGCATTTTTTTAATAAAAAGTAAGAGAGTTAAATCCTAACAATTAAATCATACATAAATGATTAGGATTAGATTTTATTTAAAACTTCACATGATCATTTCAAAAAGTCATATGACTTTTTGTTCTGATCTTAACCATTTATATAAAATTTAATTATCAAGATTCACTCTTTTTACTTCTCATAAACACTCAACACTCATATCATATATATATATATATATATATATATATATATATATATATATATATATATATATATATATATATATATATATATATATCAACTATCAAATGAGAGTATTTTTTTAATGAAAGATAAGAGAGTTAAATCCTAACAATTAAATCATACATAAATGATTAGGATTAAATTTTATTTAAAACTCACATGATCATTTAAAAAAGTCACATGACTTTTTATTCTGATCTTGATCATTTATATAAAATTTAATTATTAAGATTCACTCTTTTTACTTATCATAAACACTCAACACTCATCTCACTATATATACACACACACACACACATATAACTTCTTCACTTGTGTTCAACATTTGTCTTATGGAATAAAAATCATTTATTATTATATCTATATGGAGCACATCATGCTCCTAAAAAATATGGAGCACTTTTTTAGTAATGGGCTGGAAACTTACATTTGTAGTCTTAATCCCACGCAAACTTGCTGAATATACTTTGGACCTTCAGGTACCACTAGGAGTGAAATCAAGTCAGCCACCAGAGGCCATGTAAACATCGGCGTTCCAAAGCATTCTCAATAATAAGTAAAACTGCTTTTTACTACCATATTCAATTATGTATAATTGCATCATTAAAAAAAGTCTAATTATAATCATAAATATTTTAAGATTCAAACAAATTTAATAATATAAAATAATATCACACTAACAATAAATCAAAAGTCAAAATTAAACTTTATATAAAAAGCCATAACATTAATTTGAAAAAATTCTGAGGATAATAAATCCCTCTAGAAGAATATTCAGACGATTGCAGATTGACTATCTTATGAGTTTACTTTTTCGTAATATAATAGCCATTTTTTCAACAAATTAGTTGCATCTCTGTAAGCAAGGGGATTTAGTTTTGTTTTAGTTTGGAATGCAATTTGTGTTTCTAGTTTGCAAGTGAATGTGATAGCGAAAACCAATATTCTTGATCACCATATTGGATCGCGCTATCTACTTGGCAATGGATTCCACAAGTGCTCCACTGCTGATTTTTTTTTTTTTGACATATATGTATTCCAGTAATCACTGTGGATAATTGTATAATAAAATATATATTTTATTTTTATAATATATTGAAAAAATATAAAATATATATATATTAAATATATTCCACAATTCAAGGGATAAAAAAGTCAGTTACTTTCGTGTTTTTTGGTTTTATCCTGACAAATAAAAAAAGTGATTGGTTAAAGGTACCAAAGTCTTTTTATTTTTTATAGAAAAAGGTATCTTTTTTGAAAAAAAAATTCAATTTTTAGGAGTTGTAAAAATATTCTTGAATGAAATAGAAAGTCAATAGGGAAAAATTAATAAGCATAACGTATTTATATAATAAAAATTTAAAACCTTGCTATAATAATTAAAGAAAATACTAAAATAATAGCAAAATTACAAAATGATCCCAAAACATGCTTAAACAATAAATGTTTTGACTCTAAAATTAGTTTTATTTGGTTATCATATCAATGAACTCGAGAGAGACCTTCCATTGATACATAATAAGTTACGTAATTTTTCTTGAATTAGAAGTTATGACCGTTTAAACGTTAATGGATCTAATCAAATTTTCGACCAAAATACTCGGACTTCTGGTAATCGATTCTTACTGATCACAGAATCTTCTAATAATTCTCTCCACTTTTCTTTGTCAATTTTACGTGGCTCATGATGGATCTTTGTCCTAGTTTCGACCTATAACTCTTGAAACTATGTGGGAAACATATCATCAATTGGGGCCATTGAGCTATCGCTAGCTAGCACCCACATTGTTATAATTGATCTCACTTCATGATTTCTAATCTGCACTTGCGTCTTGTCCCTTAGTTTAATTAATTGGAATGCCATGCAATTATTGAGGTTGTGGAAGTGATTGGAAAAGCGAGTAAATTATTGAAAATCACCCACCAAAGTCTCAGTTGCGTTTCCAATTTGAATAATTAGTTTTCACTTTTGGTGTGTGTTGCACACACTGCCCCTCGTATTTGAGTTAGGTCAGTTGACACCCCCTTCTTCGTTCAATATTGGCCAACTGAGGGAGGCTTATTAGGTAGTTTAAAGACATACTCTTATCCTCAATTTGCCTCATATTTTGCAAGCATTGTGGAGGCAAGATTTGCCAAGTTCACACTCTCTTTGGCAACAAACCCAATTGGCTTTTCCTCATTTTGGATATCCCTTTCAGATCTTTTTGGCGTTATTATATTTGTCAAGCTGGTTTCTTCGAAGATTTTAATATCAATCAAAATCAAACTCATTCCTTAGTTAAACCATATACTTTTTGTGTGTGTTCAATAGGCTATAATATATATATATATATATATATAGAGAGAGAGAGAGAGAGAGAGAGAGAGAGAGAGAGAGAGAGAGAGATAGTCCCACCTAAATGCATATCACCCAACTAAGGCTAATGTGTGCCTGGGGAAGGCATTATTTATCTGGATGTGATTACATGTCATATTCTATATGTATATGCATAGGTTACCTGAGAGATTCTTCCGCGTTCGAGTTCATAACCGACAAAAGAGTTGCTTCCATCAGTCACATCATGTTCACCAGATTCGCTCCTTCAGAGTACATGCATGCATCGTAATTCCTAAGAAACTATGGATTCTCTCAATGAATTATATTTGAATGCATGATATTATGCCAAAAATCAATTACATAAAAACTTAAGTTATTATTAGATGAAAACAAATGAATTAATGATTTTATATGGCAGCCGTGTGCTAGAAGCACAAGAAAAAAAAAACATGTGGACGACATTGATCGAGATGCAATAATAAAGGAATTTAACGTTACTGATGACTGCCTCCACTGTACTAATTAATTTAAAAAAAAAAAAAACTTTGGCAACGATATCAGAACTCTTTCTTTAACAAAAACATAAGGATCGAAAGGCGAGACTTATCTACAATGAAGCTAAAGATAAGGACAATAGATTTGACAATACATGCTTCTCTGTCTCCTTCGGGAAGAAGCAACGACGCAGCTAAACCACTACCTGTCTGTAGTCTGAAAGGGAAAAAAAAATCTGAAATAACCATTGCGTTATAGAAGAAAATACGAAGTTTCATTTTGATATTTTATCAAATTTATATCGAAAAATTTTGAGGTCAGTTCTAAATATTCATGACCCGTAAGGTTGCCTAGCTGAGTTTCATGTATACTTACAGCATGAATCATCCATATATAACACTGCAACTATTTTTTTTTTTTTATAATACTTGATGTTGGATTCGATTTTTAGTAAATTCCAATGCTCACATTATTTAGTTCATCTTTATCCTATCCTCACTCAAGATTTTTCTTATAAAAAAGAAATTAGTGTTCCTATGTTCTAGCCTCTTTCTATCAAATTGTGATTGCAACTTCAATGAACGACGATTTTACAATAATTGTTCCTTTGGGTATGAACACTTACGTACCTTTTATCGTCCATATGTGCCTATTGAACGTCTATAAAGGGCTCAGTTGCCTCAAGAGATACGTTCAGTTTCTCAGATTCCCCACTCTAACGCACACATAAATCTGTTATCTTGAAAGCTTTTAATCTCTTTATTAATGGCGACTGTTTGGTTCACTTTTAAAAAAAAATTCAAAAATCGTTTTTACATAAGAATGAATATGTAAGAATGTTGGACAAAAATTACTTTCGTGAATCATTTTTACATAAGATTGTTCTTAGGAATTTTATACTAAACATGAGAATTTAATATTTCTAGGTAAAAAATTTTAAAAATAAAAATATATTCTGCGAATCAAATGCCTCCTTAGTGACTTTGCCAAAGTTCCTCCAAGGAAGTGGTATTATTTGTGCAAATCAAACTCGCTTTCTTTGATCAGCGAATTCTTCTTTAATCGGTGCATTTCTTTTGTTCGATTTGAATCGTTGAAAAGTACATTTTTATAAATAACTGGCTATAAGAAAATATTTTAAGAAAAAAAATTTAATTTCAGAAAAGAACTTTGATAAGACGAAATGGATTCCGATAATACCTTGATGCCTCATTAATTGAGGAGTAAAGGGTTATATATAGTGAGCTATATATGTTTAATAAATCAATTATTACATTTTTTAAATATATATATATATATATACACACACACACACACATTGTTTGATACGATTATTACTATATCTCATTAAAAGGATAGTGATAATAACCATCCTGATGTAGTCCTAATAAACACCTTGATTGTAAAAGATAATTCACAAAAAAAATTTAAAAAGATTAAGATAAATAAAAATATGAGTCTAATGAAGGAGTTTTTCGTTTATCTTAAAAAAAAACTTTTTAAAATAAATTAGACTACTTTATATTTATATACGAAGGTTTAAAAGTCACATGTGATTTCAACCAAGAAAAAAAAAATCACAGATGATCATAAATACTTCTCAGAGTTGATTACCAACTACCAAAACTACTTTTAAGTTCTTTTATTTTAATCTTTTATCATTATTTTTTCTCCTAATTTGTGACTTTCATCTAATGTCATAACATATATTTTCGTAAGTTTAGATCAATAATTACTATATTTACGGATGATTTTCGCATATAATTTTATCAACATTTTTAGTATTACTATTTTTAGATTTAAACAAGATTAATCATATATAAAATGAGATGGAGGATGAACGTGTAGCTTTGCACAAGGATTATATATATATATATATATATATATGATTAAATATTATAGTACAAAAATAATGTGGAATCATAATTTCTTATATTTTAAACAAGATTCCCCCACAATTTCGTCACATACAAAAACTGTCAAAAACTCACATCATTTCTAAGCTGACCTAGATCTTGATATGTTACACGCTTATCTTTCAAACTGACCAGTATTTGCAGTGCTCCTAATATATAGTAAAAAATAATATAATAATTAGGTACAATTAGTCATATGCTCATTATGAGCACTAGCAAATTGAGATGCGAGCACTAACGTCCTGTGAATTTGTATTTTTTATTACAGTAGTTTAAATAAATTTATTGTATAATATTTTATATTTTAATTTATTTTTTATAAATTAAGATATATTTAAATTTTAAAAGTAATTTAAGAAAGAAAAGAGAGAGAATAAAAGGATAGACGCAATTATATATTGAAAACGTGAAACTGCTCTAGAAGGTAAGTGTAAAAATTTTCAGTTTTGTCCTTTTTCTAAAATACTATTTTCTAAAATATGTTTTAATAAATATGAATGACAAAATAGGTAATTAAAATTTAGAAATTAAACTAAATGAGAGAATCTCAATTATATAATAGTATAGATAACTCCCACTAATTTTATTGATAAGGGCAAATGTTTGTTGGCTAGGTATCTCCGTACTCTTTGGGACTACAAACATTATAAAAATTTTCTTAACTGTTTAACTCAAATTTACTTATCATTTGAGTCTTGTTGCAAAGCTCAAATATAAGATTGTTATTAAAATAACATTGCAATCTTCTTAAATAAATTATGGGAAATAATATATGGCCAAATCAAAAGATATTGAATTCATAGACTTGAAAGAGAAGGTACAATATATACACTATTTTACTATATATATATATATGTGTGTATGTGTGTGTTTCGAAATAGATTTAAAGATTTAGAAATATTTAAAATACAGTCAGCAAAAGACATTTCAATGTTTAAGTTAGAGGTAATACCAGTTTGTCAGATATGATAATAGATATATTTACATGATAAGTGGAAGACATAACTTATAAAAATTACCAAATACATATTTATTGCTTTTCTTATTAAAAATCAACATAATCATGGTCTTTTTTCATTTTAGTTAAATCATCAAAGCTTGAGAGATGATTTTTTTTTTCTTACAAAGAAAATCTACGATCTGACATGAAAAAAAAAAGATAATAACTTAAATAGAGCCAAAGCAGTTACAATAAAATTTGAATTCGAGATCAAGTAGTACACAAAGCGACTTAGTGTTTCTTGGAGTTGACAAAATTTTGTTAATATAGGAATAAAACGGCTCTCTATATTATTCTATACTAATTTATTATAAGATGAATGAGAAGTTTTCTTCTAAAAAGACGGTGGCCTCCATAAAGAAATACAATGATATTATTTATATCATATTATTATCTTACTGTTTGAGGATATCAATTTCAAATCAATTTGTTTTTTTTCCCAACAATTCAAGCTGCGTCACCCTACTTGGATGAATGAATTTGAATGGCTGTAGCCAACTTTCTGATTAAGACTCAAGTTCCCAAATGGCAACACCCAATAAACAAACTTCCCAAACGTAACGGCAATAAAAAAAAAAAATGCTAATAGAGATCCAAGAGGTAATCATACTTAAAAATTAGTCATTATTTCATACAAATTTACACATATTTTAGATTATTTAAAAAATTATTTAAAATGATTTTGATTTCTCTCATAAAAATAGTTTGATTATAAATCATAAAAAGTAATTTAAAAGAATGAGATATATATCAAAATAATAGTTTTATTTAAATTATGTTACTATTTAATATATATATATATATATATATATATAAAGAAAATTTAAAAGTGATAGAATTGTATTAGTGTTCAGTATATACCTTATCTAATAGTATTTATTAGACTTATCATAAAAGAAAATTTAAAAAATTAAAATCTGATAATAATAATTTTATATGAATTAGGTTAGTATTAATATACATTATCTAATAGCATTGATTAAATTAAAATTAATTTATTAAAATATTTTATTTACATAATATAATTTTTAAAATTTTACTATAAAAATAAAATATTTAAAAAATTATTTTTCAAAAATATTTATTTAATATGTTGCATTACTTTTTTATCAATCAACGTAAAATAAGATAATCTAACTGAAGTTAAAATTCATATACAATAAGCATGATAAAAAATAATATTTCCAAAAAAATAATTTTAATAATCTTACAATATTAAATAAAAAAACCGAGTTCACCATACCGAAAATGCCCCAATAGCTAACTTTATAGTTAATTAAGATTCAAATTCGACCTCAAAACATAGTAATTGTAGGGACCAAGAAAATATTGGATCCTCGTATAACGCCTTCTAACATTGTGTTATATATTTTTATATTTAGATATTTTAATATTTAATTATTAAAAAATATAGTTTTTAATAAAAATGCTTGGCAACTAAAGGTGAAATAATTAATTGTACTTTGAAAAAGAAAAATTATTACATATTTTTATAGCGTTATGTAAGATTTTACTCTATTTATTTATACTTTGACATTTTATTATTAAATAATTATAAAACATATTTTTCAAAATATTGAATACTAAGATGTTAAAATATAAATGGATGGACACAATTTTACGTGGTGCTCTAGGAGCAATGGATTGAACACAATTCTACATGGTGCTCTAAGGACATGTAATAAATTTTTTTTTTAAAATATGTGTTTTCTTATTATTAAATGTTGATATGTTAAAATATAAATAGATAAAATATAATCCTAAATAATACTCTAGCAAGATATAATAATTTCTCTTACAAAGCAAGGCAAATTCATCCCACCAAAATTCAACCAAATAAATAAATGTATAATTATACAAATTAGTTTATATTTTGACCTTCGAATACTCTTGATATAGAAAAATATTCATGAATTAGTTTCAAAAACATTGTTTGTACATTAAAGATTTTAAATTTAATATAATCTTGATTTCTACCTTACCAAAAGATAAAAAAACGTGCTACATCATTGTACTTATTAGTAATAAAAAAAATTAAAAATTTTTTAAATTATTTTTGAAACATATAAAATTATTTAATAACTGATAATATAAATATTTATTAAACTATTAATTTATACAAATTATTCAATTTTTAATATGTATAATGTGTAAATAACATTACTTTTTATTCTTTTTATCGTTTCAATTTTCTGATTCCTTTTAAAACACTCGTTTAGATATACTTTTTTATGAGAAGGGATTTTTTCCTAAAAAAAGTATTTTTTGAATTTTAGTTTCTATGTGTGAGTTTTTTAAAAAAATTGAAGTGCTAAAAAAAAGCACATTTTATTTTTTTTAAAGCCAGATTTTTGTGTTAATGAAAATAGACATTTTTTAAAATATAAAAAAATTTGTTCAAAGATTAAAAAAAGTATTTATCAAATATTATATCTAAACATAAAATATATTTTTTATTAAAAATATTTTTAAAAAATCTAATATAAAATAGATTTTTTTTTATAAGCTCATCCAATTAGCCTTATATATTGACAATCTACAACGACACTACGCTAACATTTCATGAGAAAAAATGTTGCAGAATGGATATTACTCATTTTGTTTCTTTATATAGATATCTATAGTTTAGGTATAAGGTTAAATAGCCCAATTTATATATAATAAAAAATAATTACATTTGATTAAATAATATTTTATTAAAATACTTAAAATATTATTATTTATTTCACTAATTATCTCTCACTTCATTAATACTAAAGATAGAGACGAAAAAAAATTCATAATTCATTGATTTTTTTTAAAGAATAGATAAAATAAAATAAATTTTTTTCTAAAATAATAAATAAAAAAGAAGAATAATTTTATATTCTCTTAAATAATTAGTTTAATAATTTTTTAAATTATTAAAAAAATGTTAAATGAATTTTAAATTTTTAAGATATTAAATTTTTTTTATTTTTTTATCTAATATTTTTTTAATTAAGCATTAAAAGCTTATTAAGATGATTGATTTAAGAGGATATAACATTTCTTCAAAAAAGAATGGAAAGAGTAACGAGTTGTATTCGACGTGTTTTATGATTTTATCCCCAAGCACAAGAAGAAATTGCCGAATTGGACTCCGCAAATAAAAAAACATTTAGCTAATCATCATCCAGATGCAAGAAGCAGCAGCAGCAAAGTCAGATCCAAAATCTTCTCAGATTTCGCATCGTCAAAATTTCCCACTTTACACAGAAAAAAGGAAGAGTTTCAATTAAATGCTACCTATCTAGTTATCCGGCAAGGTTATAATATGGCACCACTGATGTGACGTGGCGGTATCACTCCACAATTATCAGAATTTCGAAGTTTAAGGAATTGAGTTTCAATCACAGGAGAATAGAATCAATTTCTATAAATACAAATATATAATTAATTATCTAAATAATTATCCTAATCAATTAAAGATTCTGTATATAAGAGCCACTTAAGGTATGATTACATTCATCTTTTACTTAATATCTGCTTGTATTTGAGTGACGCGTCCCCACATCACTATTCTGTCAACCACGTATCCTATTTACCATTTACCCGAAAATAGTTGCCACAACTCCTATATATATATGTAGCAGCTTCGGCTTTGCGATCACACACCAAGCTCAATTCATAGCTTAGCACCCTTAACCAGTTATCTGCATCATCATCCCTGCCTTATCGTGTGGTGCGCGAGCGCTTTTCTTGTGTTGTGCTTGCAGGTTCAGGTTGGAGCCATGGGTACCATGGGCAACAACCCCGAGGGACACCACCACGGGGTGAACTTCTCCACCCTGAGAGGGTTTTCCGCCAAACTGAAATCCGGGTTGATGGAGACGTTCTTCCCGGACGATCCCTTCAGGCAGTTCAGGAAGGAGGAGAAGGCATTGGGAAGGGTCGTGAAAGGGGCGCAGTACTTTGTCCCGATCTTCGAGTGGCTCCCCAATTACACCTGGCGCCTCTTCTGCTCCGACTTCCTCGCCGGCCTCACCATCACCAGCCTCGCCATCCCTCAAGGCATTAGCTACGCCAAACTCGCCGACATTCCCCCCATCGTTGGCCTTTGTAAGAACAACTATTTCATTCATTGCTGCAACCTGCAATTCTTTTTCTTCTTCTTCTTCTTCTTTTCCACACTTTTTCCACGCTGTAGAGATTGATCCTGCATACAGAATCACTCACACGGTGCAGGGATTGAATTACTCAATGTAAACCTTATATTCAAAAGAAAATATGCAATCTGTTTGTTATTTCCAAATTCATAATACAGAAGGTGAAAATCTCTTTTATGGCTTTGATCAAGTGAAGAAGAATAAATCTTGATTTGTCGTTTGGTGATTGTGAATTTGTATTATGCAGATTCCAGCTTTGTCCCACCTCTGGTGTACGCTATTTTTGGAAGCTCAAGGCACATGGCAGTGGGGACGGTAGCAGCAGCATCATTGCTGTTATATCAAACTATTTCTAGCGTGGTAGATCCTGAAGAGGACCCGAAGCTGTTCCTTCATTTGGTTTTCACATCCACCTTTGTCACCGGCGTATTCCAGGCTTGTTTGGGTATTTTCAGGTGAGGGAAAGAGAAAGAGATAAGAAGTCATTTTCCTTAAACTACCCTCTCATCATGTGCTGACCAGTGATGGGGATTTGATTTGTTTTTTCAACTTTTTTGCGTTCCAAGAAAAAGTTTAAAATAAAATTTATTTTTATTTTTTAATAAATTAATTTTATTGATTTAATTTTTTAAGTTTTAAATTATCTATAAAATTTATTTTTTTATTTTTTAATTAAAACCTATTTTTATTTTTTAATAAATTAATTTTATTAATTTAATCTTTAAAATTTTTAATTATTTATAAATTTTATTCTTTTTTTTTAATTTTTTAATTTAATATTTTAAAAAATAAATTATTATTAATTTAAAATTTAAAGAATTAAATTAATAAAATTAATTTTTAAAATAATAAATTAATAAATAATATATTTTTAAAAAATTAAAAAATATTTTAACTTACAAGTTTTTTTTTAAAAAAAAAACCCCACAAAGAGAAAAGTAGCTGGCTGGCTATGGCAACTCTATTATTCTCTTTCTTCTTTTGTGGTGTGGCTGCTGAGAATGAGAAGACACTTTGCAGGTTGGGGATATTGGTGGATTTCTTTTCCCATTCTACCATCACTGGCTTCATGGGAGGGACTGCAATAATTCTCTGCCTCCAACAACTGAAGGGCATTTTTGGCATGAAACATTTTTCGACCAAAACAAACGTTGTAGCAGTGGTGAAGGCCATCTGTGCCAATAGACATGAGGTTCGTATGGATAAAATTAGTGCATTTTTTTTTCATTTGCTTGACTGATCCAAACATAAAGCCGAACAGGCTGCCATCCGAAATCAAATTATTACATACAAGGATAGCTCCCCTAAATGATAATGATATCTTAACTCCATTAGTGCCTTGTTAAAATGTATAAAATAATCAATTTATCTAAGAATCATGTGTGTAAATTATTTATTTTATAATTAAAAATTTTTAAAATAATTATTCCAATTTTGGCGACATCTTTGTTACTAAAAAAAGTTTCATATATATAATATCAACTTTTTAACTTTGGTAGAACTTTAAATAAATAACTTGTACCTATTTTTGAACAGAAAAGGCATTTATTTAATAAATATTTTAGTAACACTAGGACACGACAAAATCACACAGAGTACTGTAACTTGCATGTCTCTTATACTAACTCAACGACTTGACCAATTTTTGATCAATAAGCAATCATAAAAAAAAATTAATGTTATATATCTTGGAATAACGTGGTTGAGTTTCTTTATTTATTTAACAGATAAAGTGGGAGACCACAGTACTTGGCGTGATCTTTCTTGCTTTCCTTCAGTTTACCAGGTACCTGGTGAGTGCTCTCTTCGGCAGTTTTAGTAATCTCGACTTACAGATGGTGCTGAATCCATAAAAGAATTAATAATGAGTAAAATGATATTCTAGTCTTTGAAAATATAGTTTGCTTGTAATTTAATCTGAAAATATTCTAGTCTTATAATTTTAGAATTTGTTTGGATGTGCTTTTTTCATAATTTTTTTTAAAAAAAAAGTACTTCTGTTATATTTTAACATATTTAGATAAGTTTTTATTAAAAAAGTTGAATTACTAAAAAAAGTACATTTTATACTTTTTTAGAAATTAGATTTTTATACTTTAAAAAAATTATAACATAAAAAACTATTTAAACTTAAAAAAATTATTTTCGAAATATTGCATGTAAATATAAAATATCGTTTATTTTTTAAATTTTTTTTAAAAAAATCTCATAAAATTATTTTTTTAAAAAAACTCATCCAAATCAACCTTCATATATTAAATTACAAGTGAGGTACAGTTTTTAGAGAGAGAAAAAAAATGCCTCTTTACTCAATAATTGACATTACAATTTTTTTTTCATGTATTTATTTAGTTAAGAACAAAGAAAGGAAGTGTTAGACGAATATGACTTTAATGCGCCACTTAAAACTTGTGGACCACTGGGAAGTCCCACAATCTATGATAATATGATTGCGGCACGAGTACTAATAGAAAAGTCACGTACGTCAAAGTAAAATTACGAAGCCAGATTTGACAAAGCTCTGCTTTTTATTTCACCAATTACTTGTTGGCATTTAATTATTAACTTAATATGTGCGTGTCAAAGTTATTCTAATGAGTTTCTATTTTCAAACGTAATCTTTCAGAGGAATAAGAAACCAAAACTCTTTTGGGTAGCTGCTATAGCTCCAATGACGACAGTTGTAGTTGCTGGCGTTTTTACTTACCTCGTCAAGGGCCAACATCATGGAATTCAAATTGTGGGTTATATATATATATATATTTTTTTTTTTTTGAATTGCTATGTTTCTTATGTATATATACCACAATTTTCTCTTGTTCTTACATATGAAGTTTACTACAGGTGGGTCATCTAGATAAAGGATTAAATCCTTTGTCCATCCACTATTTGAACTTTGACAGTAAATATTTGCCAGCAGTGCTGAAAGCTGGCCTCATCACAGGTGTTTTGTCATTGGCGGTAAGAAAAATTATATTCTCTATCTATCAATCTATATCTATTTATCTATTATTATTATTATTATGTTTAGTTTGGTTTTTTTATTTTTATATCTAGGAAGGAATAGCAATAGGGAGAAGCTTTTCTGTAGTTGAAAATACACCTCATGATGGGAACAAGGAGATGATAGCTTTTGGCCTTATGAACTTGTGTGGTTCATTCACTTCATGTTACTTGACTAGTGGTAAGTTTTTATTTACATAATAATAATGTTTGACATATTTTGTACCAAAAAAAAAAAATTTTGAATTTAGCTTCTTTAAAGTGAAGTAAAACTCTTACTTTAGAAAATAAAGTGAGTATTTATAACTATTAATAATAAAATTAAGAAAGAAAATTTTAATAACATCATGATTTATTATACATATGTATGCATTTTATCATGATTTTAACTATTAATTTTTTTATTAATGACTATAAATACTCACTTTATCCTCTAAAGTGAAGAGCCTCACTTTATAGGAGCCAAATTCAAAAACTTTTGACTTAATTTTTTTAAGGAAACAAAATTTTTATGGATTAATGCCAAGATAATTGGGCCCTAAATCTATTTTGCAGGACCATTTTCCAAAACGGCTGTGAATTACAATGCAGGGTGTAAGACAGCTATGACAAACATAGTGCAGGCATCCCTAATGGCGCTCACACTGCTGTTTTTGGCACCACTGTTTGGCAACACCCCTCTTGTTGCTCTATCAGCCATTATAATGTCTGCAATGCTGGGGTTGATTAATTACACCGAAGCTATCTATCTCTTCAAGGTTGACAAGTTTGATTTTGTAATTTGCATGGCTGCTTTCTTTGGAGTCACCTTTATAAGCATGGATGTTGGCCTCTTGATGTCAGTGAGTACTCAAGTTTTAATTATTGGAGTCTAATTAATTTGCTTAATTTTTGTATATCAAAATCTGACTCAGTTAATTATTCTATCTGCAATCAAGGTTGGACTCAGTGTGCTTAGATCACTCTTATATGTGGCTAGGCCTGCGACATGTAGGCTTGGGAAGTTACCTGACTCAGATTTATATCGAGATGTTGAGCAGTATACTGCTTCAACAATCCCAGGAGTCCTAATTATACAACTTGGTTCTCCTATTTATTTTGCAAATTCTAGCTACATCAAAGAAAGGTAAATTTTGGATTCACTTATTAATATTCATAGACAATCCTATCCTTGATAGATACTTCCCATTTGAACAATCTTAATTTCTAAATATTTGCATTAGGATTATGAGGTATATTCGAAGTGAGCAAGAGGGTTCTAGTGGAGATATCGTTGAGCATATTATACTCGATTTGTCAGGTAAAAGATATATAGAAATTAAACTCTTTATATTGTTGGGAGTTCTAAGTTTATATGATAATTTTTTTATGGTTATTTTACTATACTCATACATATGATGTATATAATGTTTTCCCTGACTGTATATGCTTATATACAGGAGTGACATCCATTGACATAACTGCTATTGAAGGATTGTTGGAGACAAGAAAAATATTAGAAAAGAATGGAATTCAGGTGCAATCTGGATTTCATGTTGGACTATATCCTCCAAGTTGATCTATGTAAATAAATCTAATAACATATGTCCGTTTTTTACATATTATGCAGATGTCACTGGTAAATCCAAGGATTGATGTTATGGAGAAGTTGATAGCATCCAAGTTTGTTGACAAGATTGGGAAGGAGTCATTTTACCTAACATTGGATCATGCAGTGGTGGCAAGTCAATATTCACTTCGTATATCGAAGACAAATAAAACTGAAGAGTCAGTTCAAGAAACAAATCGTGTCTAAGTGCAACGGACAAAACTAGTGGTTATTAGCTTTTAGATGGCTTAGTCAACGTTGTAATATACATCCACGTACGGAATTGAGAAGTTAGCATTTTCTAACTAGTACTCTCATTCTTGCAAAATACAGCTAGATTCACATCTTTCTCCGATCAAATAAGTCATATATATATATATATATATATATATATAATGCCATTGGCTTCATGACCTTGCCTCTCTCACTGATCACATTTATCCCCTTGATATTGAACTTGGGGTAGTGGCCAATAATGAGTTGCTTTGGATCCATGGAATTGCAAACTCTCCATTGTGCCCAATGTGCTAGGCATTTCCAGAAACTGTATCCTCGACCTCCTCCTGACTACACGAAAAGGTGAAGGGTGTTTCTCTTTTCTCCCGGGGCTTCGCTTCTGTAAGGAAGCCATGCACAACAAAGCTCTTTCAATAGTTTTATGGCCTTTTCACAATTAACAACAAACTATATTAATCTAATTTTTATATTAATAATTAATCTCATTCACTTGGTTGCTTAAGTCAGGCTAATAACCAATAGGGCATAAAAAATTTCAAACAGGCTTTTTGGTATAAATTATTAACCAATTAAATATGACATATAATAAAATAGTTAATTATAAATTGTTAGATTAATTTTAAAAAATAATATTAACTATTAAGTGTAAATGTGCAATAACACACCTATAGCATGTAAGAATAACTGTTTTTATTATTTAATAATTATCAATCGTTTCTTTTAATATACATTCATTATTAACTTTTACTAATCTTTTAGTAGTATTAATTTTCAATTTTATGATATACATCCTTTCTTTTTTGTATGTCAATTATCAAACACACCCTTACTAAAAAAAAGAAGCCTATGGTTCTAGACATCACAATTTTCTTTTTCATATTAGACAACAATTGGCTAAGACTATTTTTGACTTTTTTTAATAGACAAAAAGTGCAAAAAGAGAGAAGGTTCTTTCATTATAATGAACTTATAATAATATTTACAAATTGTTCATCAATGAATAATTGCTAACAGGAATCATACAAATCCTTTACTAATAAAAAATAATCAACAATAATTAAACTCAATATCTTTATAATTGCCGTTAGTCAATCTTACTAATTAAACGTACCATTGTTAATACCATTTTTGTCGTTTAAGCCCAAAACATACGCTAGGCCCATCGTCGCAGGGTGTTGTTTGTTTATTCGAAAATATTAAAAAAAAAAAGAGGATCAAAATTTTTAAAAAAAAAAAAAAAAACCCGTCCCCTCTATTTTGTTTCATTCTCAATTTTTCGTCCATTCTAGGTGACTCTTTCTCTGGCCTTTGATGCGGGCGAACACACTTAAAACGAATACTCTTTCTGCCATCATCAACGAGTGATTTATTCTCCCACCGCACAAGAGATGGTAACTCGCTCTATCCTGATTCTGCTTCCATCTATTTCGTTCATTCCTTTCCGTTTGGTTTCTGAGAAAATTTGGAAGAGAAAGCGCCTACTTCTGTTCAGCCACTTCCACTGTTTCGGCGCTTAAATTTTGAAACGGATGATCGTTAGGAACTAGGAATCGATTCTGTTTTAAGTTTCTGTTATCTTCACCGGTAACCAAAAACTCGGCTAGTTTAGTTCGTGTCTGTTGCAGTTTGTAGTGTTTTTTTTTTTTTAATGCTTCGGATTGTTTTTGTTGTTGTTGATTGATTGTTATTGAGGCTGTGCTCTGCTGATCGTTTCTCTTTATGTTGTGTAATTTTTGTGATAAATTTGCAGCCTCTCAGGCTTGAAATCAAGGTACCTGCAATCAATTTTCAACCCATTTATGATTTATGTTGGTAGTTGGTACTTATGTTGTTCAGTTTTAGCTATTTTTTTCAATTCGAACTTGTCTGCTAACAACAATACCTACTTATCAGAGAAAATTCGCGCAAAGATCAGAGAGAGTGAAATCGGTGGATCTTCATCCGACTGAACCATGGTACTTTTCAGTTCATCTAACATAAACACACATGGCTGTATTAGGTGTTTCAGAATTAGAGCTATATCTGTTGTGTCTGTCTTGCTATCTCCCTAATCTCCATTTTCAATTGCTGTAACTGATATTCTTTGTAACCTTGGCATAGGATCCTTGTCAGCCTTTACTCGGGGACTGTGTAATCTTGAACTACCTATCACAGGTGAGTTCGCTTTATCATATTGTGTTCAATTTTAAGCTCCAAATTAGCATGTGACTACATAACATTCGTTTACCATGACCTTGGGCTCTCTGGCTCCTTCGTTCCCTCTAGGAAAAACCAAAGAGGGATTAGGGCTTGAATGAAGCTTGGGGCTCCAGGCCTGCTCAGTGCATGCATGCATTTCTTTAACCAATAAAATACAACACTTCACAGCAATAAATAAATAAAATAAAAAACTTTGCCTGTATTTAAATCACCTTCTGTTTAAAATAACATTAATGTTGAGTTCTGAAGTATGTGCAGCAGCAAACTTATACATCATGTATAAAGGCCTAACCTGATAGTTTTTAGTCTAAAAAGTAAACAAGCAGAATAAGTCAGACTGTCTTGTTGCCAGTGGATATTGTAATTAACTGTTAGTTTCAGTTGATTCACTTCCTTTTTATATCTATAGCCCTTCAGTTGGAACAAACCTAGTCTTGGAATATCCATATTTTCTCTCATCAACTTTACCTAGGAGTTGATCCTACTTTCCATGTCACACAATATTGACTAATGAGTCATGATGATATGGGAATTGGGATTTATGGAGCATTTAAAAATTTGATTGATCTTTGACAGATATGCCCTTTCACATTAATTTTTTCTTGATTTATAAGTTTCACATTGCAAAAGACCTGTATCAATCTTGTAATCTGGTATTACTGGTAATAATGCATTGAGCTGTAAGATATTTTAATTGTCTTATTTTTTTTTTCACCATAGGACCTGAAGGGAGGGAATTTATTTGCATATCTTTGTAACAAGATAAAATGAAACAAACATAAGTAGCTTTAGGTATAGAAAATAGGATCAGTTCACTGCACCATGTTGGTAAATTTGTTTTGAAATCACAAGGGCCTGGAGAGAGGATTTTAGTGCAAGATACAGTCAAGAATACAATATCTAATAATTGGATCAATGTTGCAGGGGCCTCGATGAGTGTATGCAGTTTAAAAATTGCTAGTTCTTATTTACTTTTGTGAAAAAATCTTTGCACCATTGTACAGCAGAAAGATACTTGTGGTGCAGACTTTTTTAGTATATTTGAGGAAAATTGGATCTTTCTGGAGAGTTTGGAGCAATTTCTCATGTAGAGAGAGAAAGGACTGTGAAGGTTTAAATATGGCAAGATCCTTTGGCAGTGCGCTATGTATCAGTGATTTGGTGCCTTTAGTTGGAGAGAAATGCCGCAGTTTTTAAAAATAAGTTCTTACCATTTCCACTTCTTAGCTTCTTTGTGGTGCTCAGCTAGACGGCTAGTGGCTATTTAAGGGGGATGTATTTATCAGATTTTCAGAGGGATTGTTGTGCTTTGCTCAATTGATGTGTTTTTCTTTCTAAGAGGATTAGTTATTCTCTGCCCCTGTACTTGTTCTGTCTCTACTCTAATGAATTTCTTTTCTTATCCAAAAAAAAAAAAAAAAATTCACCATCTTCCATTGGAGTTTCTGTTGTGGGGATGTCCAAAATTAGTAGAATGGTCTCTTGAGTTTTAATTTATTTGAAGAGGTTGCCTGTTTATGATAAAATGGAATAATTCTAACTAAACATTTATGATTCAGACTATGGAAAAGTCTTTTGAAGTCTCTAATTTACCAGGTATCTGACAACCTTGAGTTCCTTGTTCCTTGTTCATTGATTTGTTCTTGATCTGTCTTTTTAACATCTACTTCTGTTTTATATTCCGTTCAGCAAAATTTATTGCACGTAAGCAGTGGATGGTCTGGAGCTGATGACATGTTTATTCGTGTATACAATTACAATACAATGGACAAAATTAAGGGCTACGAAGCACATACTGATTATATAAGATGTGTGGCTGTTCATCCAACTCTCCCATATGTTCTCTCATCATCTGATGATATGCTTATTAAATTATGGGACTGGGAGAAGGGATGGATGTGCTCTCAGATATTTGAGGGACATTCTCACTATGTGATGCAAGTAACTTTCAATCCCAAGCATACCAATACTTTTGTGAGTGCTTCCCTTGATCGCACAGTAAAGGTGTGAGTATGGTCAGCTATGTTCCTCGCGATGCTAATTACCTGTTGATTGATTTGTTTTAATTGCCTTGAACTGGTTATATATTTTAATATATGATAATTGTTTCCTTTCTGTTTCCAGATTTGGAATCTTAGTTCTCCCGACCCCAATTTTACGTAAGGGGTCAATTGTGTTGATTACTTTATTGATGGGGGTAAGCCTTATCTAATTACAGGATCTGATGATCATATGGCTAAAGTAAGAGCCTTAATATTCCATAATTATTTGTACACTTGTGACTTTTAGTTGGGCATTGCTAACCTTCTTCTGAACAGGTGTGGGATTACCAAACAAAAAGTTGTGTTCAGACACTTGAAGGACACGCACATAATGTATCTGCAGTATGTTTTCATCCTGAACTTCCCATAATAATGACTGGTTCTGAGGATGGGACAGTTCGAATATGGCATGCAACAACTTATAGGTACTTTTTTTATTGGGTGCTAGGATTTATTTCTTTGGTAAAATTTTCATGATAAATTCATATGCATTGAGATTGCTTTGTAGTACCATCATTTCACTTATGTGAAGAAGGCATCATATTATAGACAGGGTTTGAAATAAGGATGCATCAAGGGGCCCAAGTCTTGATAAGAAAGAAACTATAGATTGACAAGTAAAATATGATATCCCTATAGAGCAATCAACCTGACCTATCTACATTGAAATGGAATTGTGGAATCACTGTTCATAAAGGATGAACTACTGAGCTGACAAGTGGCCTTTATTGTGGACATCTTTATCCTTCTTTTTTGAAGTGTTGAGTCACTTTTTTTTGGGTTATTTTTTGTATTTGTGATACCATTTGCTCTGTATCTTGCACTGGTACTCTTTCTAAAATCTATCTGCATACAAGTGAGTTGCATGGTGCAGACATATGGCACTATTTAGGACTTTATGGATTAGTCTTCTTATTTTTAATGATAGACGTTTTGGACTTTTCATTTCCTTCTTTGGTCCTAGTGCATCACATGGGCCATCACAATTTTCACTTTTTACCTTTGATTTTTTTTTTGTTTAGTTTTTTTTTTTTTTTGGGTTAAAACCTTTTTGTTTTAATAAAAAAATACCTAAAATTCTGAAACAAAACAACCAAGGCCAAAAAAAGAAAATGCTAGGACAATAAGAAAAGAAAACTGAAGGTCCGAGTTACCTTGGTTTATTTTAAATTTTGTTATAGGTGGTTTAACATATCAGACCTTCGTACTCACCTCCCATTGCCTTGCATCTTCATATCTACATCCGGACTCTAATGGGATTTTCACCATTGATACTTTAAAGATATTGGCTGTGAACAAAGATTATTAACCACGTATTATTTGATTGACAAGAAGAAATTTTCATATGAACAAAAATGAAATCCAATAGCATCGTGCAGGCGAAGTTCTAATATACCTTAATTCATCAGATAAAGCTAGGAACCTATTTCATCATTCTGTTGTGTGTCATTGACAGAAAATATAAAAATTCTTTTTATTTATGACACAGAAATTCTGTCGGCATTGTTTGTAGCTTAGGATACTAAATGTTCTTATTATGTATCTCCATAATTGGTAAGGGAAGGCTTACAATTTTGCTGGTGTTTCTTTCTCTCTCTCTCTCTCTTCCTTTTTTACACTTGTTCAATCTAATAATCTTGAAAACAAATTATAGAATTCAATTAATGAATCAGCCCACAATTAGGTTTGCACTTTTATACACTTGTTTTTCATAGTGATGCCTTTATCAAACTTGTTTAAATACAAAAATAATGCTAGAATGAGAAACCACAATTTGTCATTCTTTAATTGCCTCATCCGTTTCTATATCTCTGTTGTCATTGGTGCTACCAATACTATCTCCATTACTACATTTGTCACAGTCTGATTGTTGCCATCATTGTCTGCCTTCACCACTACCATACATCATCATTGTCACAATCTTCAAGATGAATAAGTTATACATGTTGGACCATAAATACACTGACCCTGACCTTCACCTGTTAAGGCCTCTACCAATTAGTCAAGGACCTTTGCCTAGTGCTTATATTGGTGCTGAGAAATTCTTCCTAAACCATTACCAATTTTCCACGTCTCTGGTACTAAATATTGTTTTTCATTCTTTCTTTTTGTGTTCTTTGTAGCTCTAAGCTCCTATTTTGTACTTTTTTTTATGAATTTCTTTTTTTATTAAAAAAATTATGATCTTGCATAATCTTTTAAGATATTCTAACTTAAAGTTACTTTCTCTGCTGTTAATAATCAGCAGCAAGCTTAAAGACTGGGGGGGGTAAGTGTAAGATGGTTAGCGGTTTCATGTACGTATGTCCTCCTATGATACATAAGTTGGAGAGTTGTTCTTTAACATAGTATCAAAGCCTTTATGACTAAGTGATTAGGAATCCAATCCTTGCCACTCACATTCTTCGTAAGTAAGTTAAATTTTCTTAGCAAGGTAAAATGAGTTTGCACATTATCCACACTTCAAGCCCAAAGGGCTCTTGCATGAGAGAATGTGCTAGAGATATAAAATCATTCTTCAACCTCTACCTAACAGCTTAAGCTTTTAGGAGAATTGATCTTTGACAGCAAGTTTTCATTATGTGGACAGATTTTATTAAGTCAGAAACAACAATGTGTTCATCAAATGCATGGAATCTACTGTTTCTGATATCTGAAGCCTTTTTATTTATAAAATGGATTATGTATGCAAAATGCTTGATTCATAACATCTCCTTTCGAATTGATATGTTTCCCAAACACCTGCAACAACTTTAGTAAGATATGCATTTTCCTCCTCTTTTTGTTCCCTTGCTTCCTCTTGGAAGGGAACAATCAAGATAGAACTATGTCAGGGATCTCTAACGGTATGCCACAATTCTGTCATATTGCAATGTACAATCGTCATGAATGATTCTGAGTTACCTCATTGCATTCCATTCTAACATTCAATTGCTAGGTAGGCTTCCAGATTTAAAATCAAAATCCAGTACACAGGGACATTATGATGCTATTATATTGCCACGCCACTTGCATATCTATCCACTGAAGCAATGTGGGATACCGTTGTTATATGATGGAAATTCCAGTACACAGGGATATCGTTGCTATCTTGGCATGTCTCCTAGTTTGCCGCCCTCAGCCTTGTCTGTTGCTTTAGATTTATGTACTTTCCCCTCAATTGCAGGTGATCTTTGTTATTTTCTTATTTACATTCCAAAGTAACCCCTGCAGTTCCTTGTGACCAATTTTCCCTTTTACAGACCCAGAGGGGCACACAAATGAACTGGAAAAAATTCAAAAAAATGAGAAGCAGTATCTATGGAGATCTTATACAGACGTTGATCATATTATTATTATTATTTTGCTCATCAAAGCGATCAGATTATTATTTGTAAATGCTCTACAACTGGTTGCAGGTTGTCAGCGGGCCAGAAGCAGGTAACCACAGGGACCAGGTGCCTCAAATTGCCTTTGTTTTTTGTAGTTATAATGAATCCCTATAATGTGGAGTATCATGTAGAATAATTGTGGCTTAGCTGAAGCATTAGTATTTCCCTAGTTATAATCTGCATATTCCTTTCTTGATTTTGTTCGTTTTTATTGCTTTTCCGTGCTTAGCTAGATACCAATTTCCGTGCTTAATTCAAGCCCTCACTCATATTAAAGAATGTCCCAATCATGGCTAATCATTTGGTTACCTTTTGTTAAGCATTATTTCGGCAAACATAAAAGTGGTCGGAGACTTAAGAATCAGAAAACTAGCGGAAAAATGTGCTCTGCTAAACAGAGTCTAATTTTTAAAAGAATTACAAGCGTCTTTTGTACTTTATATATGTATCTTTGCTGACCGTTTCTATCAGGCATGCGAACTGAGCTGGCGTTTAAAAGGTTGCGTATTCCCTGTGCTGTGGGGTTTCCCTGAATGCGCGTTTGTAACGAATCTAAGTTGTCATGGTTAGTTTGAACTATACAAAGTTATTTTGTTTTTGTTCTAACGTGCCGACAAGCTCATGGGTTAAGAAAAGGAATAGTTTTAGCTTCTTTGCCACTTCTATTCCATTCCATATCCGCTTTCTTTATCTAAATTCGTTTGGGATAAGAACAGAGCATTAAAAACGGGAGGAAATAAGTGGTAGTAGGTGGCTCCCATGTTCTACTTGGTAACTATTGTGGAGTTTTGAGCTTGCTTTGCCCACTTTCTGATTCTCCACTCACATTGAAAAGATCACATACTAATGTTAACTTTTAAGCTTGTAATGGGTTATATAGTTCTCAAATATTTGATTTGTGTACATAATGTTATGTCTTGTTGTTTATGTTCTAAGGATTATTTGCCAGATACAATGCACGTTAAGCAAGTTCAACTTTTCCAAGCTTCCTCTTTATATATATATATATATATATATAGTTTTTTTTTTTTTACGGGACTTTATGGTTTATAATATAAAGGAAATTGCAAAAACACTTCTTGGGTTGTCACCAAGGCCCATGGGTAGAGTGGAAAGTCAATATCAGCATCTTGTATCTATATGCAAGTAGGATACAGTAGGTGGGGTGTTGATGCTGAGGAAAGAGTGAGACCAGTGCCATATACAATGGCTATGAGTCCTTTTGACGCTACCTTATCTTCATGCGGTACCGAGTTCCTGATAAGATGAGAGCCAAGCACATGGCACCCACACGGACGCTTTGAATCAAGGGACCACCTAGTTTTTGGTATTGTCTTATGATTTGCTGTTCCTCTCTTACCATTTATATCCCTTCTACGCGGTTCCCGTTCCTTTAAAAATGAAAACACTGTTATTCGTTAAAATAACTTAAAATATTGACAATTTTTCAATAGTTGATCGTTGATCCTGCCTTAAACCAAAAGTTTATCTTCAATAATATTGTCTTTTTAAGAGAATTAGGCAGCCTAACATGCAAGGCATTCATAGCCACGAGACAAAATAACAATATGCCAAAAATTCACAGCGAGAATGTATTAAAGTATTATTTTAATTTTAATCTACTATAAATTTAAGTTTTTTATATTATTATTTAATCAAATATTGATATATTAATAAAAAATTAATTAATTTTTTAAATAATTACTTTCATAATCAAAGTATGAATATATAATTAAATAATAATATAAAAAAAATTTAAAAAGTTGCGCCGGTAACTTACCAGAATATTACTAGTAAATGTCAATTTTTCATTTAATTTATTTTATTGGCCACACCTCTACCACTACAAGAAACCGTGTTCGGGGTATAAGTACGTTGCAACCGGATTATTGTTTGGCGATGGCATGGCTTATATGTTTGGACTGATGGTGAATTTAGTTCGTCCCTGACTTCTTCAAAGTTGAGTTCACAGAAGCTTTGTTTCTGGTCAAGAAATAACACTAAATAGTCAATTTAGTGTCTCCCAGTTAAAAAATTGTGAATGAGTTTTAATCGTATGCAAAGTTTATTCATTCTTAAATCCAAACATGCTCTCAAAAAAAGAAAAAGAAACAAGGGAAACAAACTGAACGATCTTACTTGGCCTTCTTGTTGTCTTTTCCCCTTCATTCAATCGAGAGTTTGAGATATAAGCAGGGAAGACAGAGAGAAGAAGACAAGGTTCACAAGGAGAGCAGAAACTGGGATAAACAACATCTTTCAGGTAAGAAAATGAGATTCACACAAGACAAATAACATAAAAGAAGAGATCAACGTAGAGGCATTTGTCTTTGCTACACTTACATGTTTGCATGAATTATATACAGAATTTAAAAATGGCATAAGATATAATTATCTACTATATCTCTAAACTAAAAAATTAAAAATAACATTTAGAATTTAGTCCGTGTCGATTATTAAAAAAAAGGGGGGGCTTTGAATTGAATTGAATTCTAATGACGTTTGTTTAGTGTTATTCTTATTTACAATTAATAAAATTATATAAAATATACAACTTACTTTGATTTCCGAAATTTAAGTAGCTTTTCTATTTTCAAATTTTATAAAAATAATTTTAAAATATTAGATATAATCGAGAATTTATTAAAAGCAAATTGGTGAAATCATAATGCAAACAACTCAACTTTACTTTAAAAATAAAAAAACTACTTTGTGAATGTTGAAATAGATTATTGTTTGTATTGCAGGCCGAAAAGGTATATTCTTTTACTTCATATTGTCTCCTAACATACTGCACATGATATTACTTTGATATGGTTATATCTAATATTTCTTTCAGTTTAAAATTCAAAATTTAAAGGTTTTTTTTTTTTTAAGGAGTGCAATGCCACGATAAAACTACACAACGAACACCATCAGGCCATTTGACCTCAAATAAATGAGGTAACTTTCTACTTTAAAAAGAATGAGGTCACTTTCTCTTGTCTAGTTATTTCATTAAAAATCTGAACTTTATTATTTTTACACTTATTTTTTATATTAAATTCATACACTTTTTTTATTAAAAAAATACACTTCTCAAAGTTTAAACATATATTTTAATACATAATTTCTCTTATTTTTCCCCCAATATAATGGGTGTATGACTTTAATGTACAAAAAAAAGTGTGGGAATAATAAAATTCTAAAAAAAATATGAAATATAAAACATTGTGTCCGGTCTAAAAAAAATTACCAAATCTAAAATTTGTAGGAATACCTCTAACCAAGCAATAAGTACTGTCCTCTCATCAACAGTAAAGATTATACATACATGTTTGCATAAGTTATTTTTTAAAAGGAAAATAATGACAATTTGACATAATCATCATATTGAATTTTTTTAGATATTAATGTCTTATGTTTGACTTTGACCTACATCACATCTTATCAAACACTTTGCTATCAATTTGGCATATGGGATATGTGTTTTGCAAACTTGTTAGCATAAAAGATATTTAGTTTCAAGTATATTTTAGAATAAATTATGTTAGCCTCTTTTGTTATTTGTTAGTGTATATTTGGTAAAGTTTAATTTTTAAAAAAATCACTTTTTTTAAAAAAAATTTAACAGTAAAATTTTTATTATAAATTATTTTAAAAAAATTAACTAATTTAAACATGTATTTAATATCACATTTGAGTTACTTCTTGTTTCAAAACTTACAAAAGCGTTATATCAAATATTAACAAGGCGACGCACATATGTAGTATGGAAGCCTTATAATTAAGACACTAACAGTATGTATGGATTAAAGAGTTTGGAGGAAATAAAAAAGAAAGGTAAATTTTTTATTTTGAATACAGATTTTTTTTATTTGATAATTTTTTAAAATGAAGGAATAAATTAAAAAATTATCAAATAACCTTCTTATCATTTATTTTTTATTTTTTATTTTTTAATAAATATTTCATAATTATCTCAATTTGAAAATAAAAAATTAACTTTTTATTTTCTTTCTTTTCAAATTTCTTCATCTAAACTAATCCTAAAAAATGTGTTAACTGTGAGAGACTTTGATAATTTACATAAATTTAAACTTTGGTATTGTCATTATATCGTAAAAGTGTGAATGCTGTGAATTACATCAAAGAGAGACAATATTCAATAAATTTGTTATGATAGTCGTGAGTTAATTTTTGTCCATTTAAAATATTTAAGAGGTATAACTCCATGACACCTTTACTTTCTTCACAGAAGATAAATTTATGGAAATTGAAAAGGAAATTACATACGAAAGGGTCAAGGGAAAAATTAAAAAGCTTAAATGCTATATATATATACAACATTTATTATTGTATTGTTTGAAAGTTCAACTAAAATATCACATAATAAAACAAAAGATAGAAAAGGACATGCAAGTAGAAGTAGATGGAAGAAGAATAAGTGAAGAAGAAAATGAGATGAGAGTTCAAATTCGCAAACGTGATGCGCACTCCGAGCAGTCCACTGAGAGTGGAGAGCACGAAGGGTTGAGAATGATTGCTCCACGAAAATCCCATTTCTCATATTTTAATAAAAAAAATATGATATATAACTCATTAAGCAATTGTGTAAACTGTAAATTAGACAAATAAAATCAATTAAGGTTAAGTATGATCATAACGCTTTCAAAAGAGACCACTAAAATTCAAATTTTAAAATAAGTATTTATAAAAGCTTTTTAATTAAAGGCAAGTTGTGACCGAATCTAAAGGATTTATGTCACGGAAATCTTGATTAAAAAAATAAATAAAATAATTGACAACAAAAACCAAATTAATAACGATGAATATAATTAAAATATAAATTTAATTTTAATTTTAATTTATTATTATTATAAAAAAATTTATATTATCATTTAATTACATATTATTTAATATTTAATATTTTTAATAATTTTTATTTTTAATATTTTTTTATTAATTTAATAATTCATAATTTAAATGATAATGTAAAATTTATTATATTAATGATATAATAAAATTAAATTTTTTAAAATATTATATAAATCACTAAAAAATAACGAAATATAAGGAGTGGCGGAGGAAAAGGGAAAAACATAAAGCAAGTCAGCTTGACTACCTAAATTCCTCCGTAATTTGCGTCGCCGCTTTCATCTTTGTCTCAACCTCAATGCCCTTTATTTTAACTTTTTGTTTTTTGTTTTTATATTTAATTACGATAATAAAATTTAATTATTTCAATATTACCACAGAGGTCTACTTTCAAAAAAACAATTTTTAATCAAATGAAATTACTGAGTTAATTTCTGAATGTAAGGTTGACCATTAAAGTAGACAATAGTGAGAGATTAAAACTTCTATACATAAAAAAATGTAACATTTCATCGAAATTTCTTCAGTTAATTAAATAAATGTCACATTAATATGTGGATTCGATAAAGAAAATATCAAAACAAAATCGCAAAATATTATTCTTTTCTAGTTTAATAAAAAAAATTGATCAATTTTTTAATTTTTTCATAAAAATATGGATGAAAAAATAGCGTATGTAAATTTATAATTGTACTTACATATCATTCATTAATAAAGATAAAGAATTATCATAATTGATTTGGATAAATTAAAATTTTAAAATAATTTAAAATAAATTAAATTTTATAAAAATATTTTTAATTTATACAAAAAGATAAAAAATTATCATCAATAAATTAAACAAAGACTTTTAAGCTAACATAGTTTAATTTTATTAATTGAGTCAACTATAAAAAAAAATTAATGTAAAAAAGTTATTTAAATTTAAATTTTTTAAATATTACATTTAAATATAAATATTTTTTAAAAATTTTAAAAACTCATCTAAATAAGCCTAAAATTTTATCTATTTTAAATTGGTCATATTTGCTTAATTTTTTATTCTAACTCACTAGATTTGATCGACGAATCAAAGATTTTGGTTACCGATTTTTGCAATCCGACCAACCAGCTGGTATGGATTTTACAATTATGCTTTTTCTTTTTTATTTAAAAGGTAAAAGAAATAAAGAGGCCGATAAGGTTATTTGTTCTTTTACTTTTTTTTTTCTCTTTAATCCGCACTTTGTTCACGTGGCAACTTTACTGTTCCTCCACTTTTTTTTCTTTCTTGTACTTCATATTTTTACTTTCTTTTCTTTATTCATCAAACACAAAGTCATATAAAATTATTATAATTGAATTAACGGACGGATTAGTATATTTAGCATAAAATTGTAAATCAATTTTAAAAAATATAATTTTAATTTTAATTTATTATTACTATAAAAAATTTTATATTATTTTTTTAATTATATGTTATTATGTCATTAATTATATTTAATTTTTTAAATTATTATTATTATAATCAAGTTTTTAATAATTTAATTTTTCAAATTATTATTATTATTATAATTAAAAATTTTAATAATTTATTAGTATATAATTAAATAATAATATAAAATTTTTATAATAATAAACTAATATTAAACTCAAAAAATATATAAGCGTATAGACGGCGACCTTTATTGGTTTAAGGGCCATGGCACAATTTTTTTAAAAAAATTGTTATTTATATATGTTTCGAAAAAAGATAACTTGGCCCTAAAATAATGTGTTTTTCTTCAAACACTTCTCAATAAAAAATAGTCTAACTCCACAGTTACTAAAATATCGATATTTTTTAGTAATTTGTAAATACTATTATTTTTACAAATGTATATGGTGACATCATTTTTCAA
Organism: Castanospermum australe; assembly: GCA_019955255.1. Classification (NCBI taxonomy): domain Eukaryota; kingdom Viridiplantae; phylum Streptophyta; class Magnoliopsida; order Fabales; family Fabaceae; genus Castanospermum; species Castanospermum australe. Next base: position 336,247 of record NSJW01000618.1, on the reverse strand, counting down.
TGATTGGATAAATTCGAATGATTAAACTCAAACAAACAAAAAGAAACACCATTCTAAGTAATTTTTAATAGGAAAAATCATAAAAATAAAATAAATAAATAAATACTTGTTATTAAACCGGACGATTTGGTTTTAGGGCAAGTGACAAGTAATGGTGGCAGTTTTTGAATGTTTCCTAGTCAACAAGAAATGAGGTAACCAGCGAGTCTTTGGCCCACGTGGCAGTTTCTGAATGTTTCTAAGCGTAATGACGTGGATCTCTGAAATTACGACACGTGTTGGATGAAATATGTGGTTACAGCCGGCCTTGCCGGCTGTCAACTTTGTCCTGCTCGAATGATTTCACATGAATACGTGGCAAATACTGCCACCTAAGATTCTCACCTTGTTCCTTTGCTCCATTCAACACTTTTATTTTCTAACATATAATTAGAAAAAAATTATCTGCCTAGAACCCTAGGTTGCAGCCACACTATTTTAATGTATTAAAAAATAAAGGAAAAATATTACACGATTAGTTTTATTTAATATATATCTAAAATAATTTTTTAACTAAAAATTTTTTCTACATTATTTTGATTATAATCTTTTTTAAACACAAAATAAATCAATTTTTATCTTCTTTACTTTTATTTTAATATACGAGTACTATCTATAAAAAATATATAAATATACATGATTATTTGATTGTGTGTGAATTTATAATTGCGTTGATTTAGAAATAAATAGCATATAAATAGCATTAACATATAATATAAGTAAAAGGTGTTGCATACACACACACACACACACACACATATATATATATAAGTAAACAAGTAAAGAATGCATGTTAAATTTTAAAAACTATATGTATTTGTTTATCATAAAAAAATTATATAAAACTAGTTATGATGGAGTTAAGTTTATCAGTAAGAGTGGACTTATGATAAATTTTTAACTAGTCTACACGAAATCTTAACATTAAACATTTGTGTTATTGTGAGAAAAGTGACGTTTTATGTTTAATAATCTTTCAAAAAATTTAATTATTAATTATTAATCAAATTTTAAGTCAACATTAATTTAAATAAAACATTCTAGAAAGTCAATTAAGTTCCTTGGCCCAATGCTCACCGCCCTACGCCATTAGCTAAAGCTAACTTGTAGGCCTCCTATTAAATTGGTTATAACTGCAACGTTTTATGTATTTCTTTATTCTTCCTTTTATTTAATCATTATTTACTGTTTTAATATAAAGATACCCCATTTACTTTTTTAAAATAAAGATAAGGTGAAACAATATATAATATATCTATTTGTAATATATAAAAATTGGATCCACAACGAAAAAAACTCCATGACAGCAATGAAGAAGTTTCGCAATATTTATTTATCTTTAACTCACAAATGATTGTTTTTTCGAGTCTATAATCAAACAATTCTAACACCTAGAACAATTATATTTGATTTATATAAAAAATTATAAAATTTTAGAAAAGAGTGCTAAACACATACTTACTCACATATACATTATAAAAATTTCTAACAAGGCACAAATATCATTTATTTAGAGTTTGCTTTAAAAAAATTACATTCAGTAATTAAGGGAAACAAATTTACTTGGGATGTCATGGATCCTACATATAAGAGTAGTTATATGCCTTTTATCTCTGGATTCATGTAATATAATGAGAATTTTCTTGCACATTTTATATTTTAATTTAAAAAGTTTGAGTGAAGCCCGATACGTTGGTTTAGAACTAGTTAGAAATTAAATTAACTTCAAAACTAAATGTAAACAAATTAAGTCTAATATGAAATTATTTTAAACTTATGAACTTTTTGTTTAAATAATTATTAACTTAAGTCGTTGTGATAAGTAAAAAATTTAAATAAAAATTCTCATTTTCAAGGTAATAACTTTTTTTTTGACAATATAAGTTTAGGTTGAGGAGAGGGATAAAGCTTCCTAATTCAGCGAGCATCTATGCGACTATCAAGTTATAAATTTATCTACTTATTTTATTATATATCTTTCCGATTCAAAATAAGTCATTTTGGTAAAAAGCATAAGGATTAAAAAATGTAATACAAGCTTTAATTATAAATTTTTTTACGAAAACTATCTTTACTCAATTTATAATAATTAATTATTTCACACTACTATCTTACACTATATTATTAATTTCTTATTTATTCTATTAGTTATTATACTCCACTATATAAGAATAGAACTAGAAAATAAACAATTAATATTATTTTAATCTTTAAAAAAACACTTAATTTGTACTAACAATTTTTCGTCACACTTATTTTGAACCAAAAATAGTAACTTTTTATCATTAAAAAGGGGGGGGGGGGAAATGCTATATTAATCCTTTGAAACACAGAAACAGTAACATATATGGTTAACCTAAAAGGTAATAATTGAGATGGTTCTAATTATACCAATTGATCTGCTTGGTTGGTGATATGAATAAACAAATTGGAGTGGTTGATTGTTGTTAATACAAGTTGTTCTTAAATATTGTTAACGGTTAAGTGTATGAGTTGATGGACTATTATATTGATCAGTAACATATTATATATATATGTATATCACATTTATTATTGCAGAGGACAATCGAGTATCCCCTTATACAAGAAATCATAATTATAAATATTTTCATGATTTACTATCATTACATGATAAGAAGATATATATCCATGGAACTATTCTATTGAGCAACCAAATCCAATAACAGTAAACCTGCTTCACAAACAAACCCACAACTTCCTTCTTTATTTATTTTCTTAGTCTTATCTAGTTATGCATGTTCTGGTACCATGATAAGGTTGAATTTCTAAAGCTAATATTTTTTCGGTGAATTTGAAACTATTAAATATGTTCTGTGTTTCTTTGTATAACTGGAGAAAGTTTTTTCATAAGATAACCACATCTTCTCTGGGGTTTTTTTTTCCCTTTATATATTATAAAATAGATATATTATATCATAAATTTATGCTTATATTTAATATAAAAATACTGCCACTTTAGTAAAGTTAGTAAAAATATTGTCAGATTCACAAACGAAAATAATAAAATAATAATAATTAAGAAATTTTAAAATAAGAAAAAAATTGTAGTAAAATACAAATATTGCCATGGTTAAATCCTGTAGTTGCTTTAAATGACATTACTCAAAAAATGCATGTTGATTACATTCCTTTGAAAAAGAGATTAGACGTTACTTAAGTTCAATTGATTAACCTACAAAATTTAAATAAATATTTCATCGAGTTGATTTGCTATTGAGCCCAAACATGTGGTGTTAGTACATATTTTATGGTTTGCGGAAAGAGAAAATTCTTATCAAGCCCAATCAATTTATTTCACAAATAAATATTTTTAAAATTTAAAATTTTATTAAATAAAATATATATTAAATTTGTGTATTTCATTCAGAGTTTAATCTATAAATATAACAAAATTAGCCTATGCTTCTGTGCAATTCACATATTTTTTTTGGTTAATATTTTTTATTACGTGTATTTTTTATATTATTTTTTATAATTTAAATAATATAATTTTAATAATATTTAATTAAATATAAATAACACTTTTACTAAGTAAGTGTTTATAAAATTTATATGTTTTTTATTTTTGAATAATAAAAATCACTGATGTTATAATATATTATTTATCTGTATTTTTAATATATTTTCAGATAAAAATAAATATAAATTAAAAATAAAAATAAATTAATTTTAATTATAATTATTTTTTCAATAGCTTTACATGCATAAACATGGAGAGAGAAGGGACAAAAGGAACAATAAGTAATTTGACAAAAATACATGCAAATAGTAAATTTATAAAAATAAAAGTCACATGATATTATAATAAAAGTTACTCAAATCAAGTACTAAAGAGAAATTATTTAAGTGCAAAAACTTAGGCCAAAAAAATGAATGTGAATTAAAACGTAGAAATGTCATGTGACATTGGAGACAATCCTATTAGCAGTATATAATAAATTGACTTTAGTCGAATAAGTTAAATACTATTAGATATAATAAATTAAATATTAAAATAATTTAAATAAAATTACTATTATTATATCTTATTATTATAAATTTTTTTGTGTGGTTTTGAGATAAATACTCTAAATACTTATATAATATAAATGAAACTATTATTTTCATATTTCGATCCTCTAAATTTATTTTGAAGATAGATACACTAAATATTAATATAATTTATATAAAGTTATTTTCAGCTAACAAAATCAAAATTAGAGTAAAATTTATTTTTAGTCCTTAAAAAATATAATATTTATTAATTTAATTTTTTAAAAATTAATTTTATCGATTTAATCTTTTAAACTTAAAATTTATAATAATTTAATCTTTTTAATGGATAAATTAATAAAATAAAAATGAATAAAATAATAAAATTTATAATTAACTTTAAACTTAGATGATTGAATTAATAAAATTAATTTTTAGATAATAAAATTGATAAATAATATATATTTCAAAAATTAAAAATAAATTTTACTTTTATAATTACTCTCATTGATCCTCTAAGTAATCTTAAGTATATGTAAACTTGTACTTCATGCAAGAATGACAATTGATTTTAATTTATTACCAATATAGTTTATTTTACATAATTTTATATTATAATTACACTCTAAATAAAATTTAATTGATAAAACATAAATTTAGATAAAAATAGTTATTATATTCTTTTTCTTTTGTTATACAATAGGATCTATCTTCAACTTTCTTTTTTTTTGTTGTTACATTTAAATTCGAGTATATTTCTGTAAAATCACTGTGCCGATCCATTAGATTACTTTCTATTATTACATTGTATTTACCTAAAAATATATTTTTTTTAAAAATATCAGTAATCGATTCATTCCAAAATTGAACCTGCACTAATCCAGTCTATGATTCCCCAAAAGGAAACACACCACACGTGGTTTGCCTTACAGAGAACGCCCCCACTCTTCTTTAGACAGTTGTCTAATTTAATATTATTTAAAATACTTTATTCAACATATGAACTCTTTTATTTTATATATATATATATAATTATTTAAATTAAAACCCATTAACAATTATTACATAATTTAAATTAGACCACAATAAATGAGTGAATTAAAGTAAAAGACCGAAACGGCAGAGAAGTGGGAAACATGAGAGGATGCGGTGCACCGTGCACCATGAGATTAAGCGGGGTGGTGGGGCCCTTAACTAACGCCGACGATCCAGCCGCGCAGGACGTGACGCGTGGGACCCCACGAAGACACTTTCGCCGGTTGTCGCTTTATCCATGTCGCGACTCGTGTTTGGCGGGCCCCAGCGCCACCACCACATCAACTGCCATGGCATCAACGGTGATGTGGACGCGTAGCATGGAAGCATTCTTTTTTGACATAAATATTTTAAAGCTAGATTTTCTAACTGAGATAGGAAGAAGTGAGATTTGAACATGGCTCTTCAACTTATGAGAGCACCCTTGAAGTGAGATATTTTTGACTAATCACGTATTAGTGTCGTATATCTCGAAAGAGTTTTATAGCAATTGCATTGGGGATACAGAATTGTTCTTTTAATAAGGAGAAATATTTAACATTTAGAATTGAATTTCTCAAATGCATACATGAAAGAAAAATTGATGTATATTAATTTTTAAATTGTAAATCTCATTTTTCTAATTAAGTTACTCTCTTTTTATGACTTAGTAAAACAACAATTGTACATGTGTAATACAATTCCTGTAAAATCTTTCGCAACAAGTCAATGGGAGTTAGTTATAGATCACTGTAAATCTCAATATGTACTTGGCTCTAAATGAAATAGTGTTTCATTTTTTTTTTAACTTTTTGTTCATAAAAAAAGCTTTTATAATAAATAATACTACTCTTATATATAATAATTAAAATTTCCGCATTACCCACGCCCGGCCTGCATGTCTCTCTCTGCCACAGGTCCCCACTTCGCCTATTTTATTTCTGCTTTTATTTTTTAATAATTTGAATAAAAATTTCAGTTAAAAAAATTTAAATATCGTGTATAAGTTCACAAAAAAATTGTGAGATTTACAGGGTTTATAATCCGTATACTTAATGAGAAATTTTAGTACATAAAGGAATTAGTAGTTTCATTTCATATTCATTATATGAAGATGAGACATTTTTATATTTATTTATAAAAAAAATTTTTTTTAGAACGGTGATAATTTTATTTTATTTTTCATTCTATTATTTTATAAAATCAAAGAATAATAATATTTAAAATTCTATTTTCTTCTATAGAAGATAAGAATTGAGGATTTCATATCCTTATAAAATGAAATAGAATTATTTATTCTTAATATATTCTTTAAAAAATTTATAAAATTACACTTATTAGTGTCTTTCTTTTTTTGTAATAAAAATAATCTTCTTTATTATATTTTCAGTTTATGGATATAATTTTTTAGAAGTCAAATTTTATATATTTAATTACTTATTAAACTTGAGGATATTTTAAGTTTATTAATATAATTTTTAGTTTCAACGTAGCATAGCTTTTTTTATTTAAAAACTTATTTTATATATAAAAATAATATGTAAAAGTATTTACTTGACGTTATAATATTATTTCTTTAAAAAGATAATAATATTTATTTTAATTAAATTATAAAAAAATAAAATTAAATATTATTGTTAATATTTAAAAGATTTTTTTAAATAAAAAAAGATATTTATATTTTTTTATAAGAGGTATTTATGTCATTTACATCAACTTTAATTTTATTTCACATTAATTTTATATACTAAATAGTGAAATGACTTGAAAAAATATTTTATTTCAAAAGTTACCGAATTATGAATCATGAATGATCATTTTATTTTATTTCTATTTTATTCTAATTTTATAAAAATTTTATTTTATGTATCAAACATTACGTTACAGTTTCTTCATTACGGGAAATATTGTAAGTAAGCTAATTGTAAATATTATTTGTATACAAATAATGTCACATTTTACCAACTGGCAACATTGTGTTCACAACACATATTTTTTAAATTTGATAAAATTTGCTTGCTTTTTAATTTTTCATAAAAATGTACCATTTTTTTAGTTTGAAATTTATCCATAGTTTATCAGTCATGCGAGAAAGTTATAACAATTATTATAATGATTTCTTAACGATATCTATTTTCATAAATAAACACTCACAAGTCACAATATTAGTGCCTGACCAAAAAGTAAAATAGAACAATAGCCTTAACTCATAAGTTATTAATTTTCTCTGAGAATTATTTTATCATTTGAATCTCAATTAGCTGTTTGTTTTTTGGTATGTATCTCACTTAGCTATTTTGTCTGTACCTTATCTTTAACTTCTCTCATTGGTAATAAAAAAAGATGTGATGAGTTTAGCTTGAACTAACAACTTTCTAGTGTATTACTAATATAAATAACAAAACTAATCTTAACTTATAGTTGCATTTTCATTTTTCTATTTTGATCTTGAAGATTAGGAAGAAAAAGACACTATGTGAGAAAATAGTGGAATTTAAGTTTTTTTTTATTTGGTACATATTTAATTTAAGTGATACTGTTTTTAATGTCGCTAATTTGGAGATATTAATAATATATCTTCCAATAAATTAATACAATTAAAAATTGTCACTTCGATTACGTATTTCGCACCAGCTGTTGCTTACCCTTTTATGGTCCAAACGCGTTTCGTGTATAGCAAACATTTCAATAAGCGATATACATTTTTGGAAGAGAATGATAGGTACACTACTAACACCAAGCAGTTTTCATTTTGTTTTATACGTTGCTACTTAATATGTCATTCATTAAAAACAGAAGATACATAGTTCATATTAAACAAAAGAAATTAATACAAAGTACAAGAATTTAGAATCCTATCCTAAGTTTTCTTCCTTAACATACTTTCGAGTAAAATATAAGCATCTGGATGAAAGTACAGACGTATTCGCTAATTATATAGATGTAATTAAGAATACTTAACTTGCTCAATTTTTTTTTTCTGAATTTGATCCTGAATGAATTCAAGCATTCACACTTAATTCCTAATCAGGTCTTCAACCTTTCATTTTATAATTATTACAAGTTAAAAATCATTTATAGAAACCGGTGGAATTTGGGTGAATTGGCAACTTTTATATAAAAAAGTAATAATAAATAATACGAATAAATATATATATAAATTACTATGATATATATCTTTTAAATTGTAAAATTTTATTTTTATAATTAATTTATCTTACTTTTTTTTTTTGGTACAGAATTTATCTCACTTTGTAATTTGTCATAAAAAATAACATTACATTTATAATATAAATTTTCGTAATAAATAACACTACTCTAAAAAAGAGATTATTATATTTCACCGTTTAACATTTATTATTATTTTTTAAAAAGTGCAAAGACAGTTCATAAATTATCGCTCTCACGGGAATGTGGAAAATGGAAAAAGTCCAAGGGTAGTAGCGTAATTTCAGGAAACGTTACCGGCAGTTCATTTACTGCGAGACGTCTGTGATTTGACAATGGACTCCAACAGAGACAACACCCACCGCCAATTAATAACGGTCCAAAATCTCGCGAGATCAACGAGGCTACCAAAAATTCGACAATTAATTAATTTTGAAAATTTTAAAGCGAATAATTTTGGCTACCCGCCGAACCGGTCAACTCGCCTGAATTCGGCACCCCCGACTCCCTCTATAAAAATTCCACAATCATGCTAACAGCTCTCGAATTCTTTTTAAAATAAAAAGTCTTTAAGTCAAACGATTGATGAGTTATAAACTTATAAGTTACAACAACTGCAAATAATCAAAAATTATATTTTAAAAGATTAATGCATATTTTGTAGCAATTGGTTTATCCGTAGCTCCGCGTCTGTCATTTTTTTTATTCAGAGTATTCTTTTATTTAAAAAATAAATAATTAATTTTTTAACTTTTAATTATATCTCTTATAAAAAAGGAACCTGCTAACGTACATATTTTATTTATATTTATTAAAAATCACACTCCAAACATAATATTTAAAAAATTTAAATCACCTTAACTTGAAACAAGGTATGTTGGTTCGCGTCTGCCACTGTACTCCAAGGGTTAACGAGTGACAATTACTAGATATGATTGGCGTCTTCAAAGTTCAAAAGAAAAAGAGGTTTTTTTCATGTAAAAAAAAAAGAATAAGAGGTTTTTTTTAGATAATTATGATTTACGACACAAACTATTCAAAAGGAAGAAATATTTAAAAAATAAAATTTGAAAATATGAAAAAATTAAAAAAAAAAAGTGAGAAAGGAAAAGAGAGCGTTCTGGTGGGCTTTGAGCTGTGACATAGCTGTCCTTTTGATGAATTATTTCACGCCCACTCTCTCTCTCTCACCATCTTCACTGAGTCATATACTCACCCACAGCTCCAAAATCCCTAGAAAAACCCCTCTTTTCTCTCTCTCTCTCTCTCTCTCTCCTCAGGCCGTCAGACCCAAATCACCCTCTCTCTCTCCCCTCAGAGCTGCATTCTCCTCAGATCTCAAGGTGGAGTCTTTTGCAAAACCCCCCTTGCAATCTGATATCTGGTGAATAAAAAAGAAGAGAGAAAGAAAGGGGTGTAATAGCTGAAGAGCACACAAAGGATAACACAGAAAAGTGGCATTTGGTATATCAGATGCCTCATGTGAGATGAGGAAGAAAGCCTACTCCTCCAATCCCCATTCCCATCTCCCACTTCTCATTGCCTTGTTTCTGGGCACACTCTCCCTCTGTGCCTCCCACCAGCTTGCCATCGCCACCCATGGAGCCCTCACCGATGCAGAAGCCTTGTACATCAGGCAGCGCCAGCTTCTTTACTACAGGGACGAGTCCGGTGACAGAGGGGAGGAAGTCACCGTAGACCCCGCTCTGGTTTTCGAGAATGATCGTATCAGAAATGCTTATATAGCCTTGCAAGCTTGGAAGCAAGCCATTCTCTCTGATCCACAGAACCTCACAGCCAATTGGGTTGGACCCAAAGTGTGTAACTACACTGGGGTTTTCTGTGCTCCGGCGGTGGACAACCACAAGATCCGTACGGTCGCCGGCATTGATCTCAACCATGCTGACATTGCTGGGTATTTGCCGGAAGAGCTTGGGCTGCTCGTGGATCTTGCTCTCTTCCACATCAACTCCAACAGGTTCTGTGGCACTGTGCCCCACAAGTTTGACAAGTTGAAGCTGCTTTTCGAATTGGATCTCAGCAACAACAGGTTCGCCGGGAAGTTCCCAGAGGTGGTGCTGAGGCTCCCCGAGCTCAAGTTCTTGGATCTGAGGTTCAACGAGTTCGAAGGGACGGTACCCAGAGAGCTGTTCGACAAGGATCTGGACGCGATCTTCATCAACGACAACCGGTTCGTGTTCGATCTCCCGGACAATTTTGGCAACTCGCCGGTGTCCGTCATCGTTCTGGCGAACAACAAGTTCCATGGCTGCGTTCCGTCGAGCTTGGGCAATATGTCGAATCTTAACGAGATCATTCTGTTGAACAATGCCTTCCGCTCGTGCTTGCCTTCGGAGATTGGGTTGCTGAAGAACTTGACGGTGTTCGACGTGAGCTTCAATCAGCTTCTGGGTCCCTTGCCGGACACCATTGGAGGGATGGTGAGCCTTCAGCAGCTGAATGTGGCTCACAATTTGCTGTCCGGGAAAATTCCGGCTAGCATTTGTAAGCTACCCAACCTTCAGAACTTCACGTATTCGTATAACTTCTTCACCGGCGAGCCGCCGGCGTGTCTGAGCTTGCCGTCGTTCGACGATAGGAGGAACTGCTTGCCGGCGAGGCCGTTACAGAGGTCACCGGCGCAATGTAAGTCGTTCTTGTCTCGGCCTGTGGATTGTAACTCGTTTAGATGTAAACCATTTGTTCCTGTTTTGCCTGCTCCTCCCCCACCTTCGCCTCCTGTAGTGGTTCCTTCACCCCCTCCACCTGTCTACATTCCACAGTCTCCTCCTCCTCCACCACCCCCACCTGTATACTTACCCCCTCCTCCCCCACCACCAGTTTTATTCGCCACCGCCTCCGCCACCGCCTCCGCCACCAGTGTATTCACCACCACCTCCACCACCAGTGTATTCACCGCCTCCTCCACCAGTGTATTCGCCACCGCCTCCACCACCAGTTTATTCACCACCGCCCCCACCACCTCCTCCACCACCGCCACCTCCACCGCCACCGCCACCACCGGTCTATTACCCACCACCTCCTCCACCTTCACCACCCCCACCGTCTCCATCACCGCCTCCGCCATCTCCCCCACCACCCTCGCCACCACCTCCTGTGTTATATCCACCTCCACCACCGTCGCCAACTCCAACGCCACCATATTGTGTCCGATCTCCACCGCCACCGCCACCAAATTCACCACCACCGCCGGCTCCTACATTCTCCCCGCCCCCACCTTTGCCTTACTATTATAGCTCGCCGCCGCCGCCGCCGCCTCATCATTCGCCTCCACCACCTCATCATTCGCCTCCACCACCCTCTCACTCACCACCGCCACCTGTTTATCCCTATTTATCACCGCCACCTCCTCCTCCTGTCCACTCTCCTCCTCCACCGGTCCATTCACCACCACCACCTTCTCCCCCGCCTTGTATAGAACCACCTCCACCTCCATCCCCACCACCTTGCGAAGAGCATTCACCCCCTCCGCCACCATCTCCCATCCCTTACCTGCCACCACCATCCCCATCTCCCCCGCCCCCACCAGTGTATGCTTCTCCACCTCCCACAGTTCAATATAGTTCCCCACCACCACCACCTCTTGTTCATTACAGTTCTCCACCGCCACCTTCTCCGTCTCCACCTCCACCAGTTGTATACGGAAGCCCACCACCTGCCCCTGTATATGAAGGGCCTTTGCCACCTGTTATTGGAGTCTCATACGCATCTCCTCCTCCACCACCCTTCTATTGATTCTTTTGAGAACTTTTCTCCTCTAACCTTTCGCTCTAGCAACACCAAAATTCACAGTTTTATTATTGCCGGCCATTTCTTCTATACCCTCTTCCCGTGCCTCGTCAAATTATGCGACTCTCGTCGCTTGTGGAGGAAGAATAAACAAGAAAAACGCGAAGGGTTTGTGCAATGCTGCATTTGTTCTTATTTGGATTAATATCAGTTGTCGTCGAAAGAAACAGAGAAGAGGTTACAGTGGGTTGAGGTAAGAGGAGAAAGCCTCTCCATATTGATTTGAATTGTTATGGATATCGAGTTGTGAAATAAAAATGGCAGAGAAAGCGTAGGTTGCAGAGAATATGTATGTATAGGGATGAATCGGAGACCATAATTCAGGGCTGCGAAGACAGTGGCACTTTCTGCTGCTGCTGGTTGTTTGTGGGGTTTACTGTTCTTGTCTCTCGTATATCATACTATTTTTTTTTTCTTTTTACTTTTGTTTCTTTTGCTTTCCAATTTATAGTATAATTTATGAACATTTCACTTGTATTGATTTTCTGAATTGAGGTAATTCCTTTCTCTTATCGGTGTCTTAAATCTGTCTCTGCCATGAGATTGTTGTGTGCTTTTTCCTCACTTGCCAATCGATCTGCATGATGATGTTCTTCATTTGTGAATCCATATCTTTGAGCCGTGGAAATGTGTTGTTAATGTGATAAACTTTCTTTGTCCCATGATGATTATGTGCTTCTTTCCACCATTCAGAGAAATAAGCAACCTAATCTAATCTATCTCTGTAGTTTGGACATGCCTGCATCGTTGGGAACTCCCACTCCCTCATTTGGGTAAATGAGGTTTTAGCTATCCACCGTGTGTGCAAGGATTTATTTTCAAATGATACAACTTTCGATGATTTTCTAATTCCCTTTACGTGCAAAAATGAAACATACGTGAAGAGGGGTAGGGAATCAGTAAGATATTGTTTTAAATGTTAATTCTACTGAATTTAGGCCTGCAATTATGGTGGTGTTGTCAAAGATTAAACTTGAGGTTTGAAACGGTCCTCGTCTTCAATCGAGGCCACAACCAGAGTCTAAAGGTCCCAATTCAGATAATGGTGGTGGGACCAGAATAGCCATCCCAAGAGCGCCTGCAAGACTTTTATATATTTAAATGAAGCCTTCTTTTCATTTGATTAATAGTATCGTTTAGGATTAGCAGATTACCCTCCCATGTGCAAACCTTCATCTTAGCTTTGAGATTTGAATTCAAATCTGTTTACTTAGCGCACACGCTTTTCCCCCATTGGAATTGTGAACAAACATAAATACTGTTGGGCTTGGGTAAAGTTCAGAAAAGCTCAGTCTGGTTAAATGTCTCTTTCGCATTGTGCCTCTCTTATTTCGGCTTTTCACTTCACATGCATTGTTATGATCTCCAATTTTACCAATGCCGCCGACTCCATCTCTTGTGGAAGACTTCGCATGCCTGCAGTGAAACTTGTAATGTGTTTGGTTTGGTTTCTAGGACCCAAAACAGCAATCCAAACCATGGTTAAGTTTTCAAAAGCCAAACCAAATTGGTCACCATGTTTGTGTCTTTTCAAATAGCTTTTCTTTTGAAGTGGTTGTGCCTCTTCTATGTTACCCCCTACAGCACTTGCTTCCTCTCGGGTATTGGTCACTGGAACTAGTCCCGCACAAAACTTAGAAAGCAAAATTAGGCAAGAAGAAACTATGATTCATTAGGCTTTGACCTGTGCTAACTAAAATGAAGCTGCTATTTCTCGCTCAACACCTTGAAGTCCACCGTGGTGAATTCTTCTTAGATAGACAGAACCTCTATCCCAAGTAATTAAGAAAGGGCCCTACAGGTTTTTTTTTTTGGGTCATGGGGGTGGGGGGTTTGATCGTTTCATACTGAGATTCAATCCTGAGTGCAGAGCTTCAAGGCACACTTGCCTTACCAACAATTTACGAGCCTGACCGCAAAGGGCCCTACAGTTAGAAGAAGCATCTGGTTCCACATAAATCTCAGGAATCAGGATGCATGGAATTGACAACCCATACTGGGGGTCAATGTTTGCTTCGCCTCAAAGTCCCTTTCTGGAATATAATTGGCACAAGGGCTCCAAGTTTTCTTGGGAACCTCTTCTACAAAGAAAATTTCCACTTCCCATGGTACATTGTAGTCCATCTTCGTTCCTTTTACATTCTTCTTGGAAGAGAGACACAGACTTGAATAGAAGATAACAAATTTTTCTTCATATTGGGGAAAAGGGGAACTGGCATCTAATAAATTTGTTTGCACATATGAGAAAAATGTGCATTTCCAGTTGCTACTTGCTCTTTAACATGTACTTTGCATTAACTTTTTTGCTGATGCTCTCTCAAACAAGGAATGGGATTTTTCAAACAAGTGTAGTATATGTACACTCCTTTATGCAATTTATTTTGACATGTTATAATAGTAAAGATTTAAACTGGACTCATTCAATTTATTTTAATTTTTCGTACGGCACAATTTTTTATAAGCAGAAGGCAGTGCTGGTCACTTTTCTCAACAATGGAAACCACGGCAAGTGACATGAAAGTTCCACACCTTGCTGGGTTGGCCTTTTCAATTAATTCGCCACTCTTTGGGTTAGGGGATGGAAAAAAGTGGAAAAATAAAAGCATTCACCTGCCACTTGTCCATTTTTTTTCTTCTCTTGGATGAAAGTAAAAATGGGGGGGAAAAAAAAATTGCAAAGCAAACACGGCACATCCCACCACCAAAGGTATAGTGACGTTAATGAAAGGGCCCCTCCATATATAAGAGTCACATGGCCTGTAAGGGCTTTTCGCATCCAACATGCAATGAACATATTAATGTTAGAAGTTGGTTGACTTGTTTTATTGCCTCAACCGGGACATAACTGCCATTTAATTAGGGCTCTAGGACAGCCTGTGATTAGGTCAAGCATATTTAATGGCATTTCATAAAGTGATGCTCATGTCATGATATTGACCCCATGGTCACATTAAAAAGAACAGACGAGTCTCTGTTTCAGGCAAGAAAAAGAAGAATACCAAAAAAAAAGAAAAAGCAAGAAAAAGAAAATGCTCCTACAAATTTATCAAAATGGGGAATGTTTTTTTTTCAACTGAGATTTACCCCTACCCTTTCACTGATGCCCCAAAATTTTCAAATCTTCCCTAGGAATATGGTCTTTGGTTCTTGTTACCATCTGTTTAGTTTGAGATGATTCTAGATTTGGCATATTATAATCAAGCACAGGTTAGTATAATTGTCAGTGTTACGATAAAAGGAACAAAAAAATTTAAAACATTTTCCCCAAATGGAAGTAAAATGAATGGGAGCAAGAAAGGGAGATTAATCTCTTTTAAGTCTCTAGGTAGTGTTCATTAATTGGTGCGAGGGGCAAGAAGGTGGACACTGGACAGTGCCGACTAATTCATATGCACAGACCTAATCACTGGCATTGTTCAAGGACACACAAAAATTGTCATGGCAATGCTGACAAATTCAAATAGGATTTGGCAAACTGCAACAGTTAAGGTAAGAAGAAGCTGTGGCTTTTTTTTTGAGCTACCTTTCTTTTTCCAGTTCCCACTTTCTGCTAATCCAATAATTGAGCAGTGCCACCCACGTAAATGAAAAAGGATAACTGTGAGTGTATAAATGTTTAGTTTCACCCAATTTCTATCTTAATAATGATACTTTTCTATTGTGAATTGAATTATTATTAGGTGCTTATTTTATGATAAGAAATTAAAAGTAGAGTCCTTAAATAAGGAATATGGGAGTGATTAAGTGTGTGTTTAGAGTAGCGTTTGCTGCTCCAAAAGCTCGTTTGAGGGCAAAAGTTTCTCTTTGAAAACTATGCCATCATGTTTGACAATCACAATACATAATTATTTTTTATTTGAAATTAAAGTTTTGGTAAAGGTAAAATTTTGTTACTTTTACGTTGCAGTAAAAGTCAGTTAGAAAAATTTTTATATTTTTAATCTTGATATTTCTTCTTTGTAGGTTATTTTATCTTTTTTCACTACATTTAAATTCATATCTTTTTTAGTAATTATACATTCAAAAGTAATTTTGATTAATACTATCCAAATAACATTTATCTTGTCAAAATTAATTTTTAGAGAAAGTTTTTCAAACATAAATCATTTCACTCTAAATTCACTTTTAACCAAAATTAAGTTTATAAAATCAAAGTTTATCTAAAATCAAATTTACAAAATCAAATTTAAACACACACTAAGTGTCAAGTAATTTTGTAGGTTATAAATATTTGTATTAAGAAATTGTTTGAGTTATGAAAATAAGATAGAAAAGATTATGTGAGACAGGATCCATAGGTATTGGCAGAGATGTAGAAATAGTGATGAGTTAGTTGTGAGATAAAGAAGATTAATAGTACCCACAACCTTATCTTTCATAGCGAAATTGTCCTTCCATCTGTGTTCAATTTGTGTGATGATATTTTCTAGTAAGTATTTGTACAAGGCATGTGAAAAGAGGATTCAGTTTTCTCAACAATAACATATGCAGCAAATTAGATGAAGAAGAAGAGGAAGTAGAAAAGGACCATTCATATTACCCTGTGGGAAGTAGACAATTTTGCCGCAATTGATGGGTTTAGATGAGAAAGGCACAATTGAGTTACACAGTTGCTATTCTTTTTGTTTGCAAAAACAAAAACAAAAAAGCTTGAAAAGGGTGTTAAGGACAGGAAAAAGCATGGAAACTGATGTTAACACCCATCTTTGTATGGATTTTGATGTAGCATACATAACAATTTATTCAATTCCAAACCTCCAATAAAGAGAATGTTTGCTCCCGAGTTGTATATGTGATTTATATAATTCCCTTCATACACACTCACAAGCTGCTGTCATTAAAGTTCTTTTTATACATTGTATAAATAATAAATAATATAATATAATTAATATTATTTATTTTTTATATAATATTTAAGTAAGATACTAAATAACGTAATATTCAATTAAAATAATTTTATTTAACCTTTAATTTTATAACAAATAATAATCAAATTATTTTATTTTATATAATTAAAAGTTAAATAAAATTATTTTTGAATAGATAAATTATTATCTTATTTAAATATAAATAATATTAATTATATTATATTATTTCATTCTCTTATATTATTACCAAATAAAATCTTAAATAATTTTATTTACGCAATTTTGATTGAACACCACTATAAATATGGTTGTATTTGAATTTATGTAGCTTTATTTAAATTTTTATAAGTTAAACTGAAGTGACGTCAAATCTATAACAGTGGCTACTCATTAACAGATATTGCTCAGATGATAAAGTTGTAAAAAGTTAAACTCTCACAAATTTGATAAAAACCGGCATATAAAAGCATGCTTGGAACTAGCAAAAGAAGATATTATTAAAACAAAACCCAACTTAGAACAGCATTACTATTTTTAGAACAAATTGCATTTTATCGTATGAGATTTTCGCCGAAATCAACTTCAATGTACCAACTTTAAAACCAAATATTTTATACACTTTTATATTTTAAAGTATATACACTTCACCTCCCTTAAAGATTGAAAAACACTGCAACTATTAATAATTTTATTAAAACTGGTGAAGAGATCATATGCCACACTTGTCATCATTTTTTACATAAAAAAAAAAAAAATTCAATGGTAAGATACATAACATTTCCCAGTACTTTGTTTTCTCTTGTTTACACACATAATTCATATGTCTCTTATTGCTCTTTTTGTAATTTACCCATATATAGAATACACAGTCTCTCTCACTAGTATATTTTATCCAATTTAAAACATAAATCTCAATGTATCTTGATAACATTCATGTGTTTTAGGGGAAAAAATGATCATGTATAGTGTTTCTAAATATTCAAAGCGAGTGTAGTGTATGATTCCGAAGCTTGAAAGTAAACAATTGTGATCACATAGTATTCCTTCGCCTTGAGCCCATGACTCGTCCACAGGGGTGAGTCCCTCCCTTATAAGGCCCAAAAAGTTGTGGCTATTGATCCAAACTCCAAACCAAAATCCTTCGTGCCAAGGCCCCATCTATCATCCCTTTCATATTTTTAGGCTTTTTCCCTCATCATAAATTTCATAATTTGTAGGCTCCAAACCATTCTTTCTATTTTTGTCACTGAAGTATTGGTGCCAACCCCATAAATCTTCTCCTCAAACACAGTCCATTCAAGGGCTAAGTTTACAACATGCGTTCACGTCTTTTCTTGATAATAATCCACAAAGTGCATATATATATGTGTGTGTGTGTGTGTGTGTCTGTGTGTGAGACCAACAATTGAATTATTTAAAAAAAAAATTAAAAAACAATTTTATATTCTTTAGTAACTTAGAATAGTGTGGTAGTATCATTATTGCGTTATTGGCTGTGAATCGATGAAATATTTGTTATTTTACAATTTTACTTTGCATCTTAAGCATAGAAGCTTTTCTTGCTCTGTTGCCCATTTTGTCTTGCATTGCTACTCTCCCTTGAATCTGGCCTTATTAAGATTCTGTCCTATTCAATGTTTTCAAATATGCTACCGTCCCATTCTTTTTGTAGCCCATGTTTTATTCAACTAAGAAACTTGTTTGGATATTTATTTATTTAAACAACCTTAGAAGCATTAGTAAATTACTATAAACAAAAATTTGGAGATCTGATATATGTCATTGACACACTGGTCGATAATTTTGGAGGAATCTATCTTTATTATCATTTTATGTAAAAAAATCACTAAAAAAAATTATGTTTAAAATATTTAACCATTGAATTGATATGTATTTTTATAAAAATATTTGACATGATCTTATAAATTTTCAGATATATATCTAAGTATAATAATTAAAATGGGTGAGTTTAACATATAAATATTATTCGATTAATTATTATATTTATCAAATAATTTATGCTCAAATTATAATGTTTCACTCCATACAAAACAGTGTCAGTAGTGTGTAAGAACTGATAAAGACGTAAATGCACTTCATATTAATCTTCCTCAACATTATTTATCTTAAAAGGGATATTTTTTGCACACCATTTGGAGTACACGATAATACATTGAAAATCTCAAATGTACAAAAGAATTTCCTTAACTTACGGAAATAAAGAAGCTTGGAAACTTGAATGGGAGAACGTCATATATAGTGAGTTT
This sequence comes from Castanospermum australe, assembly GCA_019955255.1. NCBI lineage: Eukaryota > Viridiplantae > Streptophyta > Magnoliopsida > Fabales > Fabaceae > Castanospermum > Castanospermum australe. Next base: position 317,088 of record NSJW01000618.1, on the reverse strand, counting down.
AATCACAAAAAACATTCCTCGTTTGTTCTTTACTCTTTTCTTTTTCTTCTTTTGCTATAAAGTATAAATGTGTTACGCACTTTCTCAAAGTTTTAATTATCCGATGCATGTATGTGGGTCATCTTTCATTTGGTTGGAAATATAAATTGTGTAAAGAAGCCAAACACTAAAGTCCTTTTTATTCTGCTTAGAGATCATCGACTCTTAGACAGACACATAACATATATAATGACCCATAGAAGATTCAGATAAGATGCTTCTTAGCTAATGCTAGTGAATAAAAAATACTGGATACACAAAAAAAAAAGAATTTTTCAATGTAAAATTATGAAATTTTTATAAATTTATGCATAAAGATAAATATGATAATTTAAAATGTGTTGTCATTTTTGTGTTATTTCTCTAATATGACTATTTTTTATTTGTCCCAACGATACTTGATGACCACATATTTTTATTGCACACATTTGTGCAAAAGTTGGTATAAGTAGAATAATTACAACATTCTACAAACAAAAATGTGTCAAGCAAAAAGAATAATAACGGGTGAATTCGATTACATTACGATAGTGGCGAGGCCGCATATAGTGCATGGGTGGGTAGTGGTACATGCCCACACTCGCATTTTTTCAAAAATCCTATCAGATATGTTAATGTCTTATTCAAATGCCCACACTAATATTTGGTGCTTGATTTGATCCCACTAGAAAAAAATAAAGTGGGTTTTTTTTTATTATTTTAGTTTCTTGTTTCTAAAATATATGTAAATGAAATGCAAGCATGCAAGCTATTTTAAGTTAAATGAATTTTGTACATTCTTTTGAGAAAATTGAGTAGAATCTCAACTATTCGAGTGTATCTATGTGATTAGTTTAATGTGGACTTTTACTCATGCTTAAATTCTAATACAATCTTGACACTTATAATATTTTCTTAGCATTTTTTTTATTATATTAGAGATGCAAGCATTTAGGTAAAGTAAAAAAACAAGTGACAAAATAGAAATTGAACAGTCAATATCATCATCACACTTCAAATTTAAAAACCGAAACGTATGCAAGTTAAGCTTCAAGTGCGTTTGCTTTCTTAATATTCTTCATAACAATGACGAAACATTTTGGCATGTAAGGACAAAAAAGGGCAATTTTTAGTTTCTATGGTAAGCAAGAAGCTTCAAAAATGAATTGTTGGGTAGTGTATTACTCTATTGTCTTTCTTTCAAGTTTCATGTTTCACAACTTGTTGGTATGTGATTGCCTTTCTAATATTCCAAAGTGGCTTTATGTGAACTACACATGTACAAGTTATTGTTATCTGCTTCACCCTTTCAAAAAAAAAAAAAAACTCATTGATTGTCTTATTATTTGGGTTTAACTCCAATGTTTGGATGATTAGAAACCTTAGTGTGATGATTCATATATCACAATTAATTTTAATCATTCAGTTGAAATTATCGTTAACATGCTATGAGCATCGTAAATAGTTGGGTCATTTTTCATAAATGTCTCCTTCGTAGAATCCTTGCCTCTGATTCTAAATTGTATTTTTAAAGTTTTTGTATGGTTAATATCCGAGTCTTGACGAGAAGCATATATTCTTTTGTGCTATTCTTGATGTTTATGTGTGCGTATGAAACTAAAAGACGGTGTTCACTTGCAGAATTGTATTCAAATGGACCACCAATTTTCCTTTCAAGAACAACAAAACAATAATGGATGGGCATTGTTCTTTCAGTTCAGAAATCCACTAGTTAAAAGGAACCTCTTCTTCTCAACATTGGATCCTGCCTAATTTACGTAACTTATTGTACTGTTTCATGCCCTAGCTGTAGAAAGAAAACAAAACTATGAGTAGAAATGAATAAGAATTTAGAGTAGAGAGCGTAAATGGCACAACTTTCTTGAAGAAGATGTCAGATGTAATTAATTCTTTATAAATTTGATTACTGACATTCAATATATATATATGTCAGCACAAATTAATGTTTTGCATAAGAACTTGGAAATCATAAAATTGAAAAGTCAAAAAGAAAGAGAAAAAAGAACTCAATAACCATGGTGTAATGTGGCTACATGTATGCAGGTCCCATTATTCTTATCATTATTACCAAAAGCATAATCATATTAATTAAGCATGAAACCAATCATTAACTTTGGCGTGAAACACACACAAAAATCTATCTTTAACGCCAGGATGGTGACATGATTATGATCCTCGAATCACCAACCACTCCATCCCCCATGCGAGCTTGCTGTTGCTTCTTTGCCTTATAGTATAATTTTGAACCAGACACATATGAGTTCCAAATTGAAGTCTATTTCTAGTTTACTCTTTTTTTGTCTTTAGATTACTCAAATACTATCGATTATAGTGTTATTATCATGTTTTCACATGGCATATAGATATACACTTAAAAGATTACCTATTTTTAAATATTTTAATCTTTAAAAAGAAGTTACTTGACTAACTCTGAGACACTAAGAATCTACCTATGAAAGGGTGATATTATTAATCAAAGAAAGAATTTAAATTTTTGCACATGAAGATAAAAAAATTTATTCGAACCCCATCAACTAGTTAAGCGTGAAGTTCGTTCCTATTTTGCTCCTGATTTGCAAAAGAATAGTGCTGATTATAACATTTTCCATGTACAAATTTATACAACCGTACTGTGATTGTACGCAAATTTCATTTTTTTTATATTAATTCAAGAATGCCAGCGAGATGGAAAAAAAGATTTTCAATTTACAACAATTCACACAGCATCTTCGAACTAACCTTCATAATAGGAGTTGGAACTTTAGATTTACCTCTTTTCATTTTAGAATCTCGTTATACTATTAAAAAAGTATTAATTCAAATATAATTTATAACAATTCATACACTTAATAATAATATCACTATCACCGTCAATAGTTTAGGGTTTTGATGCAATTTTTTTTTTTTGGCTAATCCCCTAAGTTCAGTATAAAATAAGCTACTTTTGACGAAACCGAAAACAAGAAATAGCTTGAAAGGCACAACAAGATGCTCTGAAACGGAAAAAAAGTACAGGAAGCTTACGGCAGGAAAAAAGAAGAAGGAAAAAAAAAAGAAAAAAAAAAGCACAATCTCTCTCTCTGTCTCTCTGTTCTTAATCATTTTTAAAGGAGCCAAAAGCACAAACAAGTTACAAAGAGCAAATTTTTATCTGTTTTTGTCTCTCTCTCTCAAAAGAAAGAGAGAGATTGAAAAGCGAACGACGGAGGTCTCTCCAAGAAACAGTGATTCAGTGTTTTCGGTTATGGAGATCTCCACCTTCTTCTCTTCTCCAATGCTTTGAATGTTGAGTTTGGGCTTCATCTCTCACAGGTGCTCGCATTCTTCATATTTTCATTCTTCGCGTTTCTTTCAAGTGATTCTCATTTCTCAATTCCATTGAAAGGCTTTCCATTTCCTTTTTTTTTAAAAATTTTTTCCTTTTATGTTTTGCAATTTAGGAGCATCTGCATTTTTCCTATGAATTGCTCCGAGGTTTTTCATTCTTAGTATTCTGTAAATGTTTTCACAGAAAAGTTTTGACACTCTGTTTTTATTTTTTCTCATTAATTTTTGGCCTTATTTCTGCTTGATATGATCTATTCATTTTTCATTATGCGGATCATGAATTGTAGTTTGTAGATTTTTTTCTAATAGAACTGCTGAGGGCATATTCATGCGTAAGATCGCTGGTTTTGATGTTTCTTTGCCGAGAAAATTAGGAAAGAAAATAAAACAAATTTTGACGCTTACTTCGAGGTAATGGAAAATGAATTACTCCGCTGCACTCAACTGTTTCAAAATAAAACTGTTGGACTGATAATTGAGTTCTCCTTAATTATTATTATTATTACTATTATTTATTTTGGAAATCCTTGAACATAAAAGACAAGTTTTAATTTATTTTCTTGTCCAAATCGAATGGTGCTCTTTGTGTTTTGGAAATTGTTTAGAAAAATTATTGATTAAACTATTTTTAGATTAAAAATAATTATTTATTCAAATATATAATAACATTTAAAAATTTAATTAATGAATTATTCATTCATTGACTTAATTAACTATTAAAGTCAAAGTGGTTAATATCGAACACACCTGAGCAGGTTTCTGTTTCTTTGTAGACACTACTCTAGGACTCCGCTCTCGTACATAAAGAATGGCCAAGTTACCGAAACTGACTTCTCACTGCATTGATATAGCATATATAATAAGATTTTGAATTTAATTAAATTTTGATTAAAATTTCTAAACTATTAAAAATAAGGTATCATATTATTGCAATAATTAATATTTTTATTTTTATTTTTTAAAATAAATAACACCTTATAATTTACTTTTAATTGAATCAAAATTAAATCAAGCAGAAGTATAATTTTTTTTTGTTTTAAATACAAATTTCTCATTTTTTTTAGAGGATATACTGAGTATATTAGTTTTTGTAGAGATAACTGGAATAATTACCACGGTTCTGTTGAACTTGAGCCAAGGAATGTTCTATTGAATGTTTTTTTGGGAATTTATCGGAATTATATTTTAGATTATTTTCTTTTTGGTTAATTTAAGGCCAAATAAATCCACAACGGGTAGGACCAACTAAAATAACTATAGTTCTCTTAACTACGTTACGTGAAGACAAAATCATAGGTTAAAATTAACCATCATGAGTACGTTTGGTATAATTTTTTTTAGGAAAAAAATAGTTTTTTTTTAAAATTCTCTCAAAAAAATTTTAATTATAAACTATTTTGATAATAAAATAAATTAATTTAAATACACATTTTTTAAGAAAAAATTACTTTTTTTACAAAAAAAATTTTAAAAAAATTTTAATTATAAATTATTTAAATCATATATAAACTAATCCAAGCACGTACTAAAGCTGCCCAATGTTTAAATGGTTGTTTTTCTTTGAATCTTTTGATTCGTTTGAGGTTCCATGGACAGTTAAAATTGACCATGAAAGCTGCCCAAGATTTAAATCGTTGTTTTTCTTTGAATCTTTTGTTTCGTTCGAGTCCATGGCAAGGATGAGTCTTTTCATGCATTACAATTGACAGTACAGGTCCCATTTCTTCTGTGCTCCATTCATGCTCTGCGTAGCATCGCTGTGTTGAAGAAGAGATGGAGACTGGGGAAAGCAACAGCAGCAACCAGAGGTGTACCCTATCCAAGGATTCTTCATGGTGCAGTCAATTCCGAAATGCATCCAATCCATGGATGGCAAGATATGCCTATGGCCTGATTTTTCTAGTTGCCAATCTGTTGGCATGGGCTGCTCGTGATTATGGTCTTAGTGCTTTGACAGAAATGAAGGGTAAGATTGCTTAAATACTTGAAATTGATGAACTTTCACAATCCATCACCATAACATTTGGTTTTCTGCTGCTTCTTTCGGACCTAGTTCTTATGCTTGACTATGCCATTTAATTTGTGTTTTATTTAAGTATATAAATAGACATAAATTAAGATGTCTCCATTTGAGCATATTATCTTCTTTTGATGCCAATAGCTCAAAATCTAACATATATTGAACCCACAGGATTAAAAGGATGCAATGATGTAAAAGACTGCTTGGGAACAGAAGGTGTTTTGCGTGTGAGCTTGGGTTGCTTTGTATCCTTTTCAATTATATGCATGAAATATAGTTGATAAAGGCTTTGTATAATAAGTTTTGTACAAAAGAGAAGAAAGAACTAAGCATTGGATCAATCAGTAATTTATATTCATTTATGCTGGGTGAATTAAAATGAAAAATTGATGTTTGCTGCTCTTATTCTAAGTGTTCAATCATAAGACCCGTATCTTAACCCAACGGCTTAGTTCTATAATCTTTAAAGTGAACCTTAATCCCAGATCAGATATTTTTTATCATAATGTTTTTGTCAACTGCTGGCACTTCTAAATTGAACGAAGCCAGAGATAAATGGCACTCTGGATGGTGGTCAGTCAAGATAGTTCTCTGGGTTGGAATGACAATCATCCCATTTTTACTCCCTTCTGACTTCATTCAGCTCTATGGTTGGTAAATTGTATCTCTGAGCAAACCTCCTAATATTAATGCATCCTCTGATTCAGATTTTTTTTGGCAGGGGTGCTTGCGCATTTTGGTGCCGGGTATTGTTTGTACCTCCTCTAAATGATTTTATCATGTCATTGTTTTAAACTGATCTGTCATAGTTTAAACTGTTTCTGTATCGTTTTCAGGGTTTTCCTCCTAATTCAAACTAATAAGCATAATCAGCTTCATTACATGGCTGAATGATTGTTGTGTCTCTGAAAAATATGCAGAAAGATGGTAAGATTTTCTGTGTTAAAAAACTAATAGAAACACAAGCTTTCCTGAGAATGAACAATTTGCTTGAGAGTTGAGATAATTGTACTATATAAACTTTGATAGTTGATTTTATCATTTAACATTTTAGCAAGGCATATTTAGTGGTTCTTGGATATTAATTATTTGTGCTGATATATCCATGACAGAAGGAAAAAAATTTCTTGAATTTTCTAAATCCATATTAGCCTTCTAGCAGCATCTAAAGTACTCCAGAGTCTAGAGTGGGCTAATCAGTAATTATCTGATTGATGCTATTCAAGGTTATCTAATCAAGCTCCGCTTATGTGGCAAGCTGTGGGGCAATAATTCTAAAACTATGCTTCTTGTGCATTTTATTCCTCTTCCACTTGTAAAGCTTTGATTGGTTGACAAACACGTTCATCAATTTAGGATATTATCAGTGGTAAGATGCCTTATTTTGTAAATGTTTGCATTAATCATTAATTGCCATGCAGCCAAATCTATGTGATGCTATTTGCAACTTCTGCATATTTTGTTTGTTTGGTGGGGATCATTTTGATGTACATTTGGTATGCACCACAACCATCTTGCCTCCTCAACATTTTCTTCATTACTTGGACCCTAGTACTTCTCCAACTCATGACAAGTGTATCTCTGCACCCAAAAGTAAGTTCTATTTGTGGCTGAGTCTTTGCTTGCTCAATTCACTTTATCATCCAACATAATGGAATTTCTTTCTCTCAATAGGTGAATGCTGGCATTCTAACTCCAGGGCTGATGGGACTTTATGTTGTCTTCCTTTGCTGGTGTGCAATTAGAAGGCAGGGCTACCAACCTTTGCATATAGTTTTGGACTTGTATTGATATTGCTGGCCAAAGCATTTAGCTTCTATTGTTTAGTGTATATTTTCTCCCAAAGAAAGCATGGATGTAAATCAAACCACAAAGACAGGCATCCATGGCTTACTTCTTTTGATTTCTGTTCATTTATTGCTTTTATTATGCCTCTTAACTAATTTTCATTCCTGTTGAATTTGAGCTTTAGAACATATTTGTGTATGTAGTGAACCAGCAGGAGAAAGCTGCATCAGGAAGTCAGACCCTGCAACCAAAACAGACTGGCTAAGCATCATTGTAATATTTCTTATTTCATGTTTAAGCTGAAATTTAAAATTAGTCTTGGAATTGCTCTTCAAACGTGATAGTTGTGAACTTACAAATATATGTGTCTGTTATGTACTGAGCCTCTTGTTGCTTACTATTTTATATAATCTGCAAATTGCGAGTCTCTAGTCCAGTTATATTTTCATTACCATTTTCTTGCGCATGTATCCATTCCAAAAGTGCATGGAGAAACTGAAACCGTTCTCAGAAAAATATAAATAATTATTTCATGTCTATTAAGAAAACCTTTAAGCACTCTTTAAGACAAGAAATTGTTTTTGGTTTTGTGTACATATCATCATATCTTTCTGTTTGAACGCTTTGTAATTTTAATTTGTAAAGCTTTCAAATACTTGATTTAACATTACTTTCTTTATTGTTAGTTGACGTGACTATTACTGTTGTTAACAGAGCTTTGTTGTTGCAATACTGGCAATCGTTATTGCAACATTTTCAACAGGCATAGATTCCAAATGCTTTCAGGTTAGTTACAGAATCTGAATTGAACTTGAATTTTAATATTAGGTTCTCCATTACATATCTGACAGATTCTTGCAGTTCAGGAAGGATGATACGCCAGCAGAAGATGAAGTTCCATATGGTTATGGCTTCTTCCATTTTGTTTTTGCCACAGGAGCAATGTACTTTGCAATGCTATTGATTGGATGGAATAGTCATCATTCTATGAGAAAGTATAGTCCCTTCCTGTAATAGGCCCATATCATGTTATGTGCATCTTACTGGGGTTACATGTTTTGCTTCGGAGCATTAGCAAATGTTATAGAAATAAGATGTAATACCTTTTCTTCTGCAGATGGACAATTGATGTGGGCTGGACCAGCTCCTGGGTCAGAATAATAAATGAATGGTTGGCAGTCTGTGTTTACAGTAAGTATTTTTGGTAAAACTAGGTCTAGCATGAAGATCTGAATTTTATCCAAGCATAATGAAGACTGGGAGATTTTAATCTCAGAGAGATAGAGAGACATTTAATGTTACTCTCTGTATAATTCTTGAGTAAAGGTTCATCTAAATGAAGCTTATATCTTTTCACAGTATGGATGCTGGTAGCTCCAATCATATGGAAGAGCAGACATACTGATTCTACATGAGAACTTCCCAAATATACCCATTCTAGTTTTGATGTTTTGTGACTCTGAGGGTACCTAAGATTATCTGCTGCAACTGCAACTGCAACACTAAGGAAATTCTCAGTCAGGAGCTATGGTTCTGGCACAAATGCACAAATACTTATTTCTACATGAAGATATACAGTCCTCTTACACTATCCAACAGACAGAACAAAGAAATATACACTTTCTACCGGTACATGTATCACTGAGGGAGCATAATGTAATTTAGAATCATTTAGGTTTTTTTTTTTTTTTGGTCTGCATTTAGAAACATATAGAGCATGCTAACTATATGTCAATTTATCAGTTTCAATGATTAGAGAAGTTTTGTTGCTGTCTCCATTACAACAAGAGGGCATGCATTTTTTTGGTGTTTCTTCTGAAAAGGGATTTTCTTGCAAAGCCTATGAAATCTAATAATTTTAATTGATATATCGGACAGCAAAGTGTTGCCAAGCTCAGGCCAACAGAAAGGTAGTTCTCTTTCTTAGCTGCATATGCCATCTAGAACAGGCATCAGATAGCAAAGTTATGATACAATAAAAACTGGATTTCCTGGATAAGATTTTTTATTTTTTTAGTTCATAAATCACTGATATGCATACACTTTCGACTTCATCAAGTGAGGCCAGGGGCTACGAAATCTTAGCTGCTGTTATGACCAGAAGTTACCAGATAATTGGATCAAATGCCATCTTGCGTCTAGAAATAGATCAGCAGTGTGTATATTTCAGAATTCAGAGTAACGAGTTGCTTCCCTACAAATATATAAGAATTACCCTGTATGGATTAACATGCAGCCATCATTTGTTACTATTGCATATGGGTGAGCCACTTTGTGGTCAACTGCATGAGGCAGAAATGAACTAACGTGGGTCAGTCACAAATAACAGCTATGTCACACTATTCATGAAACATAAGTTGTTGATTTTCTTCAAACATATTCTTCTTAAAGCAATTATTTACAAATATATTCTAAAAGATTAATTATTTGATATCACTGAAATTAGAATGGAGCATAGAACCCTTCAAAATTTAAAACTTAATTCCTTCCAGGCGTTCTTGTCCTCTGCTGCACGTATCCAGATACACTTTTAAACACATTTCACTATATTCTTCCCTAACACAAGTGAATTTAATGTTAATATTTATAAATAGTTACAAACTTATTCAAAAATTTGGTGATAGTATAAGACTAGAGATTTTCCCCCCTATGCTAAGAGTTCAACACATTTACCTACGAACCCTAACTCAAGTGATATTAAACTCCTTTAATGCTGTTGTTTTTAATTTTGTTTTGTTGATCGCGTATTTCTGTTTCTCATTCATTATACCATATCCAAATTCAACCAGGTTGGGGGGTAACAATAAGGCTAACAGCTCAACACGTCTTCGATTCTTTTTATTCATAAAATATTTTTCACTTGAGTCCACCGGACTAGGGGGGCCAGCCCCGCACAGGGCTAGATCATCAATGTGTTATCCCAAACCAAATTCAGTTCATGTACTTCCACAAAAAGGAAGACCTTGCCAAAATTACGAGATTACAAAATCATACAATACAGTAGTAAAATGAAAGAAAAGCAAAGAATAAACCGACTAGAGGCACTAAGTAAGTACACACCATCACCCAATTGACGCTAAACAATTGCAAATGAATACATGGCTGTACCCAAAAAATTTATGTCCCCACGAAAGGTTCTCTGCAACCCCTTCACATTCATCAGCTCATTATCTCAGTCCTCTAATAGGCCTCTTCCAAGAACAGATTGTCTTCCCCTTTCCTATGGCAGTAAACAATTTACACGCCCAAGTGCAAATATTTGACTTCGACCCCAGAGGTGACCACATATCTCTCATTATGCTAAGTGTATCACTTTGACTGACAAACGATAGAAACCAAAACTTCACCCACATTTGTACAGGGAGCAACAAGTTGATGCTTGTCTTAACAAGTCCAGGCAGACAAATTTTTCACATCATCCGAACGGGTTCCCTCCTGCAGAGAAGGGATTTGGGGTAGCAGGGGATGACAAATTACCAGTCTGCTGCTGAACTGGATTTGAGAAGCCAAAAACAGCTCCCTCGGTACCAAAACTCCCAATCTCTTGATGCCTACACATTCAGTTAAAAATCTCTGAGTGGCAAGGTAGGTAATGCTGAACAACCGATAATCATCGACACTATACATACAACCACAATAAATTGCCCCTTGCAGGCTTCCACAAATTACTTAAAAACCAGGACATATAAGAACTCACAGAGCTCTCAGTAATCGCACCTAATAGCTGCCCACTCAAGGAACAACGGTGGCATGAGATGCTAAAATTTGTATGTTTATATGAATAAAGGGTGTTCACTATATCATTGAAGTTCATGCTATGTAGCATGACATGGGATAGTAGATGAATAATCGGACCCAGAAGATGAGTTTCCGAGAGCAAAGAAACAACCTAACCAAGGAAAATGTTAGACAGCCAGAATTATTTTGACAAAATGTTTGGCAAAATGAATTTGCATGCTTATTGACTCTTGGATGGATACCATGCTTATTGACTCTTGGATGGATACCACTTTGTTTTGTTCAACAACCACCCATGAATCTAGGTGAATTTTGGCTGAATACTGTCAAAAAATTTTCTGGCTGTGTAGTACTACTCCCTAACCAAAAACAGCCTATGCAAAAAGTAAATATTATCATGATTAAAGAGTAGTTACCTTGGCATTGGCATGTTAGTTGGCATTTGTTGCCCCATGTATGCCCCTGAGATTTTCAGAGCATGGATCAGGATACAGATAAAGAGCAAATGGCCTTAGCATACAATAATTAATTGAAAAATGGTAAAAGGATAAATATACTTGGTCCCAAAGCTGATGCATGAATTTGTTCTTGTGCAGGTAGGACTGACACAAATGATGACGAGGGTGTATTCCAGGCATGTGATGGATTACCCAGGCTTGAAGGGTGGATTGTGCCTGAAGGTGTTACACTAGGTAGAGCACCTTGCAAGGATGACATGGAAGGAAACTGCACCCAAGGAACACCAACCACTATTATCTATTTTTCTAACAGAAACAGATGGGGTATAGTAAGTTTGAATTAGTTGATTAATTAACATATTAGAAAGTCAGCATGTCATACTTCAATGTTCCATCTTTTTCAATGTGAGGAGATCATAAAGAAATATCTCCACTGAAGAGCAAGATGAAAACTTCAGAGAATAATGTGCACTTTAGTAACTAATGAAAGAACAACTTACGAGTTAAATGACTCAATAGTGGACCAAATCCTAACCATACCATTTATCTTCCCCCAATGGTTGTGAAAAAGCAGTTATCTATATGAACCATATCATGCACTTTAGAAGAACCTAATCCCCAACCAGCAATATTAAATATTTTATGGTTTAATTCAAAACTCATGCATGATCTACCAAACATTGACGAGTATGAACTATGATTGGCAAGTACACACTAGTATTTTAAATCAATGAAAGTCACATACACTTGGGGCTTGAACTGGGGGTGGTCTGCTGCTGACGTCAAATGGATTTGCTGACCTTGATTGCTGCGGAAAATTTGGTATGGGCTGTAACAGTGGGCAGATATATGAGAGAAATACATAGTACTACTGTACTAGCCACAGACTAAGACAAACTTGTAAGCTAATAATTTTGGATTGTAACAGTACCACCATATTATTATATGGCATTGAGATACCCATGGCATGGGGACGACCCATTTGCCAACCTGGAACTGGAGCAGGGAAGGATGAATATTTTACAGTGAACAGATCCTGCAGAAATCACAACTGTAAGATAAACAATACTCACGTAAGCATGCACACAATATAGATGTTTTATTAAGTAAAATAAGGAGCAAAGAATACCTCAGGAAGTTCTTTTCTTCCACTTGGTTTTACTTCTTGAGTAGAAGGTTGTGACACAACATTGGCAGGATTTGAGGTATGATGGTATGCATGTGGCATTGCTGTGCTTGGATGCCCTTGTACTGTGGGTACAGGAGGAATATTCCATGGCTGCATGATATTTCCAGGAAAGGGTGAACAAGTACTTCATCTGAAATTAATAGACAGAACATTTGAGACAAATACTCCATTAGCCAAACCTGATTATTCAAAGCTCCACCTACTGGTGGTATAAATTGTCGAGTAGTAGACTGACTAACAGTAGCAGGGACCAAAGGTTGCTGGTGCTGCAAATTGGCCCACTGTCCTGCGTTATTAAGAGGTGATACTGTTGTCAATCCAGATGTTATGGAAGGACCACTGGGTGGGAATGCTGAGAAGCTGCTAACAGTTGCAGCTCCAGAAGCAGAAGTAAGAGCTGATGCTGGCACAGGTCCTGCAGGTGAAACAGATGAATCAACAGCTCTTGGTAATGTTATCACACTTCCCCAAGGAATAGCTATCGCAACATGGGGACTACCTTGGACTCCAGAAACATGAGCAGGTAAAGATGCTGGTAGTGACAATTGGGACAACACAGATTCAAGTGGATTTACATTTGAAGGGCTTTGAGTTGCTTTTGACTCCGGTGCAACATCAAAAGATGCCCAATTGTCATCACTGGAATTTGCTGGCTGCACAACAGGTTGAGCCACAGTAGTTTGTTGGGCTTGAGGGATTGCCGGAGCAACAGGAGGTTCTGGATCAGCATCAAAATCAATAAGGCTCTTAGTAGTCTCAAGCTTCACTTCCGCTGGATTTCCGTTGCTTGATGCCAAGCTACTGGAAGATGCAGTTCTCTGCAATTATAAACTGTCAGTTATTGTTATATAATTTGTGTTGAAAATCAAAGTTGGGTACCTTACAAAGCTAAATGGAGAGAAGTGAGAGGTCAGTCAAAACAGTTCATGCTAAAGAAAGTAAACACTAAGCTATGTCACAGAGACAAATTAACAACAAAAGTGATGGACAACGAGTTGGTGTTCATGCTAATTGTTTATTCCCATTGGTCCTCAGACACTTTCAGAAAAGCTTGAAAAACAAGGACAATAATAAGTTCACCAGCAAATTAAAAACAGTATATTAAACAAAAAAAATCTCTATAGAAATAACGGCGTAGATTTAAAAAAAAAAAACTGCCTCATGTTTAAACATGTAACTAGTTGGGTGATATTCACCAGTACCACTTTAATCTTAACAACTAAAAGATTAAAAATGGTAAGCATGGTAAACTAGAAGCACCATAACTATTAAATGCAGCAGGCAAGAAATGCAATTCATAAGCAATTAATCATATTTACTTTATATAGATTACAAAATCCATTTTAAATTAACAGAACATCATATTCTCTTCAAACACTAGTTAGTCAGTGAACCCATATTGGCTACAATTTCACTCCCAATTAAGAACTGTAAAAGCTTCTGAAACAAAACCAAAAAAGAAATGTAAAAGCTATTAAATCCACAGACAAGATGTTCGCACCATAGCTCTTCATCTTATAATATAAGCTTCCACAAAAGTCAAAAGGAGATGAATAAAGCAGACAAATCAGTAAATAGAAAATAGCATAGAAAGAAATCAAAAGCTAAAGATCAGACTTGATCAAACATAGTGACTTTGTTATAGCAGATAAACGATAATAAAGATATCACTGATAAACATTGAAGAAGCTCCACAGAAAAGGCAGGTCATGTAGCATCAAGAATCGGATGGTTGAACCCTATGGAACATCACTGATAATTATTTCACCTGTGTGAGTACTGAACCATCAGCAGCCCTTCCACTGTTCGTTTTGGGGGGTCCACTTATTCGAAGAGGTACTACATTATCTCCCAAAATATCTCTAACGGGTCGTACCACAGGTGGGCTTGAAGAACCCAGATCTTTGGCTTGCTCAGGAGACTGGCTTTCCACCTTATAATCTCCATCAGATATTCTACGATCTTCAAATTTCCTTCCATCACCAAATCTATCTTCACGGCGCCAATCATTGATTATTGGAGGACGACCAGGACTTCTCTTGTAATCTACATATTGCCTACTTTCTTGATCATAACCAGGACTTCTTCCACCAGGACTAGACCTGTCACTATAACGACGTTCATATGTGTCCTCATACGGAGGGCTTTTAGGTCCTCCCTGATAATCATCCTTGTCACCCTGTACAACATGCAACACAAGATCAGAGAGTTAGATTTAGGTGATAGATTCAAGCAATCCTAAAGCAAAAGCCACAGTTTACTAGCTAAAATTGAACTTTTAACAGACTGTGCTGTATCTAATTAAAATAGCAAACTCAAAAGGGGACAATAGACATCTTACCATCTTTACTCTTGGTGGTTTGTCATAGGTCCTCTCACCAGTGAATCTTCTGTCCACATAAACATGCTTAATAAAGTCCCGGAGCCTGTCAACATTACTGGCACCAAAAATGCCAATCAGAATAATTCACCTTGCAATTATACGTAAAAGCTCACAAGCAAGTAGTTACCTGCTATCAGGGAAAGAATGGCGTTGTGGATCCCATTCTTTAAAATAAACTTCTTTTGCATGCTGCAAGTATTAGATAAAGCAGAAATTGACTTACCATAGAACATCAGTGAGACCGATAAGATATCTTACACAAGTTTTAGCACAAACAAGCATCTATACCTGATTTCCTCCTTCTTGAAGCGCACTAACTTCTTGTGAAGTAAATTTTGCCATTGAAATTGATTTTACTCGATGTGTAAATTCCCGGCTGGAAATCAACGAAAGAAGCAGTTGATTTTCAAATAGAAGCATGCAGTAGAAAGGAAACACTATCCCCAGTACAGCAGAATATATTTTAAACAAAATACGGTCACAAAGGGCATGAGAGTATCTAAAGGAGAATCATAAGTTTGTAGGTATACAATTTTATGAACTCCAATCCATTATAAACAAGTAAACAACACTACAACAACATACAGAAAGTACAAAATTCGTGCATTATAAAGATGCTTCAAGGTTCATTGCTGAGTAGAAGTTCAAAAGCAAAACATATGGAAAGCATATAAACAAAAGGCACATGGCAAAATTCAAGTCCATTAAAATGAGCAATACTGGTCATTACAGCAGCAGGCCTCCATGCACCATAAAAACATGTATTCAACTCAAAGCCAAGTGTAGACATTTTGATAATACAATAAGCAAAAAGAATGTAAGGACTTACTGTATTCCACTACAGTTTGTGCAAACAAATGTCCAGAAATTTGTGCACACATATTGTGGTCCCTTCCAAAAGAGAAAAGAGAAAGAATTAAGAATTAATGTAACAGACCTGTCACAAATACAATATCAAATGCAATACTGTCCTTGCTAGGTTTGGAAAAATGCAATCAGAATACTCTGAAAGCTGGTTAGAGATTAACAACACTTAAATCAAAGTCAACAAAATGATTATAACTATTCCCAACAAAAGAATTCTACTTAAGATTCAAATTTATCTCTTCATTTAAGGTTCCTGTTTTTGCATGTAATCTAGAGAAGTTTTGACATGTGCTGGGTGCTGTATCATCCTTGCAATTATGTTAGTCAAAAGCCTACAGCCATGACATTAGGTGCAAATGGAAAATATTATCCTGCATGTCTAGGATAAAGTTAAATCTATCTGCATCAAAGGCCATGAGGTATACAGCATCTGTGTAATTGAGCAAGTTTACACCCTCAAAACACCCCATGGCCTTATCTATATTAGAAATTTGTCAAATCCTTGCTATTCAATCATATTGCTCCAAAGTCACAGCATCATGCAACTTATATAGATCCTTAAATAACTCTATTAAATTTTAAAGTATCTATTAAATGTCATTGATCTTTAATGAAAGTACTTTAATAAACATGAATTCAAGTGCTTATCAACTGGTTTCAAATTATAGAACCATTAAGCCCAAGTTGCCTAACACAGCTACATGAAATTTAGCGATGATATGTAATCTGTCATTTTGCTAAATGACAGTTACTTTGATGCTAGCTGGATCCATAAAATAAAGGGGTGCATTCCCAAAAATTAATATAAAACTCCTTTGCACCAAGATTATACTGTTAACTAAGTAAAGCCTCACATGAAAAAATTACAATATCTAATGCCATCCTAATTTTCAACCATTGAGTCTCAAATGAAATATTTCAGTTGGTTCACATGCCATAAATAGGTGAAGTCATACTGTTTGTGCCACTGCCACCCACTCTAGCACATTCAAATATATCGACAACAACCAAGCCTTCCCCACTAGGTGGGGTTGGCTCGGCTACATGAATCAAATGACTCCATCGAGCTCGATCAAAAGCCAATTTTCAATAAATCCATTTACAACAACAACCAAGCATATTTAAATATAATATAACAAGGGAAACAAAAAACTGCATGCCATTAATTTCAATGTCTTCCTTGCTGCAATGAATTACTTCTTTCACATGCTTGGAGAATCTAGGCGAATCTAACATTAATGAGCTTGGGGGCACCAATTTCATATATAACATAATTCCATAACTTGAGAATGAGATGGAAACGACGGAAGTTCAAATTCACGACTTTCAACTCCTAAAAATGATGTTAGAACCACAAGAAAGACCAACTTACGAGGCTGTTGCAGTTAATGCATCTGCGATTCGGTGGAAGTTTTAGAAGACCCCGAATTATTCGTTCATTTTTCTCATCTTCCTTCAGTCGACTCGCCATCTCCACGTCTGTTCAAACGTCATTGAATCACAAAATCAATAAACACCAAGCCAAGCAATTCATATGATAATCAAACAACCCTCCCCCCTATCGGTTGCTCCAGAGCCTGTAGAAACGAACTAAAAATCCTTCAAAACCATTATCATCCGCGTCAAGCTCCATAGACACAGCGACTCAGTTCAAGTCCAAAATAATGCATCTAAAATTCCAAAAACAAAACAATATATACATATGTATATATATATACACAAATCTTTCATTTCTTAGGCAACAATTTTCCCAGCAGGAATGCAAGCAGCATGCAAACGAAACGGGAAATGGAAACCAGCAGATCTGAGAATCAAACACTTTCCGAAGAAGAACAAAACGCGCAGGTGATGTTCCGAACTCAAAACTGGTCTGAACCCTAAAAAGAAAAAAATGGAAAGAGAGAAAGCGACATGGGAACTGACCGGAATTGTGGTGCAGACGAAGAAGCACTTGGGAGTGTTCAATTTGCGCAGCTTTTATTCTACGGTGACGGCGACGGCGACGGCGACGTCGAAGAGATCCACCACTGCTCTGTGCTCTGCTCTGCTCACACACAGAAAGAAGAGCAGAGAGAGAGAGAGAGAGAGAGAGAGAGTCGCAGATCTTTCCGAGTTGGTAAATACGGCTTTGTACAGCTCACAAGAATAAATATAAAACTGCAATGAAAAATCGGAAACAGAGAGTTTACGGTTTTGTTTTATTTTATTTTATTTTAATTTTTTTATTTAACGGACACGATATGAGATGGCGCGTGACTTCTTGAATTGGCAAGGACCGTGCTCTGTTCTGGTCATCCATGGCGACTCTCACTTGCTTGACCATGACAATTCCATTTTCTTTAAAAACAAATTGTCATGAAAAGTCTGGATTTAGGTCTTCTTTGCATAATTATAAAATTTCGCAAATGAGGTTGCTGATTACATAATTTTAAAAATTTTGAGTTTAATTTTTGTTATATTTTTTAAAATATTCTGTAATTAGAATTCTTAGTTAAAGTTTATAACATCTTCTAATCTTAAAATGAGATAACTCTTTTTTTTTAACTTTTACATACTAAAAAAATTTAAACTAACCTAATTAGTGGAATGAAAAAATTGGTAACTCGAGCACATAGAAGAATTTCGGCCTATATTTAATGAAATAAATAAAAACTGAAAAAAAGACGGTTTTAAAATGGGTAAAGACTAAAAACAAATCGGTCTATTTTCTATGAAACTTGAAAAATGACATAATTTTTATAATTTAAAAAAAATATTTTGTGTGGCTCATTGTTGAACTAGCATCCCTTTTTTCTTTGAATTTATCCCTTACTAATTTGACTCCCAATTCAACTTTTACAACTATGCTTCTCTTACTTTCTTTTGAAAATTCATTGTGACAT
The DNA here is from genome assembly GCA_019955255.1 of Castanospermum australe. NCBI lineage: Eukaryota > Viridiplantae > Streptophyta > Magnoliopsida > Fabales > Fabaceae > Castanospermum > Castanospermum australe. The sequence goes on along the minus strand of NSJW01000618.1, from coordinate 298,397 downwards.
ATAGACTAGAAAATTATATAGCTTGACCATAAATTATCTGTCTTTCTAGGAAAAAAATAGTTTAGAAATTTTGTATTTTGTTAATTACTTTTTTTTTACAAATCATGTTGATACAGCTGCATCTAATTTTAACTAATTCCAAATTTTTTTATCTAACAAATTTAAATACAACTTTATTAGTGATTTGCGAATAAAGATTATAAAAAAAAAATTACTTCAATCAAAACACGAACGTTGCTTAAATCTCCGTCTCTGTTCAATTTTTCCTTGTTTTTGAGTTCTCCATTCTCAAAAAGCAAAGGTTTTCATTTAAATTACTAAACGAAAATGGTTAGGTTTTCTTTCTCATATTATGTGCACACAGTAAATAATTATAATTATTGATGAACAAATAAAAGATATATATTTAAATAATTTTATAATTAATTATATATATACATATATTTTATTACAATTTCAAGTATTTTTTATTAATATTTATCATTATGTACTTTTTCATTTATCATTTTTTATGAACATTTATCATTCTTCACTTTTCCTTTTATATATACTTTTACCGTGATTTACCCCGTTCCGTATATACCTTTAACCTTTTCATGGGACCACTGTAAAGTTGCAATGTTCAGTGCATTCTATGCTTCCATTTAAAAAGTAAAAAATTCCTAATAAAACGAAAAGGAGGAATATTTTTGGAAATTGATGGGTCATTTTCCTTCATGTTGCAAGGAATAAATAATAATACATTTTTTCAAAAGAAAAAAAAAATAATACTTTTTATTTGTCGTTTTGCTAGAGTGTCACCATCATTGTCTGAAGATAACCAAGGCAGATGTAACATAAGCTGCAGTGTCTGGAGCTGCAAAAATGTAGAAGGGATACAATCAAATTCCACCCTCTAAGATACATTTTTCATTTACTGTGATATAAATTTTATTATTATTACTATCATTATTTTTTAATTATATGATGTTATATTATTTAAAAATTATTAATTATTTTATATAATTTTAATTATAATAACATTCTTTTAATAATGTAATGTGTATAATTTGATAATAGGATAATTTTTTTTATTACATTAATAATGATTAAAAATATTCTCATTCGTAAATTAAAAATTATAATATATTATAACATTTAAAATAATCAGTATGAGTAGTCCTATATATGACAAGTCACATACAATATGTGTCACTAATAACGACTTAAGTTACAAGTTACAGACTTACAGCTCAGTTAAACAACTCAGTGCATGTTTGTTTGAAATTTTTCTTAACGCAAATCCACTTTTCACCATTCTCAATGCCACTTTTACATGAAACAAAAAATTTTAGCTTCTCTCCAACGCCTCTTCTAACGCCCGTTTGGAGTTTAAAACAAACATAGCATGACATGGTGGCCACATCCATTTGAGTCAAAGAAATCACGATTGCATACATCTTAAAAAATTGACTATTTTTAAAATAAGATTTATTAGTTAAAAAACCCGATAAGTTAAAATAATATCAAATAAATAAATTCAAAATTATTTACTATTTTCTCAATTTATTTTTATTTTTTTATTTTTTATTTTTTCTCTTATTCTTTTTTTTTTTTTTTATTATTTTTTGGTTTACAAATTTTTATGTATTTTACTTCTCATAGTAAATTTTTTTCAATGTAAAATTTGTTATGTCTAGTATTACTTTGAAAGAAAAAATAAAATATTTTTTTAATCTTTAAAAGATATCTTATTTATTAATTTTATCTTTAAAATTTAATTTTTTAATTTTTTTTTTAATAGCATAGTTTCTCAAATTTTAAATTATTCACAAATGTTATATTTTTATTTATTTTAATTTTATTAATTTAATCTCTTTAAGAGACACAATTTTTAAATAACTTAAAATTGAAGAGATTAAATTGATAAAATTAATTTAAGATAAAATTAATAAATAAAATATTTTGTATAAATTAAAAAAATAATTTTACTAAAAAAATCAAAAGTAGAAAAAGATGAAACGACCACCTTGGACATATTGTACGGACAGCAACGCGGCAGTGAGACCTATCTCAGATCGTGAGGGCCTTACTACATTGCTTAGTGATACGGTGGCAACAATTTATACAGCATATAACGGATTTTTAGTGAGTTAAACAAGTTTTTATTTGTTGAAAAAAAAATAATTTTTTTATTTGTTTTGACGTTAATATAATTTTTTAAATATATATTTTATTTTAAAAAAATTTTTAATATAAAATAAATATTTTTTATTTTATATTAAATGTAATTTTTATAAATATAAATCATTTTACTTAAATTTATTAATAAAAATTAAATTTACAAAATATAATCAAAATACATACGTAACATCTTTGATTCTCCGTTTAAACTAAGAATCTCCTTTGAGGCTTTGCGATTTTCAAAGTGATGACAGTATGTTTATCATGCATGACCGAAAATCATCCAACCTAATTTTGAGTTTAAAATATTGTTGCTTTCAAGATAAAAAATTATGTTTGAGTGTGTAATCTTTAATTTTTTTTTCTTACAATCTAAATCAAGCATGGTTAACTAAATGTTTAATTTTTTTTTTATAATTACATATCAAAAAGCATAAGTCAGATTAGTACAAACTCAATTCTTTATAAAATTAGGTTTGTAAAATTTGAAGGACAATAGTAAACATGAATTAATTTGCTTGTCTTATAGTATGCTTTGAACGGAAGAGTTTAAAAGAGAAGCAAATGAGAGATAATATTTTATTTTTTTAATTAAAAAAATTATAAAATATTTATAAAAATGGATAAGAAAAGTTTAGAACATTACATCATACTCTTTCATTTTATCTTTTCATTTAAAAAATTCTTAAATAAAGGAAATATTTATTTAAAATAAAAAATTATCTCTCTCCTCAACTAAATGACTCGGCTTCCTCTGCCATGCTTTTAGGAGCTCAAACACAAGGCGAGCAAAAATATTCAACTAAGATATGATGTTTTCATGTATTAATTAGACGATGCCTACTGCTCTCCTTTTCGTCTTTCATGATTCATATTATCTTAATTATTATCAATTATAACAATAGGATATAAATCTATAATTCTATAGTGCACAATTCTCAGTATTTAGTCCTTTCTGCCACAACTTTTTTTTTTTTTTTGCCAATTGATCAGCATTTATTTTGTAATATGTGCTTTGATTCTCCTTGAAAAATTCATGTATCACTCAGGGACGCTATGATTTGAGTAAAATTATGAGACACTGCACAGAGTGGAGCCACGACAAGTTTGAAGAGATGACGCTACAGGAAACACTAAATAATAGTATAACACATATTTATTAAAAATTCTATTACATGCTAAAACTATTGTTTTGCATTTTTTGATACTACATTACCTGGCAATGGTGTCTTTGTGAAGTGGTGATGAACTTTGTAAATTTAATTATTGAATTATGAAAATATGATGATCACAAATTCACACTCTAAAAATATTTTCAAGATAAAAATGCTTCAAAGAGTCATCATCAACATTTAACAACAGAAGAAGAACCTAAGCGGGGCCACAGATATGCAAATACAAACTAATTTGGATCCCTTGACAACTTTGGGAATAAGACATCAAGAATTGTTAAAGGAAGAGGTCTATAAACCTCTTGTAAAGAGCAACAATCTAAACCCTCATCCAAACACCAACTATAGGTTCTGCTTTGCCTGTCTGATTCCATGACTTCAAGCACTTCACTTATCAGCCTATGCTCTTTCCCATATCTGTTGAATTTCCCCAAATGGGAGGAAAGACACCTTTTCAATCCATAACAATGACCATAGAAATTCTTCTTGATAAAGTCCCAGCTTACCTTAATTTTCGGAGTGCGGTTCATATATATTTGTTGGACAACTCCACTTAATATCAAATGATTTTTGGCCCATCCTGTCGCTTGTTCTGCCTTTGCCTCTTCTGGCTTAGAAGCATAATTCGGCAAACTCATCCATTGAAACACGCCTCAAACTAGTAACTTTACCTAAAAACATGAAGATCATTCATTCCACTGTTACTTTAGGTAGCCAAACCTTGAAGCATCAATAAGCCCCTCCCCCTACCGGATAGAAATGGTTGGTATTAACATTTTGATCAAGTAGCTGTGCACGAAAGGCTCTTGCATCCATAATATTTTTGTTTTTTGAAATTTAAGCTTCAGAACTTGTTGAAAATGAATGCTGGCAGGGACAGCTCAAGCATCAAAGGCAAGTTGCTTTCTCAGTCTGTGACTGTGTGTGTGTGCCTACATACGTGTCAGTGTCACTGACTGCTCTGGTTCATGTCTTTCTTCTAGACTAGATATTCAAACATGAAATGAGTTTTCAGAAGAAATTGTCATCTAGTACGAAAGCAACATATCAGAGTCTCAATTTTATCATAAAGTTAATCTAACTATATATTTAATTTTTATGTCACCGTGTTATGTTTTTATAAATTAAGCGTACTATTTTTAAAAATACATAGAAATTTCTGGGCAGACGAGAAAAGTGGGGGCATCAACCTTCAACCATGCGCCAAGACAACAATGATTGGTTTAATTTTATTAATTAATTAATGTATTTCATTAGACGGTAGCTCACATGGGCTTAGAAAAGCAAATGAACCAATGGACACTTGGAGTTATGCTTCCTGGTAAGACCTCATCTTGGGATGCGACCCTCTTCTCAACCGCAGAGTTTTGTAGCTTATAAAGCTTCCAAAAATAGGGGAGAATTTTTTACATTTAAATTGCAGAACACCTTCTACTCTATAGTTATTGAGATTATCCTTTTGATCCTACACATTTTTGAGATTTGAGCTTGCACATTGTTGGTTTATGGTTAAAAGAAGTCAAATTTAATAAAAATCTATTTTAGTTAGTTTAAATATTAGTTAGCAAAAAGAGGGGGAGGGAGGGGACCAAAATTAAAAAATGAATTATGCTTGGGACATTAGACATTGTATAGATAACTATTTCGTTTACTTATTTGCTAATGTACGGATAAGTATTTCATAGTACATAATATGAACCCGATTTTTTAAAAATTAAAATTTTATGAGTTTAACATCTGAGTTACAAGCTTTTGTGAAGTGTACCAAGGTAGTATTAGTACTAACAAAGCATTATCTGCGTATAATTATTATAAAAATTAAATTTGATCATATCACTAGTAGCATTAAATGTTTCATTATCATATAATTTGACGGTTATAGTTGTAATTCCAGATGTTTTGCACACAAACACGAGCACAGAAAGCATAAGGAGTATCTCTCAACAGATGAGGTCTCCATTTTTCTTTTTTGATAATATTACTATACCAAGAAGAGTTTGCACCAGATGCATCATCCTGCACGAGATAGTCAAAACCACTGCTTGCCAAGTTTTGTCTAGTGAACTAACAGAAAAGAAAATTATCATATTATGTTATGGAACTTGTAACTTAATTGACATCGGTCTCAGTCTTGCACTAGAATTTCTTATGAAACCAATAAAAAAAAGTCACATTTTTTTGCATCTTGTAGCATATTATGATCTTTGCATTTGGGAACTACCCTTTAATTTAATTAGTTCATAAATAAATCCCCCTTAAAAACTCTTCCATTAGTAAGGTTGTACGGTTCCAAAAGCAATCAACTACTACGACCTGCTACTACTGTGTATAATGGCTTACAGTTAGCGTTAGGAGAACTAACTTGGCCAATGAAGCCCCAGACAGAAGAAAATTGAGTCATGAGTGCATGAAAGAGCCACATATAAAAGAAGAGTGGAGATATTTTTTCATATACTCTTCGTCGTGATGTAGTATTGACTCTTATAGTTGGATCCCTTTGTGAACCAACCAAATACTGGATGTGACATCACGCACTATCACTCTGCCTTCTGTGCCATATACTCCTATTAAATTCAACAAGGGTGTTCCATGGAAATGCTGCTAGTGCACTGCAATAGGTTTGGTCTATCTTATTCTAGGCAAAAGCAGACACGTGCTCCTCCTCCTCCTTGTGATGTAACCCTGAAACACTCTGCACTTTCTTTCTCTGTTTGGTGTGTTAGTGTAGTCTGAACTTCATATAAAAGCACCACAAGATAACTCACTCCACTCTACCTTTATCTTTGCATAAGCAAAACTCATGTTACTGACACACTCCCTGACATGACTTCGCCCTTAGCTTTTTTCAAAATTCTCCTTCTGCTTCCATTGAAAGGTTCCACTATCACATGGACCAACCTGTAGATAAAAGAGCCTTTGTTTTAACACAATTATTCAATGATTCAATAATTCGGAAACGCTTGTGAGCTCATGGCGTCCAATAATGCAAGGCCCCCTGTCCCATTTTGCACTATTATATGAAGGCGAAGACAAAGACGTCAACAGCTTCATCCAAGTTTCAATGGGTCACGATTGCTTATTCTATCAATTTGTCCGCTTTGCCTTTACCCATATAAAATTTTCCAATGACATAGTTTAGAATGATAAGCATGCAAAGGTTCTCAATCAAGTATATTTTCTAATGATATATAGGTCCCAATGAAGAGAGTGATTTGTCACCTGTTGTTTGTATGTTGCTTTTGTTATGTTTTTTATACATTATTTAATTCAACAGTGTTGTCAATTAAGCACTGTGCAGTGTGCACTACTGCTATATGACAATAGTTTACTATGTGTAAGCGTCTTTAGGGAACTAATATTACGCTCATAACTTTTAAGAATTTGTGGCTTGCTGCGCCTCTCAAAGTCCTGAATAAGCCATCGATTTTCTTTTGTTTTTTGTCTTCAATTTTGCATTACAGTGTATTACTAAATATTCCTTGACCTTGTTCCTTTATATTTGACCTCTTTTCCATGCTTATAGTTCATTAATTTCGATGCTGTGCTTATCTACCTGGATCTATATACATGTTCTTTTCCTCCACCTTGGGCTATGCCTCATCACGTGTACATATAAAGTTTGTCATTCCTGCTACCTGTCCTGCGATCCCTCCTTCTTCCATTCCTTATCTCCCCTTTGATCATGTGAGTGAAGTTTCTCCTCTTTTAATACGCATCTGTTTCTTCCATAGCTAAAATAGTTACTGAGAGACAATTCTCACACAACATGTTTCTCCTTTTATGATCCTTGTGGTTTTATCTGTCTTTAGTGGGTTTGTTTTGGGGAAAATGATGAGATGACAGAATTTGTTATTCAAACTTAATGATAATGCATTTTCAGTCACAAAATCAGATGTCTCCAAATCAATTATAGCTACTGTCCCATTCACAGTAATTAAAAATTATGCCTGATACGTGATTTGTAATTATATAGAATGAGAATTAATGTCACCCTAGCTGCATCCTTGTTCTAGTTTGGTCAAGTGCTGAGCGGTATCACATGACAAACTCTAACCACTGTGTGTCTATTTTCTATTGTTATTTCTCGTAAAATTCATTGGGTTCTGTGCTGCTTTTGGCTTCCCCAATAAAATTTGACCTTAAGTGTCTTTGTGAACGTCTCTCTCTCCTCCTTAATATAAGATATTCTTACTAGCCTGCTTTGGTTGAGACTTGAGTGGTAGGTTATAGTTGTTAGAACTTAGAAACAAGCCCTTCTTTCAGCTCACATTTGCCTGTGACTTAGAAAAAGAAGTTGAAATGGGGAAACTTGGTAGGATGTTAGACACGTTCTGTCTCTCTACTGGTTCAAACTCCTGCTTCTGCGTAAATTCCATGGACTTTGAAGATGAGTTTGAGAGAAAGCCCTTGATTGCAAGTGACAGTGATCATAAACTAAGATTGAAGGATGTAGTTGCCGGAAAACAGACATTGGCTTTTCAATTGAAACCCAAGGTGAGGCTTTCTTTTTCTTCTCTTCTTCTGCAGTGAATTTTCTAATGCAACACCAGTCCCTCTTCTCTCTTTCCTAAGAAAAAAGAAAATACATTTTTTATATTAGACAGCTTCTATTGGGTTAATCCGATATCTTCCTGTTGGTCAAATATGCAGTTAGTGACATTGAGGGTGTCCATGCATTTGCCATGGCTGTGCAAGAAAAGTTGAGAAACATATCTCAAAGTTGGAAGGTGAGTACGTTGCCATTTTTTTCATATCAAAAAATAATATTCAATGAAGTAATTCAAATGTAACAAAATGACAAGAAAACTCTAGATTAACTACCTGATATAACATCACTGCTACTTAGGCATGTTAGCTTTCTGCTTCATTTTTCGTTAACTTTCTTTGTGTTTGTGCCTGGTGTGTATGTATTTTTTTTTTTTCCAACATTTCATCAGAAGCTAATACCAAACTCCATCGAGTATTGTTGAACAGTAAGATAAACCCAATGAGGTTACCCAACTGTCCACCAGAGGAGACAGATCATTTTAGGCCCTACTTTTGACAAAAGGAGTGTCATCTGCGAAAAAGTCAACACTATTATTGTTTATTCTCAGTGTGTAGCATGGTTCTATTTTGTTTGCTTTTTTATCTATTCCTGATAATTGCATCTATCTACCTCTCTCAACAGGAGTGAGCTCATACAAGGTAGATCTGGAAACCAAAATGGTGGTTGTTATTGGCGACATCCTTCCCTTCGAAGTGTTGGAAAGTGTATCTAAGGTGAAAAATGCAGAGCTTTGGAATTCTCCATGCTGATAAAGAAAAATTTTGGATACAACATCCATCTTCAGCAGATTCAACAACGACAGAAGTTGAAGTAGAATGAAGGAACTCTGGTTTTCTGTCTGTCATTTTGTTGTTATATATACAGTGTATAATAATAATAATACCCATGCCAAGTTCCAGAAATTCTCCTGCAAGAAAGAAAAGTGTATTAATGTCTCTCCCGTGGAGACTTTAGATCTTTTAATACATTTGGTTAAGGTTTTGGTGTAAGGCATTAGCATCATTGCACGAGAAAGATTTATGATACTTCTTTGTATTTCTGCTAAACATGTAGCATTCTTTTTCTCTTTTTTTTTTTAGACATTTTGTTTAGGAGATTCTACCCTCAAATCTAGTTCCCAAATCACACAATATTCGAGTGGAAATTAGTAGCAGTGGCCAGATTTTCAACGCCATTGATAATACAGACATATAATAATAAGGCATAGAGTTCTAGCTAAAGAAAGAGCAGTGATGGAAGTTTGACCTCAAACTGTGTCTGGTAGGCCAGTGATCTGAATACTCTTAAAGGCAAGATAAGATCTATGCTTATTGCTTACAACCAATCACGGGTAAGGCAGAGGATTAAAAAAGAAGGTCCATTATGCAGGGCTACTCTGCTAGCTTTATGCAGATTAATAAACTAAAAGTGTGCCCCTAGTAGCAAACAAAATAATTATCATGATCACAGACTCTCAGGTTTTGCTAATGCACTCTGACTTAAAATGAAGCTGAATTGAATCACAAGCAAAATCTTTTGCAGACAGCAGCAGCAGCAGTGGGAATGGCTTTGCGGCCATTGTGGCCGTCACCATTAAATAAATGTCTGCTTACCCTTCTGTCCTTTGCCTCCATTGTCACGTTATTGAGGTCCTCCCACGTTACAAACAATTAAGAGGAAAACGCAAAAGTACAGCTTTACTTCACTCCACCTTGAAATATGGAGAAAAAGAGACACAGAGAAGGGAGGAAAAAAACAGGAAAATGCCTCTCTTAATCTCTTACTTAAAAGAGGCTAAATTTGTTATTGGCAAAATTTTGTAGGACATGTGCAGCATAAAAAAGGAGAAGGGACATATGGTGGTTTGGGAGATCCAGCTTTTTTGCCCCTCTTGCTTTTTCCCCACTTTAACAAAATTAGGTCACCTGATTATAGTTCAGATGATAAAAAAGTAAATAAATTATCACATTATGTAAATTATTTAAACTCCTCATCAGTAACCTGCTCTAATTTTAAAAGTTGTAATTATCATATAAAATAAGGGTTTACTCAAGTGCGTTGTCTGAAAGAGAAGCACTATGAGTTGTTACAATAATTTTAAAGTCCTCTTTTTGAAAGAATGATTTCTCTATTACAAGTTTAAAACGCTGTATTTACTGTCATGAAATTTTTTTGTCAACAAATTTTTTAAGTTAAAAAGAGCTACTAATATTTACACAGAGCTATATTATATATTAAAATTGATTCATGGGATGCAAATCTTTTGACTAATCATTCTGAAAATTTCTCAATTAATGATCCATTAATTCTTTAAATTTTTTATCTATTAATAAATATATAAATTTATATAATGAGTTAATCTTATGAATCTCTTCCAATTAAGCAATTTCTTAACTCGTGATCAAATAAGGGCATTTTTGGCAATGAATTATCTTTTAAAAAACTATTTTTTAATAAAATTATTTTTTTAAAACATCCTCAATAAAATTTTAAATATTAATTATTTTAAATATAAAATAAGTTAATTCAAATACATTCTAACTCTTCAAATCTCACCCATTACTTGATATGTAAATTTTTTTTCTGACTTAGATATGTAAATTTATATAAAGAACTAATCATTAATTTTTGTGAATTAATAAATACATGAATTTACCTGGCTAAACAACTAGTTATTACTTATTAGTATATACACGAGAGAGCACACGTTTTGTTTTTTTTTTGGTAAACACAAGAGAGCACACTATGTTATGGAAATCAACGATGGGCCTCAATTTGTGAGTCTTGGCCAAGGCCCAAGCCCAAGCCCAAGCCCAAGCCTTGTGACCTAAAGTCAAAGCAGAAAGTCGTTATTTCCGTTACGTGTTGAAAGATCCTTGGTGACAAAATCAATTATCAAATTCCTTGTCCCACCATCGTCAATTTCCATGAGTCATGACAGATAGATATACGTTGAGACTTTACAAACACCAAAACATTTTTAGAAAAAAAATTTATAAAAAAGAACAAATATCCAGATTCATAATTTCATATATAGGGAGGAGAGGAAAGAAAATTGAAGTTAACAACTTAAAATGAACAGCGCCATGAACCGCAAAATCCTCTTCGTCTTGGCTCTTGTTCTGATTCTCGACCTCGTGTCCTCTTCCTCCCAAAACCCTAACCCTAAAACCTCAAATTCCGCTTCGTCGCTATCCCCGATTCACACCGAGCTGACCAACTATGGCTTACCCGTCGGCCTGTTGCCGGCCACCACCGTCTTGGGTTACGCCGTCAACCAGACCTCCGGCCACTTCTCCGTCCAACTCGGCGACGCGTGCAAGATAACGCTCCCTCCCGACAACTACGTCGCCACCTACTCCCAGAGGATCACCGGGAAGATCGTCAAGGGCCGGATCGCGGAGCTCGACGGCATAAGGGTTCGGGCCTTCTTCAAGTGGTGGTCCATCACCGGGATCCGCACCAGCGGCGACGACATCGTCTTCGAGGTCGGCATGGTCACGGCTAAGTACCCGTCGAAGAATTTCGATGACAGCCCGGCTTGCGAGGGCCAGCGCTCTGCTTCCTGAAAGGTTTGGGTCCTTCGCATATTCATGGTTAATTGGGTTAGCTGTTAAACTTTTAAAAATCATGCTTTCGATTTCCTTGATCTAAGTTTTCGGGAGGTGAATTAAAAAGCTTTGATTTTTAGTTGCGCAGGAATCTAATCTGTCGATGTATTCCACAGTATCTGCGAATTTGGTTTTGGAATCATTTTTTTTTTTTGGCTATTCCTTTTTTATTTTGCGGTTTTTATGTTATGCTTGAAAATGAAGCCTTAGATGGGAATCACGAGATAGAATGACAAGAGAGGTCTACAGTTTGTCAGTGCTTTCATTTTCATGCTTGAGTTGAGTCATTCCACATTTCCACTATATCTTGTTTCATTGCAAAATGATGACATGGAATGGGTCCATGGGACCCTGAAAAAAGAAATAAAATCTACTTCGTTGGTCAGCAATAGCATTATCTTCTTCACTTTTGAGAGATTTTTTTATCATGAGTCTAAGTTGTGACCTGTGAACAATGTCTGATTCAAACTAATTTTGATGCATGATATGCCAACAAGTTTTTCGCATTACTTTTTCAAATATTTTCTTCTCTCCTGTTTATAGGCGTGCGTAAGAGACATGAAGATCCATTTAAGCCTTTTGTTAAGGCTGGCAAAAACTTTTGTCATGTGTTAATTATGCTTTCTTTTCCTTTTTGTATTAGTTGATTCCATGTGTTAATTATGCTTTCTTTTCCTTTTTGTATTAGTTGATTCCAGACTCTGTAATAATTATAGCTTTCGTCTGTTTTCAGTATGTCATCCTCAAAATCTTATTTAGTATTCCTACTTGAATTTTTTTGGTACCGTATTGAGTGTACGAGAATGTGGATTTGAATTTTTTATAAAATTATTTTGTTATTTGGTCAATGTTGTTAGTTGTACACTTGTACTTAATTTATTGTGGTTTTGGAGCAAGAATTCCACAAGGGTACTGAGTTTGTTATCTCTTTTTTTTTCGAATAATTTTTCAAAGATTCTAACAAGTTCGTTTTTAATGAAAGCAGGGAAGTTATGAATTTGACATTTCAAACACTAAACACCTAGTTGTGTTTTAGTAGATGATAGTAAAAATAGATCTCTGTTCTTTACCCCCAAAAAAAAAAGTAGATCTCTGTTAGACAGTAGTGTTGTTGCTTCCTTGAGTTTTTAATTTATTTGTAAACTGGTTCTTAACCTTATTTCATCTTAGTTTTCCCGTCCTGTCATTTTACTGAAAAATGGTTCATGTGGATTAGTGAAATTCTAGCAATTAAGTGGTTGTTTCTTGGCCTCGTTTCACTTAGCTTTCTATTGGTACATAGTTATTAAATCTGTCAACACTCAACAGCACCTTGTTTCCCACCGTTCAGATATTGCTTTAGTTGTTTTTGCATTGGCTTGCCCGCAAAATTTTTTGGATACCTAATTCTACCTTTGGTACCCCCATGAATCTGCCACCAAGCATTGTTACAATTACCTGTCATGACATCAATTCTCCTAATCCTAATCACCAGCTCTCTTTGGTTTTAACATTTACAAGCCAATGTGATATCTCTACATCTGAAATTTATTGGTAATTGATTATTCTGTTATTACTTATTTTCATTTGGAAGTTGAGGTGCTAAGTTTATATGATGCTGACAAGTTTATTTATTAGGTGCACCTATGTACTTAGTGGCTATTACTGCAGACTGTGTTTGGCCCTTCATATTCATAGGTTTGGTTGCATTGTTTGTGAAGCTCTAAAGTGTTCTCTTTTACTGTTTATGTACTTGATTGCATAGACCCATTTTTGTTGTCCCAATCTTTTGCTTTGGGTCTTTTGTAGTTCTTGTTCCAATGTTAACCGTGCCTCATTCATTCATCAGACAAGGGAAGATCAGCCGAACTTCGAAATATATAGCTTTCCTGTGACTTCAAGCAATTCTCTTTCTTCAATCTAGGAACAGAGATTATTCAGATGTCTATGACATATGCCCATTATACAAGAAGTCTTTATGCTGAAGCCATGTACGGTGGTTTGGTGTATATTTCTTTTTCTTTTTTCTTTTGAGAAGAGTAGAGAAGAACGTTGACTTTGATGTCAATTTTCCTCTAACTTCTGTTTCCAACCTTTCTTTTCTTATTTTAAAATCTCATTATTGTATTTTCTTTCTAGGTGCATGCATAACACAGGTTGCTTTCAAGTACTAGAATCTGTATGCTAGTTGACTTGACTCATGCTATTATGTACTAGACTAGTGACGGTTTACGGCATTCCTTTCTTCGTTACTACCTTTTCTCTCTGTGGAGTCTAACATGGATTTTCATCTTGCGAAGTCTTGGTTCTTGACATTTTATTCCCACTTTATGCAGGGTACTAGGTACTTATTCGTGGCCTCCGTGGGTTAAGTAAGGCGATAGTGTCCAGTGTCCACTAAGTGCTAGTTAGTTCAAAAGCCACTTGTATTATGTAATATTCCAAGGCTTGTGCTTTTATGTAGTCGTATCTATGCCACTTAAAAATCTTTTCTTTGATGCCACCTTGATGATGGTCACGTTACTCGTTGGACTCGTGAATAAGGCCACTTTGAACATTTCTCATTTGATATTCTCTTCTGCCATCTGCTAGTCTGGCCTGTCTTTTTTTAAAGACAGTGCCATGCAAAGCTCCCCACTTTTCCTTGGGCCATGGCCTAAGTATGTGCTTGGAGAAGATGATGAAAAATAGAAGAACACAAATTATGATCAAACACTTTCTTCTTCTTATTACTTTTGCTACCTTTTTATTTTTATTCTTATCAAGCATGCCTTAAATCTTGTTATAGGTAATTGGCTAATAAATTTTTTGTTTTGCCTTCTTATGCATCAAAGAGTATTTACTTGATTTTTATTCATCTAACCATATTATATGTTACCATTTTATTTCGTATGTTTGAAATAGGCCTAGGTTACTAAAAGTCTTCATCTGTTTCAAGGTTACTAAAAGTCTATAATTAAAAACTTTGAAATAAGTTTAAATTAGAGTTCAGTTTTGTTATAAATTAAATTATTTATGCTGGCAAAATTATTTAAAATATATGAATTTTGAAAAAAAATTATTTTCGTGATTAGTTACATAAAATGTACTTAAATTTGAGTATAACTTGAGAGTTCATTCTCAATCTATGAACTACGAAAATTACAAATCACACGCTGTGTTTCAAATATAACTCAATCTAAACATACAATGCAAAGGAGGAGCACTGTTATTTGATTTCATCTAACATTCACGTAACTATTATTATTTTGAAGATTTGTTTTTTTTAAAGTGAGAGGTTAATTTTAAAAAATAAAATAAAGAGTATTAATTATTAAAAAATTAATAAAATAAATTTTTATAATTTTATAATTTATTATAATATATATATATATTTTATTATGATATTTATCATTAATTTTTTTATTAACAATTAATATTTTTTATTTTATCTGTTAAAGTAAATTATTCACTTTAGATAATTAAACTTTTTTAAAAAAAAAAATTACATGCATATATCAAACTTTACATCAATGCCGATCACCCTCTCCTCCTCTTCTCAAACAATTATTGAAATAATTTTATATTTTTTGAATTCATTTTTTAATAATTTTTTAATTATAAAATAAAGTAAGAATTTGATATTTTTATTTTTTAAAATGTTAAATATTTTATTTTTTATTTAATACTTATTTTATTAAATATTAAAATATTATTAAAAAAATTTAAAAAATATAACATGACTCAAATTATAAATTAAAAAAAGAAATAAAGGCTCTCTCATCAATAATAGACGTTGACGGCACCCTCTTCCCTGCAAAAACACCGAGATTTTATGAATAACCACCCAAGACCCAAAAAAAAAAAAAAAATTAATGGCCACCTCGAGGATGCTCTTCCCAATTTGACTTTGCGACCTGCTTGAGAAAGTTGGGTGAAAGTTTTTTCTTTTTTATTTTAGTACGAGAAAGCTGTTTGAATTCGCAGAAAATAAAAAAAGTACTTGTACGAATTCAAGATAGGGTGTGTCATAACAGCTGACAAAAACTTTAAGTCTTCGTCAATTTTTATACATCTAGCTCAATTCACTTCATCTCCTTTTATGATTGACAAAATATGAGATTTACGATCCTTTCTCAGCAAAATGCAAACTGCACAAACACTCGATTAAATGCAGATAATGCACCCAGGAAAGCAACTCTGACAACGTGCATGACTGCATTTATTGGCCCATTATTTTCACTTCCACCATCCACAGTTATTTCCATGGCGGTGAGTAGTTTGCATGGGAGTTCTTATGTATTCAAGTTTATTTTATAGTATTATTATTTATTGATAAGTTATTAAATATTTATTAATTATTAATTTTTATAATAAATATTTGAAATTTATTAAATATATTTAAAAATAAATTAATATTAAATAACTCATCAAAATATGTTTTCAAAAAAGATAATTCCTATTATAATTAACACTTTAATTACAATGTGTTTTCTTTTAAGTCTCGAATTGAGACTTGATTATCACGTATAAAAATTTGGATTCTCTAATTTTTTTTAAGAATAAGAGAGTGTTAAAAGATAAAAACATAAATTTTATTATTAAAAAAAAATTATTGCTGGTGTAGGAATAAGTAAGTTATATATTCAAATCTCACATCAATGCATTTTAACTTTTAATGCTGCAAATATGTAGTTGATGCATTCAAAAAAATATATAGGGTAATGTTATGTGAATGAGTATTGGACAAAAAGCAAAGTTAATGTGTAAAGTTATTGAATTTGTATGAATTTTAACGTGAAAGTGTTATACGATATAAAAGTAAGGATAACATTTTTAAATTTTGTACATCTAACATTGCCCCAAATTAAAAAATAGGATAATACTTTTTGTCTCTCTTATATACAGAGTTGGGTTCCTGTGCAGGATTCCTAGACATATATTGAATCAATTTAGATTTGTAACTAGCTTCTAAGAATTTTATGGTTCTTAATATATGTTTGGTATTGGAGTGAAAATGGGAGTTAGTAAACTTTTATAAAGCTCATCTTATCAAAATTTACTCCCAACAACTATGTTTCACTATATGTGCTAATCAAGTACCACATGCATGACCTATGATTTAATAAATCATGCATGATGCAAGCATATTGAGATTGGCTTGCCATTTCTTTGGGATGAGTTGTAAAAAGGTAAAGCCATCGTTCAGCAATCAGCATTAATAGTGACCAAGTGGCAAACATTCTCACCAAAAGTTTGCCTTCAGATATTCCTGAAATCGAACCAATATGATTATTCTTTCTAGGAAAAATGACATTGAGGGAATGCTATAGAATGTATTCAAATCTTTACACTCACAATAAATTCAAATTAAAGTCTTAATATATTGTTGCTTTTATATATGGCTAATCAATTTAGGTCGTTTAATTCTCAAACTTTCTCATCTTATATATGTCCTCTAAAAATGCCTCTATGGTAACATTATTTTTTTTTTGTATAGAAAAAGTATGCTTTAATTTAATTTTAATTTACTGTTATTGTTAAAATCTTTTACACTCTATATAATTTAATTATATGTTGACATATTAGTTAAAAAATTTGACTTTTAAAATAATTATAGTTACAAATAAACTCTTTTAGTAATGTGTCAATATATAATTGAATGACATTATAAACAATTATACTAAAATTAAATCCAAAAAAATAAAGAAAAAACTTTATCTTACAAAAAAATGGCCATTAGCAAAACCTGTACCTTCTTCATTCCAATCTAAATAGTGAATTGCTTGTTTCACTGCCATTTTGAAAATAACATATCTACCAATTGATTGCCTTCTCCAAATATTGGTAAAGCATTTTAATTTGAAATTGACTTATATAAAGTGAGATATATACTTTAAAAGAAAAAGATTGAGGAATTATAATCACTAGTGTAAAAATTAACAGATATAAAATACATGCAAACACATATATATTAAATAATAAGATTATTAAAATTTACTTTTTAAATTTTTTAATCAATAGTTATAACTTTTTTTATATAAGAATATGTTTAAATTAGATGAAAATGAAAGAGAATATAAAGAAATGAAAAGTTTATTTTAAAATTTTAAATTTAAAATACTTTAAATAAACTTTTTTTTCTATTATCCTCAATCAAAATATATGAATATGTTTGGTTTAATTTAATTTTTTTAAAAATTATTTTTTAAAAATTTTTAATAAAATTTTAATTATAAATTAATTTAAATTTAAAATAAACTAGTTTAAACATGAGTAAATTCCTCCCTAAATTCTTTTTAATTTCTGTTATAATATTCCACGCAGAGAATACATTGTAATTGGTCGACTACATATATAAAACAAGAGCCTCTTGAGAGTGAGCTTCAATGTCAGTTACAATTAGTGTTCTTGAAAGCAGCCAATAGGGAGAGCATAGTATTAACCTTCGTACTATAAGGGATTACCACCATGACAGAGACCGAACCAAACATTAACCATAAACTGTCACTACTTTTGGCCACACCACCCATACCATCTCTGTCACTGTTTTTGGCCACTTCATATTTAAAATATGCAGAGTTTAAATTATTTTAAACAAAAGAATTTAAAATATTATTTAATAGTTTAAAAAATATAAAAATTCATGTGAATGAATTGTATTGAATCTTATAAGTATCTAATGATGATTTATTGTTAATATAATATTTTTACCTTATCACTAAAATTGTTATATCATTAATAAAATATAATAATTATTTAAAAAAATAATTTTTTTAATAATTTATTAAACTCAGCGCTCTTTAAATGTGAAATTAATTTTATTTAAATATAAAATTTTTGATATTACATAGACATCTTAACTGCTCAACTTAATTTTACTTGCTACTTCAATTATAACCTATTAATTTATCAACACAAGATTGAGCAATAATATAATTTTTTTTTATATTAAATGTATGTTTGATGTGTAGGTAAAATAAAGATAAAATATTTATGAATGAAATTTGTATATAAAATTATATATAAAACTCATTTATAAATTTTTATTTTTATTTTTATTCTCATACCAAATTAATCTTAAAAATAAATAAAAATTAAACTATTCTTATAATCTCATTTAACATAAAACTAATATATAAATATAAAATTTATTAAGTCATTGACTCAATTTCACATTATAATAATTATAAAAAATTACTTATATAAATAAATTTTTATATTATATAAGCAACTTTATTCTTTGGAAAAGAATAGCGTAGATTATTAAATAATTAATTTTAAAAAATGATTTACAACTTTATTCTTGTAAAAATTATATTATTTACGGAAGGGTTTAAAACTTTACCCAGACGTCTTTATTATGCTTTTATAGTATTGAATAAATTTAATTAGAATTGGGGTGCTCGGCTGAGAGCCAAGGAGGAGGGATGGGAGTCAGAGAGCTGTCAAAATCAAACACATGAACCAATAACGCTGTTGGGACGGCTGCCGTGTGGCCGTGCACAAACTGAATCCTCTGCTCTCCGTCTGCCAAGCCACCACCAGAAAGTGCCACTGCCTCCTCGAAAATTAAAGAGAAAAAAAAAAGGTTACTATATACACGTCATTTACTATTTACATTTTTCACATAATTTTTTATATTTTTATGTTATTAATAATATTTAAAAAATATAGTACGGAAATAAATGTATGTACATAATATTATCTAAATATTATGCTTTGGTACCAACCTCGTGTGACGTGCATCTTCATATTGACTCATTCTTTGCTGAGTGTTTTTTTGACGAATCTGCTTTCTATACACGAATTCAACTGCTTTTTCCCCCACGAAATAAACCCATTACTCGTGTAAGACTAATGATAGTTTAATCAAACTCTTAACCCTCGCCTAATTGTTAATTAATTACTCACATTCTTAATTCCCTGTTACTTTGTGTCAACGGTCGTCTCTAACATTATTGGGTATAACCCGTGCAACTTGTGGCGTTTTTTTCTTTTTTTTTTTTCTACTTACGAACGAGATATAAAATCTAATGCATATTAAGGTGTTTTAGGTTAGATTTAATCTTCAGTATCACTTTGAATTTACTATGTGTATTTGAACTAATTATAAAAAAAATAATTATTTTAATAATTAATCATATGTATAACCTATTTTTTTAAAAAATTAATTATGATGAAATTAATTTTATGTTTGAATATGTTAATTAAAAAATAATTTTTAAAATAATATGTTTTGTTTAAATTATATAAAAAATTATTTTTATACAAGAAATTATTAAAAAATATATGAAATAATTTTTTAAAATTAATATAATATTTGATGAGTGTGTGAATATAATAAATTTAGGCCAATTATCAAAATAATAAGATAAATTATAATATAAAATGCTCAAAAAATGAGCTTAAAAAATAAGTTATTTGTAATGTATTTAAAATAATTAAATATTATAACCTATTTCATATAATCCATGCTAAACATGAACTAAAGAAAGAAAAATAACTTTTATTACAAAAAAAGCTGTTGTTTTTCACAAAAATTAAACATTTTCAAATATATGCTTAGTTTTTGGGGCTGGTGGCAATATGCTAGGATAATATAACGATTGTTATTTATTTATTTATTTATTTTTGAGATTTGATGTGAATAGATGATGAAAAGACTAAAATTCAAGCAATTTAAGTAAGATCGGAATATATGATAGTAATCTCCAAAAAGAATTTTGTGTCGTTTGAAATACGACAATTTATATTTATTTTTAACAAAAAGATATTCTAGACTTACCAATGTTAATTGAAATTCTATTTTTAAAGATTAGATGATAATCATTACTTGAAAATTAAACTCATAATGTTCAGGCTATAATCACGGAATTACAATCATATTATCATTTTTTTTTTGGCAAACATCACATTATCAATTTAATTGATAACGACTCATTATATGAGTTGCAAAGGATAATGATAAGTTTTTGTGATTACATTATTAATTGATAATGAAACATTGTTATAGATACAGTGGTGTTTTTTTTTTGGTACAGTAGAAAAACAAACAAAAAAAAACTTCGATATTTTGAAACTTACGTTGGGGCATGGCAAAGTTATCTAATTAATCTGGAATTATTCTGATACTTCGATATTTGTGTTTAGAATGCCACTATAATAAGAAAGTAAAATACTTCACATAAAAAAAAGAATGTTTGAAAATCTCGTAATTTTTGTATTGCTCGTTATAATATGCATGCTTTGAGTAAAATTTAATTATCATATTAAATGTGAACATCTTTCTTTTTAATCACCACGATGATAATGAATTTCTAAATATATTTGATATATTAAATGTCAGATATTTAAACTCGTAAAAACGTAATTTAAGAAATTAATTTTATAATTAAAAAGTGTGAGAATATTTTAATAAAAAAAATTAACATGAAACGCGATACTGCGATATCTCATGCTCATTCTCATTGAGCGGTCTCTCACGTACCAAACACTCCAAACAACGCTATTTTGCGTCCAACAATATGTGATTATGTGCTGAAAATAAATACATAAAAAAATAAATTAATAAGTAATTTTTGGATAATGTTACTCTCACGAGCTGTAGATAGCGCGGTGAATACACGCACCAATGACACGAGGAATCACCGCTTTATGTACTTTACCTGCTGCCCACAACCTATCCTAGCTAAAGCCACGTACATTCGCTATTCACAAAATCTTAATGGACATTTTTATCCCTCACTAGAACTTTTATTTTGTGTAATTTTTCTCTTTAATATTTTATTTTAAAATTAGGCTGATTTGCTTAAAGTTTAATAAATTATCTTAATATTTCTCTAACTTAAAAAATTATAATAACATTTTATTTTGAATTTTCACTATTTTGTATTTTTCTTATATGATAAATAAGACTTATCAATTAAGAAAAAATAAATATAATTTGATCAAAATTTAAAAAGTCACAAAATTAATTCTCTTTTATATTGTCATATAGTGTATTGACTAACCAATTACTTTTTTCTGTTTTTGAATAGTTACACTCTAAGTATAAAAACTACAATTCGATTCATGAAAATTTTATTTCATAAAAAAAATTATATTATTATTATTCTTATATTAGAGAGATTATGTCTTTAAAATTATTTAAATAGATTAAATTTTATAAAAATATTTTTAATTTTTATAAAAAATTTAATTATTTACCTATAATTTAAATTTTAAAACTTTAAATTATAAATAAATTAAGAGTCTTTCTATAAGATAAATATCAAAATATGAGTCTTTTGGTAAAACAAACATGCTTATTTTGACAGTTTCAAACTTTCAGTTACAAATCCATGAAGATTTGCCTGATTTGGGTTTGGTTTGAGGGGCATTTATGTCCATTCAAGTTAGTTTAAAACTGAAAGGGCGTGTAGACAGCAGAGAGGGGATATCACAGATCAGAGAGTGCGAGTAGCTAAGCTGACAAAGCCTTGCAGCTGCGTAAACCGAACCCTGCTTGCTCTCAAACTACCACCGTCCCTGGCACGCGCCACCCCGCGCGTGTGCTTTCCCTCCACCTGCTCTCTCTCTCTCTCTCTCGGTTCTAAATCGTGAGCAACTCGTACAAGTTCCTCTCTCTCTCTTTCTCTCTCTTGAACCAACACAACTAACAACGAAGAAGTTCTGTTTGGATTCATGCTACGGCTTTGCTCCGCCCAAAACCCTTGATTCCTCCCCATTCCCCCAAGGTGCGTCCTCCGGATTCCTCTTCCACTTTCTCTCTACAAATCACTCCTTCTTCTTCTTCTTCCTCTTTTTTTTTTGTTTTTTTTTGTTTTTTTTTACGATTCTATTTTTGCGCAGATTCGTTCCTGTTTTCCTTCCCTGCGTTTTCTTCCCACTTTGTTTTCGTATCCATGGGATTATACTCCTGCTCGCATCGTAATTTTTGTTAAAAAAATATTTGCTTTTGTTCGTTTATTATATTCCCATATTGGAATTGTTTGTTTTTGGAAAAAAAAAAGAGCTCTCTTTGATTTCCCCTCTTGTTAATGCGCGCAGCGCAATGCGTATAGGAAGAGCCGTTAAATCGTGATGTGTGCGCCTCTGTTGTGCTTCTACTCATCTCCTTACGTTGAGTTTGTCATTTATATCTGTATATTACGTTATTTTTGTTGCTGTTGTTTTGGAATGTATTTAAGAAGAGAAGAAAAAAAGAGTGGTTTTTTGTTGTTGTTGTTCGCAATTGGCTCTTTGGAATGTTGTGGGGGACTGGGGAGGTTTCTTTCCTATTCACTTTTTGCTTGTTTTGATCTTTTGCATGAGCCATTGTGGGTTGTAATGAAATGGGGAAGAAAATGTCGCTCGAATGGAGTCTGATTTATATTTGACTTGATTTTTTTTATTGAAGAATCTTTGTTTATTTTATACTTGGAGTCATGTACTTCAGTTTTCCCATCCTGCATTATAATTGTATATGTCTTTGATTTATTATGTTCAATTCATGAGCCACATTCTGGCATTTATGTATTTGGATAGTAGCTGCTCCCATAATAAATCATTACCTTTAGTTTGTACCTTTGTGAAGGCTAAACAGAAGTGAACATTCAAAAATAAATTTTTAAGTGTTAATATTGCTGATAGTTGTTTGATCTTGAGCTTCTGAAAATTGGAATTTATACTCAAGCAAGCTAGTTGTTATGTCAAAGTTTTCACTGTTCATTAACTTTCTCCAGTGTAATATCGTCACTTAGACTTTACTTATAAGTTTCCTTTTTCTATTCATCTTGGAATCAAGTGGAGTGGTAATTCATACGTGAGTCACAAGACACTACTTTGCTCTTCGCATTAGCATACACACACTTGTAATGCTATTTCTCTCTGCTTGCCAGGCAAGGGCCACTCAGTTATAGTGTTTAGCACTTGCAAATGGACTTAGAAGAGAAGTTCCTTGCTAAAGGTATGTTTTTGAGCTTCTCCTTGAGTTTGCTCTTTCAATAGTTACAACAAATTGATTTCCCCTTTTGTTGTGTATGTAATGCTGAGTGTTAGCTAGAGTAGTTTTATCATGTATATTATGTTAATCTATTGAATTACTAGGGAAAGATGAATAGATGATTTTAAAAGTCTCTTGCCACTGTACGATGTGTATCTAAAGATATCCTTACTTTACAAGTGTTTTACTATTTACATGTATGCTGCTACATATTTAAAAATATGTCTAACCATGTAGTTGCTTTTGCTCACTTCCCTGATAAAGAACTAATTTTTTTGTACAGTTTAGTCTACTTATTGAAAGTGACTACTTCTGGAAGGCCTTTTGTTTGTATCATTATTTCACTTTATAGCCTCATGATTTGTTGTCTCTGAACTTTATGTATGTGCATGATAAAGAATCTAGAGCTTTTTACAGTATGGAATTTATCAAGAATCTAGTGCTTGATCAAGACTTTATTTTGGAACTTAAGTGTTCTAATAAGATGGTCTTTCAGCTGCCTTTACCCAATTGATGAATTGTTTCCATTTTGTTGGCCCAAACGTGAAATTTGTTTGGCCCATTTGATGAAATATGTTATGCTTATGTTCTAAAATGGAGTAATACGATGACATGATATGATTTGTATGTATAAATGCTTGAGATCAAGACGGCCGTAGGGCTGTTTTTTTAAGAGTCTAAGATTAATTTTATATCAAAATAAGCTTATGAGATTTAATTTAAGTAAATACTGAACACATATGGTTACTATCTAGTATTGTACTATTTTCAGCTCAGTGTGGTATAGCTTTGGAAGGTAATTGTGGCCACTGCAAAATGGTAATATCCAATTGCCTTCCCTGTCATTCTTTTTTTGTTATTTGGAATTTATCATACTAAATAAAAAAAATACAATTTGTCTTTGTTATATGGAAGTGTTTTGCTTTGTGAAACCTATACAGTACCTTATTAAGAAAAATAATAATGATGAATTATGTGATATAAGATTAATTCAAATATTTTTAACAATAATTTAGGAAGGCTATGAAGATTGTCCACAAAACCTGTCTGAGAATTTTTTTTTAATAGGATATTTTTTTTAATCTTTCCTGCTAAGGATAATTTCAATAGGAACATCCATTTTTTTTTCCTTTAAAACTCGGGGATATAAATTTTGACCTACCAGTGATGTTCCTTTGTTATCATTTAAATATTAATACATTAATGTGTGTTTTTGTTATGGATAGAGTATAATTATAAAGAATTGAAGGACATATATTCTTCCCTATTTAAGTATATATTATAGAATTTAATGGTGTTATAAATGCTAAGGGGTGGTAGTCATTGACTCATTGTTGAATTTATTCCTTGTTTGGATAGCGGTATCAGATTAGGATATGATTGTTAGCTGAACTGCCAATATGAGCCAGTGATTATGTATTACAATATTATCTATGTATCCCATATAATTTTATGTTAACGTCAAAAAGACTATTATATTGTGAATTGAAAGAGAGGTACATCATCCCACAAGTTGTCAAAGTGGTAGCTTTGGTTGAGTAGGCTTGCAGCAGATCTTGGACTCATGGAATTATGTTATTGGATTCAAATTTGTCATAGAAACTAGGTGTTTAGTTGTATTTGGGTATAGTTCACCTTGTCCGCCACTGACATACTCAGGTTGTATCTATTGTTAATACAACACATGTTCACGCAGGCACTAAATAAGCTTTTATAGGACAAATTTCTCAGAAAACCTACCATTGGATTATCAGTTTTCATAACGTAGATCATGTTCATAAATTTTAATATTAATCTGAAACTGATTTGTAATTTATTCATATACTTAAGATTAGCATACAATATACTTTTTAAACGAAAGAAAATATCAACTTTTAATTTTGTACTTATTGAGGACCAATTTTTCAAATTCTTGCATGAAAGACTTATAGTCCAATGGTTGGATGGATGAAAAATCACATTCCATAAGAATTTTTTTAATGGTATAATGTATAAAGTTTTATATTGGTGTTAATTGAGATATATATAATAAATTAAAAATTAAAGCTTTGGCACCCTAGTTTATATAAAGGGTTATTGCAAACCCTAGCAGCCGCACATTGGCCTATGATGCTCCTCCAGGAGTTGCTGCATTGTTGGCCGTGGAGATGCTCCGTCAAATCTTTCAAGATATCT
The DNA here is from genome assembly GCA_019955255.1 of Castanospermum australe. NCBI lineage: Eukaryota > Viridiplantae > Streptophyta > Magnoliopsida > Fabales > Fabaceae > Castanospermum > Castanospermum australe. The sequence continues at coordinate 272,804 of NSJW01000618.1, read as the reverse complement.
CTTTTCTTTTTCTTTTTCCATGGTAGGGAGGATCTGATGCTTATGAGGTATCGACTTTCCCATTCTCAATTTTCCCAGTAATCTTTCCTCTGTTTAGTCTTCTATGTATTTGAATTATTTCAGAATGCCTGTTGTGCTCATGTATTTTGGACAAGGTCGTTTTATAATTTTAACTGATTCAGGATGGCTCTTCACTTTTATAACTCCTAATTTAGGGTAATTTATAATCTGATTGTTTTGTTCAAGATCTGTGCCATTCAATTGGAGGAACTTGATTCCAGGTCTTATCCTTGGCAGTTGTTCATCTAGAACTTCCATAACGGAACACATTTGCTCTTGTTACGGCTGTTTCCCTTAAATGATTTTTTTGTGATGTAGTTTGTATTAGGATCTGCTCATGATTTCAACAACGATGTATCAAAATTTCCAAGCTTTTAATGTTGAATGTGGATTGATTTGACATTGTTTCTGTCGATGCAAAGAGGAGTTTTCAGAGACATTGATTGTCCTCTAATTAGGAGTTAACAGTGGGATGTTATTTCTTGATCAAATGGTTTTGAATTACAATACCAAGAGTCAAAGCAGCTTTATGCAATGATATTTGGATAACATGTGCAAATGTTCTCAAATTTTCTTGGATTTTGCATATGAATAATTTGTTAATGGTTGTCTCCAGAATTAACTCATTTATAGATTTTTTTTATTTTTCTTTTCCACACAATATCAGTGCTTCAAATTATTTATGTTGAGATCATGTGGATTGCAATAAATTTGTTCATCCTGCTATATCTTTTCTCCTGTTCTCTGTTTCCATCTTTAATACACTATTTTGTAATTTGTTTCCAGTTTCCTGTTGTTTGAGGGGGTAGGGGGGATCTGGGATATTCTTGCAGTATTGGGTACTCGATAGCATTACAGGGTAATGTCAATGTTTTTTATGTGATGATAAAGTTGTACCATTTTCCCCTTCCTGAACCTTCAGTCAATAACGAGGCTAGTAAGGCACTAAACATGTCCTTACAAAACCGAGGCTGGGGGGATCTGGGATATTCTTGCAGTATTGGGTACTCGATAGCATTACAGGGCAATGTCAATGTATTTTATGTGATGATAAAGTTGTACCATTTTCCCCTTCCTGACCCTTCAGTCAATAACGAGGCTAGTAAGGCACTAAACATGTCCTTACAAAACCATTCCCTAGCTTCCTGCTTCTCTCCAATGTATGCACATGTTCACTCAGCTGTCTCAGCATATCTTTCTTTATATGCTTGCATATATGAGGCTTTATGATGAAATTGTTTTGGTTGTACTAAACTCAAAGATTCTTATCTTATCTCTTGATTCATTACTTGTTTTTTGTGACAAGATGTCCCTAATGGAGGAGTGTGTTCTTAATAGATCTAGTGCTGCTGCTGTAGCAACTGCTGCTTGGTGCACACATGATGACTAGGTAAAAACATAACCTGCTGTGTTATCTCCTGTAGTTGGATTTCCAGCTCACCCTACTCTTAGTCTTAGGTCTATATATGATGTTGTAAACTGAGGCTAACAAGTGGCACTGCCTAGGAATTGGGGGTAACGGTGTCCTAACATCAAATATATATGATATAACACGTTAGATGGTGAGAAAGAGACTGAATGTGCCAAGTGTAGCAACATAAGTCCAGATTTAATCTTAAATATAAATAAGTAGGACCTTGATTTTATTTAAGTAAGGAAATCAAATCAGCCTTGTTGTGGCTGTTCTTTAGGGTTATCTTGGCCTGAATGATGGAGTCAATTATAGAAGGCTGAAGTTCTGTCAAAGGTTGAACTGCACTCAGGTTACCCTTCTATTCATATTTCTTGGTGGAACCTGAACTTAATTTATCATTTATTGCTTGAATTGCTATTACTCCGTAGTAATATGCTATCTTTGCCATTTCTCTTCAGTTGATTGTTGTCTATCTGAGTCTCAGTTTCAATGTTTACTTAAATTTTTGTTCTGTTTCCATCAGACTTACTTTGCCGTTGGTTGTCATTTCTGTCCAGTTTCTGGTGTTCAAAGCCTTTCTTCCAGTGTGCAAAGTACTCCTGAAAAAAATGGCCATTCAGATGACGCTTCAAGAAGTTCAGAACTACTTCAGGAGTTCCTGAAATCTGGTCCAAAGAAGGAACTTCTTCAAACCTGTTTTGATAAGGACAAAAAGAACGTCTCATCGAAAATCAGGATGACTGAAACTAAGTCAACTAGTAAGATAATTAAGAAACAGGACTCAAAAAAAGTTTCTGGTCTCAGCAATCAGCCATCTAGGAAGCAACATCGGAAGGGTGAAAACCCCATGCGGCATATACCAACTCCTGACCTGCCTTCTGATTTTGGACATTCAAACTCCTGGATCTGTAAAAATTCTGCTTGTAGAGCAGTTCTATCTATAGATGACACATTTTGTAAAAGGTGCTCTTGCTGTATTTGCCACCTTTTTGATGAATAACAAGGATCCTAGTCTTTGGTTGGTATGCACATCTGAATCCGTTCAAGGGGACTCCTGTGGGTTGTCTTGCCATATTGAATGTGCCCTTCAACGTGAAAAAGTGGGAGTTGTTGATCATGGGCAACTGATGCAACTAGATGGTGGTTATTGTTGTGCATCCTGTGGTAAAGTTACAGGGATACTTGGGTATGTAATTTTCTTCACCTGCTGAGTTATGGATGTCATGTGCCCTTCCTCCTACCACTATTGTTGTTGACATAGTGATGCTTTTGGTGAATCATTTCCATTTTCTGTGTTTCAGCAACAAAATAGTTCTTGACCTGTATTCTGTATAGACTATTGAATAAAAGAATTAAAAAGGCATTTGCCTATGTTTCCTGCTTCTCCTGTCCATTACTCACTTACTTGACATGCTTGCAGCAGTAAAGCAAACATGCAACTACTGCAGTTTTTGCTATCCTTGATGTGTCTTTTTCAAGAGAAATGAATTCCATTTTGGCCTTTCTCAGTTCCTTTAATTTGATAGTCAAACAGAAGATTGAGATTTATTAATATATTTAAACCATTTGCAACTTTTATGTTGGTGACTAAATTTTCAGCCCTATGTTGATGACTTTGGTGGTTCATGTTTGATAATGGCAGATGTTGGAAGAAGCAGCTAACTATAGCAAAAGATGCTCGGCGTGTAGATGTACTCTGTTACAGGATATATTTGAGCTACAGGCTTCTGGATGGGACTTTGAGATTTAAAGAATTGCATGAAATAGTACAAGAGGCAAAGGCTAAACTGGAAACGGAAGTAGGTCCAGTTAATGGGGTCTCTACCAAGATGGCGCGTGGCATTGTCAGCAGGCTCCCTATTGCCAGTGATGTGCAGAAACTATGCTCTCTTGCTATTGAGAAAGCTGATGGGTGGTTGACCACTATACCCAATGTAAATCTAGATTCCAGAGGTTGGAACTATTGCTTTTTGTTTTTTTCTCATTTCTTCTTGTTTTCCAAGTAGTTTTAGTTTTATGGTATATGATGACTTTCTTTAACTCACAGAGGGTTCACTTCCTGCTGCCTGCAAGTTTGTTTTCGAAGGAATAACGGCTTCCTCAGTCAAAATCATTTTAGTAGAAATGTCACATGTATCTTCTGAGGACATTAAGGGATACAAGCTCTGGTATTACAAGAGTAGGGAGGAGTTGCACACAAAAGATTCTGTTTGTGTGTTTCCCAAAGCTCAGAGGAGGATTTTGATATCCAACCTCCAGCCTTGCACAGAATATACTTTTAGGATTGTATCTTATACAGATATGGGTGACCTGGGTCATTCTGAGGCTAAGTGTTTCACCAAGAGCATTGAGATAATTGAAAAAAATCCCTCTTCGTCAGTTGCCATGAATTGTAAAAAAGAGAACCTTCAAAGTGGAGGGAATGCTTCTGGCACCAAAATGGAGCCCAATCCCACAATGGAAGACTCTGGATTTAAGGTTCGAGACCTTGGAAAAATTTTGCGTCTTGCTTGGGCTCAAGAACAAGGTTGTTTTGAGGGGTTTTGCTGTGCTGATATGAAAAATTGCTGTGGACAGAGTGAAATGGCCAAACCTAAAAATCCGGAAGAGCAGTTGCCTTCAGTTTCACGAGGCCTTGATTTAAATGTTGTTTCGGTGCCTGATTTAAATGAAGAACTAACGCCTCCTTTTGAGTCTTCCCGGGATGAAGATAATGGTTGCACTTTGCAGCAGGCTGTTGAGGCCGATGATGATGCTGCTTCTCATGATGTAGAGAAAAATTGTTTAGCAAGATCACATGGCAGTGGTGATTCCCAAACCTGGACCCTTGGGCCAAGTGGAGAAGTGCCGGCTGTTGACTCTCGTGTAGATGCATGTAGGAAAAGGATAGCAAGCACAAATGAAGAGACACATGATTGTGACAGCACTTTGATAAATGGATCTCCTTTGAACATATCTGATGGTTCATGCTCCTTGGATGAGAACTTCGAGTATTGTGTGAAAGTAATTCGTTGGCTAGAATGTCAGGGTCATATCAAACAGGAATTTAGGTTGAAATTGCTGACATGGTTTAGTTTGAGGTCGTCGGAGCAAGAACGTAGGGTGGTTAATACCTTCATTCAAACTCTGATTGATGATCCAAGTAGTTTGGCAGGGCAACTGGTTGACTCCTTCTCTGATATTATATCCAACAAGAAGCCAAGAAATGGGTTCTGTAATAAAGCCTTGGCATCAAATTAAGGGTGTGGAATCCTGTTATACAAGATTGCTATTTGCTTCAAGCCTACCATTTTACAGTGACAAATCACCCTGATTGTTTTTGCCTTCCTTGTACAGGCATTTTTTATTAATCACCTTCGAAGTGATTCATTTTTATTGCGGACAAGCTGTCTTGCTAAAAGGATTTGCATTAATGATTGCAGAGACAGTAACTCATTTTTCCTTGGAGGGCAGGACCTTTGGACGTGAAGTTTCAGGATGCAGAAGGCATTTTGCTATTTCCTTGATTACTGCAAATTATTTTTAGTTATGAATTTAATCATGGAAGATATTAGTGTTGAAACTTTCTTCTCATTACTTTCATTTTTAGTTATGAATTTAATCATGGAAGATATGATCGCTGATTTCATTCATCCCGTCATTCTTTTGTTATCCTTGTTTTCTCACTCACTGGTGAGCAGGCAAATAAAAAGCTCTGCTTCCCAAAGTGGGTAAGAGTAATGCTGCTTATATTATTGTTTTCTTCTTGTGGGGTTTATGACCTAACTACTGATGCAGCCTTTTGCAGCCTTGGTTGACTCTCCTGATTACACTGAGAGGGTATTGAGATCTCATTAAGCTGGCTAATTAAGCTAAACTGAACTGCTGGCAAATTAACACTGTTGCTAGTCCAGATGCAGTTGCATCGTGCTTAGCATTATTAAAATTAGGAAAAAAAATATAGATTTTTTAAATTTTAAGTTATTTATAAATAATTTTATAAATTTTAAAATAATCTTAATTAATACTTAAATTATAATAATTACATAAATTAACTTTTTCATTCACTTTTTATTCATTTTAAATTGAAAAAAAAAGATTTAAAATGAATGGAAGGTGGATAGAAGAATTGATTTGTATAAATGATATAGTTTACATATTAATTAAAAAGATTTTAAAATTTAGGAATTATTTATAAATGATTTAAAATTACGGGAGTTTTTATATTGTGAAATTAAAAGAAGAAAAAAAAAAATCTAATCAACCAAATGTAGAGAATAAAAATTACTACTGTATTTATCCTATTACATTTTTATATTCTATCTAAATATGTATTTTTTGGGGTAAATTTTAGTCCCTTCCGTTATTTTTTCTTGAAGTAATGCTGTGAATTTATCCTATTACGTTTGTTATATATATACCGGTTGCTTTGAGGAATACGTAAAATGAAATAAATAGGTATTAAAATTAGTTGTTTTAACTTTTAATTAGCAATCATAATTTTAAAAGTTAAACTGATGACAATCTTTTAAATGTGAATTAAAACATGAAGCTCTGGTTAATGTAAGTCAATTAGTTGAAGAAATTTAATTAAGATTTTACATATTTTATATGTAGGATTTGAATCTATTTTCGACTCAGGTGAGTCTCTATCTGTTTTTTTTCAGAGTAAATAAGTAAATTTTATTTTTATTATCATTTTATGTAAAAAAAATAAAGTTTTACAAACAATAATAAAGGAATTAGAATTTAGAATTTGGGTCACTTTTTATTTTGAAAAAAAAATCAGCAAGTATTGATATTTTAATTGAAAAGAATTAAGTATTGATGAACTTTTTTTACAATTAACTATAAATTATAAAGTTAATTTTAAAATATAATCGAAGTAATGGAGAGTAACACATGTAAAAATATATACAAAAAATATCTATTGTTGTTCGTGGGCTTGGCAAATAAACGTTGTAGTTCTTGCTAAACGAATTTTATAATTTATTAAAAATTATTTTGGCTGAGAAAAACGGATTGAATTTTTGAAATAAACAATGCCAACTGAAACATGCGGTTCAAAACTGTCATAGTGCCACTCACCTCACATCTCTGGTTTCTCTCTCTCTCTCTCTCTGAAAATGCAAGTTCTTCATGCTCCATCTTCGCCGCACCTTTCCTTCCAAAGCTTAAAGCCACCACAGCAAAAATGGGGTATCTACTTCAACTGCTTGTGACTCATGCCACCGATTTTTTACGCCAACCTGCGATATGCTTGTGAGATTTTGATTTGTTTTGTTTTTTGTTTTGTTTTTTTTTTTTCTTGCAGGTTTGCCTTCAGCTTTCTTTGCTATGAGATTTTCTCTTGAGTCTCAAAGGGACCAAAGTTTAATATGGAAGCCTCGTAAAAGGGCCATTCTGAGCTCTGGTGCTGCTAGAGCTGCTTCTTTTGAAGGTAATTACTAATTTGATTTCTTTTCTGTGCCAGGAAGATGCCTTATTCTGCTTATGGACATCACCCTTATGCAAAAGTTACGGAATTTAATTCAACTTTTGTGAACAAGGATATGGGCGTTATGAATATTATGTTATAGGTTTGATTTATGGACTGTTTTACAATGAAAATTCAATTTCCGTGTTTCCGTGTTTGTTGGGTATGTATGTATAATGTATATAATCCAATACTTGATCAACCTTAAGCTCAGGAGAGCTTTGTTTACTGTTTTCAAATCTTAGCGGGCTTGATAAACGAGCAGAACTTGATACTTCTATTTGTGGGGTGCAATGAATATGGGTTCACATCTTTCTTTTTTGCTATAAATTGTGGGTTCTTTCTGCTGGTTCCTGTATAAATTAGTGGTTGGAGAAAGCTGACTAAACAAGCTAAATTCATAAAATCTTAGAGGCACTACAATAGGATATTTATCGGAAGGATGAAGTTTGGGATTTAAACCTACTTGTACTGGTGGAGACTGTAGAAGTTATTGAGAAATGGTAAATTTTATAGGGATTTAGTTCTACTTGTATAGGTGGAGAGTGTAGAAATTATTCCTATTCTTTCAATCCCAGGTATTGTTGTCAGACATAATTGTCAAAACGTGTCAATGTTAATATCTCCTTATGTGAATTATAATTTTTTCCCTAATGTTTACACCCACTTAATCTTATAAGAGTTGGGGATCGGGTGGGATTTGAGTTCAATGTCTATGCCTTTTCCAGTGGCAGATTTGGCTGGTGGGGCAATATATACACTCCATATAAATAATAAATAAAAAAAATAATAAAAAAATGTTTATGAAAAGCCAACCCATATTGTCTTTCTGGGAATTCATGATGTCTCGGTCGATGCTTGACAAGGGATTTTTTTCGTAAATAAGCTCTTAAAATTTCATATCTATCATTTGGATGATTTTATAAAACATTTGGCTTTAATCCAGGATTTGCGTCAAATGTTTTAGATTAAATTTCAATAAAATTCTTTCTTGTGGATGGATCCAGCAGTTTATCTTCACATTCAGCAAGTGCCACGTGCTTGAGACTTTGATGTTATTTTCTTTTCATAAGAACTTTATCCATTGCTAATATACTGTGAGTCTATGATATTATCATAATTAGTTACTTAAAAATTAAATTCTAATTTTCCTACTAATTTTACTTAATTTATTGTCAAATAAAAAGTACAATGGCTATGGACTCCATACAGTAATTTAATTACTTATCTAAACTAAAATATTCAATGAGAATCTAAGCACTATACAAGTCTTCCATGTTGAATCAACAAAATATAGCACACCCATTTAATTTGAAAATGTATAAAATAGAAATAAAATATAATAGATACAATCTTTAGAAACTTTCAAACTTAGTTGGGGCATTCACCTACCATTTCACGCATATGTCCTTGGCCTCTTTCCACATTAGAGTTGTTTCCATATAGTGGTCTGGCTCTCATTTTTGGCTCCTTGATGGTTAAGTGGACTATTTGGTATGTTAGATTCTCTTTTGAGTGGTAGGGCCATCACTTGAATGTTAATTTAGGTTGAGACAAGTGAGATTGTATATCAGATGTGTGTGGAAGTCATGTCAGTCGGGTGATAGAATGGTAAGGAATATGCATGCAAGATGTTACCCTCAGCCTAATGATTCATGCTTTTGGTTAAGGATGATAGCAGATCATATATTGCAGAAGTTTGAAGATTCACATGCATTATGCATAACAACTTGTTATGAAAAGTAACATGTCCTAAGTTGTTGTTTAGCCACCAGATAACCAACAAATGGTTTATGAATGGAATACTTGTAGTTTCTTCCTACCTTAATTCTGTGGAGATTTTAATATCCAAAGTCATTTCAGTTTCCTTTCTACTATATGCAGTTGGCACTTCTTCAATATCAACTGGAACAGCTGAGGATGATGTGTTGAAAGCCTTGTCTCAGATCATTGATCCAGACTTTGGAACAGATATTGTCACATGTGGCTTTGTGAAAGATTTGCAGATTGATGAAGCTCTTGGAGAGGTCTTAAAAACACAGGCCTGAAACTTTCTGCAACACACATGTAAATGATAATGTTCTTACTAAGAGTTTTTCCTTTGAATCTCAGGTATTGTTTCGGTTAGAACTCACTACACCAGCATGTCCAATCAAGGACATGGTAAATGACACAACTATCATTGTTTGAGCTACAGCTGATGTAGGTTAGAGTGGTAGACTTTTGTTGTGTAAATTCATTACATAGCAGTGAAAATAAATGAATTATTGCATATATTTCCATTTTAATGAAAATTATTATGTGTTAGTTTTATCTATTTCTAATTCTTTGTTGTTATACATGACACTGATGTTTTTTCACTTCATATATATTATGAAAGCAACGTTTCCTACCTGACTATGTCCCATTCCTCCATCCCTAAATGTGATGTTTTAGTCTGATGTATTGTAGAGACTATAAATGAATATATGTGCATGACAGTTTGAGCAGAAGGCAAATGAAGTGGTGGCAATGCTCCCTTGGGTAAAAAATGTAAAAGTCACAATGTCAGCGCAGCCAGCAAGGCCTATATTTGCAGGGCAACTTCCAGCAGGTCTACAGACAATTTCAAATATAGTGGCCGTGTCCAGTTGCAAGGTTGACCTTTTGGGGTTTTTGGTCTTGTTATATTAACCTATTTGTCATGATTTGGGGTGCTTTCTTGTCAATCTTTTGTCCTTAAACTTTATCCCTTACTCCTGTTGTTTAAAGAATTTGTGGTATATAAATGAGTTTAATAGAATTTTGATTTTTTATATTTACGGTAGTTTGACATATAATACCTGAAAGCTTTCCCTTGGGTTTTTAAATGGAACACAAACTACATGCAGTTCTTTCGGGATTAAAGCAAAAAATGAACATTTTTTTTATTTTCTATTAAATGCATTTGAAGAATGCTTCAGCAAAAAGAATACCAACTATACTGTTTCAATTACAGTGTTGAAGCTAAAACTTTTGCTTGTTGGAAATATGAGCCAATCTATTTACCATGGTTTGAGTTTCATGTCATCAATGCCTTTCATGTCAAAATTTGCAGGGGGGTGTGGGAAAATCAACTGTAGCTGTAAACCTTGCGTACACTTTGGCTGATATGGGTGCTAGAGTTGGTATATTTGATGCTGATGTTTATGGTCCAAGTTTACCAACTATGGTCTCTCCTGAAAATCGACTGTTAGAAATGGTAATATATGATAAATCAATTGATTTTTGATATGTAGTTGAGTGAAGTGCTGCCAACATAGTTGTTTGCTTGCTGTAGAATGCAGAGAAGAGGACCATAATTCCAACTGAATACTTGGGAGTCAAGTTGGTCTCTTTTGGATTTGCTGGACAAGGACGTGCAATAATGCGCGGCCCAATGGTTTCTGGAGTCATTAACCAACTTCTGACTACTACTGAGTGGTATACTGTTAATTAAAACCAAAAAAAAAAAATTACTAAGCAGAGAATAGGGAAAAAGTTATATGCTATTTTGGGTTAACAAACCTTGTCACTTTATGACATTTTGCATTGTAATTATTGCGTAATGCCGATATTTATATATTATTCAAGTTTTACTATTGGCCCACTCCAGAGTCCGTATTGAAGATTAGATGGAGTCCACTTGATATATAATCTGTAATTTTGGTCCACTCCTGAAATCAGATTGAAGATCAAATGGGTTCTGCTTGATATGTAATCTTGATTTGTTCTATAATGTAGGGGTGAGCTGGATTATCTTGTTATTGACATGCCTCCTGGAACTGGAGATATTCAACTAACTTTATGCCAGGTTCTGGACTGGACTGATATTAACTTGTTCTATTTTCTACTTTCTACTCACACGTAATTCCTATATCCTGTTACACATTGCATTTTGACTGCTCGTGAAGCCTGTATACCCTATAATTGTTAGCCAATATTTTTTTAGTTGACAATTCTCATTCAATTTGATTTTGGTTGAATATTTCATCAGGTAGTCCCATTAACTGCTGCTGTAATTGTTACCACTCCTCAAAAGCTAGCGTTCATTGATGTTGCAAAAGGAGTTCGGATGTTTTCAAAACTTAAGGTGTTTCTTCTACATTTGAATGACATAATTATTTTATTTTCTTATTTTCAATCTCATATGCTTGTAATTGTTTTGCCCATTTATTTTATCCTTCCTCTGTTTGACATTTTCAAAAAAAAAAAAAAAAAAGAGTGCCAAAGTATTTGCTAATCATAATTGGGTCATATGTATTTGATACACTATTCAGTATTCACATTTGATACTTACGTATATATATGTATATATATTTTGTCTGTTAATGCATAAGGTGCCGTGCGTTGCTGTTGTCGAGAATATGTGTCATTTTGACGCCGATGGAAAACGATATTACCCATTTGGTAGAGGTTCAGGTTCTCAGGCATGGATAGCTTCTGATTGTTAAATTTTTATTTGCTTCATAATTAAGGAAAAATATATAAAGCTATTTATGATACTTAATACAAAACAAGTGTATATCTGTGACTTATGTTTGATGGTTTTATCATATTTGCAGGTTGTTCAGCAGTTTGGAATACCTCATCTATTTGATCTGCCTATTAGACCAACTGTATGTCTTGTTATGTCTTTTTTCAACTTGAAAGTTTAAACTATTTTGCTCTGCTCTTGCATGTTAAATTGTGCTATTACATTTGTTGCTCGTATTTTTCAATTATTTCCTTGCATGGTGGTGTAACCCAAGTAAAAATAACCAAAAACAGAAAAGAGATTTTTAGCCAACTATACCAGCAAAATGTATCCTTATCATGCGCAGTTTAACCAATTAGATGAGTTGAATAGAAGAATCCGCCATTTGCAACCCTCTCCCAACCATACAAGTTTGATTATAGTGGGCATTGCAATGCAGCACTTCACCACAAAATTGCATAAAATCTGCCACCTGAACCAAGCATCATTGTTATTGGCCCACCTTAAAATGCAGGGATTTTGTAAGAGAACGCAAAACCTTTCTGATGATCTTCCTCCATAAAGACTATATTTTGTCTCAACTTTTCTCCTTCATAAAAGTTCCTTTCTACTGAACTCCACAACTACTTTACCAGAAGAGCAGTTTCAAATTCCAGGAAATTCCAAATTCCTGGCCTTTGTCTTTGCAACGTAAATACCTCTGTCCTGGTAACCACACCATCTTTACCATGCCAAAGAAGCATTTATAATACCTCCATCCTCCCAGTAATCAATACCGGAATAGGGATAAGGGACACAAAATATGTCAGCAAAGTAGAGGTTAGTTTTGAAGTAAGTATACCTTCTGTCAACAGATACAACAAATTTTGAGCCTTGCTTAGAGAATTCTCAAAACTAAAATCTTAACTTGGTCTAAACATTGGTGTCATACATGTTTACCTAGAAACATGATTGTTCAAGAACAAGCCAAGGGAAGAGAAGAGCACAGAGATTATAATGCCTTATCAAGAACATAATTAGTTTAAGTTTTTTTTTCCAAAAAAATGGAAGTGAAAGTTAAAGCCATTTAGAGGTAAAAAAAGTACAGATCTTGAGTTAGTGGAGACTTATCTTCTCTTTCTTGTTTCTTTTCCCATTAAATAAACTGGCAATTTTACTAGAAGAAAGTTTTTGATTTGGCATATCCAAACCATAGTCCAGCCGTTATAAGCTGTGTCCAAGTCATATACAGAAGAGAGAAAATTTAGAAAAATGAGAAAATTTTAGTATACTTGCTTGATACTTATCTGGCAGTTTTGAGACATTCTATGTTGATATGTTTCTGACACTAATACATCACAAGCTTGCTGACTAGTAAATTTTATAGTAGCATTGTTTTGTGACGCATTAATTATGCAGTACATGAGTTTGTTTAATTCTTTGAAGATTTTATGTTTATACCAGTCTCAATGTTCTTGCTATATTGCCAAGTGCAAACTAAGATTTGAGACACAAGCCAAGTTTATTTGAATAATTGTCATAGCTATCTGCTTCTGGAGATAGTGGAATGCCTGAAGTGGTGGCTGATCCTCAAGGTGAAGTTGCCAGGACATTCCAAAACCTAGGAGTATGTGTTGTGCAGCAGTGTGCCAAGATACGCCAACAAGGTATTCTATTCCTGCTTGATGATATTTGAGAAGAAAATGCTTCTTATCAAATCTAGTAATAACAAGTTAGTTGTTCACTTGTATGTTACTGGTATTAAATTTTAATTTTGATTTGTTGATCACTGATAAATTCGTGGAAGTTGAAATATTCAGTCCCTTATCTCTTCTTAACAATCTCATCTTATGCATGACTCCCAATCTCCCTTAGTCCCACTCTCTATTGTTTGACTAACACATAACCATATAGACGGTAATTGAAAAAGGTCCTTGAAAGGCCTAACCTGATAAAACAACCCAATCCTCTTCTATATGGTTTGGGTTAATCAGTTTGTGAGTCTTGTAGTTTGGGTGGCTTTGAGTTAGAGAATATAAGGGAGAAGTTTGGGTTAAGCTTCAACCGAAACCAATCTAGCCCATGTACACCCCTAACTGTATATCTAGGAACTTCCAGATATCTAATACAAAATTTCAGTTTCTCTCATGTTTTTTCTTTGATTGAAAAATATTTTACTTTCAATTCAGTTTCAACGGCTGTCACCTATGATAAATCAATGAAGGCAATCAAAGTGAAGGTACCAGATTCAGATGAAGAATTCTTTTTGCATCCTGCGACAGTGAGACGGAATGATCGCTCTGCTCAGAGTGTGGTATGTGGATATAAGAGATAAATATTATTTTTAAAAGAATTCAAAATTAAATTTATCGTTTACAGTTAACAGTCACATGTTGATAGCTGCACTATTATTTGTATTCTGCTAACATAGACATGATGATGATGGAGAGCCCTATAGGAGTACTGCTGGACTATTTCATTTGTCACCAAAGCAAATCTTGTGGCTGTAATAAGTAACTTTTCAAATATTGCTTGGTCAGAATGTTACGAAGAATGAAAACAAAATAAGTAACAATTAGGCTGGAATAGGAAGTAAACTGGAGATCCCAGAAGTGATAGGCCAGAAGTTATAAGATGTGGAGAAAGAAATATTAAAAAAAAATAAAAATTAAAGGATAGATTTGAACATTATAACATGGAATAATAACAAACTCGGATGTCATACGTAAACTGTTCAGTGTCCCACTATTTACAAAGCAAACTAGTCAGAGGAGTGCATCGATTTATGCTAATATGTTATATTATGCTTCAATGTGATACTTTTGTCATGTTATTCGGTAAGCTAAAGCCAGAAGTCTCTTCGTGACAGAAAACTGGAATCTCCAAGCTCTAGTCCAATTCTGTTTTGACTTGAAAAGTCAAGGGAAACTTGGGGATGGAAGTTGAAATCTGGGCTAATCAGGAATTCAAAGAGACTGGTTGATGAGATTGGATAGTGGTGACAGAAAGTCCATGCCAAATACTTTGAATACCTGTGATATAAAGAATAAAAAAGAAAAAATGTTGCTTTCTATGAAGAGAAGTCACCCCTTGACCGGTCATCTGTGATTGGTTAAATTATATTTATGTATGCATATATCTTTTACGTGTCCTACTCAATTTAGGTCTCCATCTCATCAGAAGCTACTTTTATTTAAAACAGGATGAATGGACAGGGGAGCAGAAATTGCAGTACACTGATGTTCCAGAAGATATTGAACCTGAAGAAATTCGGCCTATGGAAACTATGCTGTTTCAATAACTTGGCCCGATGGGTTTAATCAGGTGATATATATGTCAGATGTTATCATTCCCAGGAAAAAAAAGGCTTTAACTTATAAATTATTAACATATAAATTGTTCTTAGGTAGACCTAAGGTTTTGGCGTGGGCTTTATGTGAGGAGAATAGTTGCCTTGAAACCCTGACATCTGTGTTTGACCAAACTGCAGAACATCAGATGGTGTTGAAAAGTTAATGCTGTTTGTGACAGTCATCGCTCATAGGCAATTATGACAATATTTTTGCTGGTTGGTTTGAGAACTAAAGCCCTTCGTTCTTGGCTCAAGCATTAGTATTAGATACCACCAGTAGCAGTGGAAACTAGGGATTATGTAGCAAACAAGTAGCAAATTAGTAATTGAACTTATACCATTTTCCATACCATCTTCCCCATTAGGTTAGATGCAAATACCATTCCCCTCTGGTATTTAAGGATGTCTGCCATTCTTGAACTAGAGAATTTTCCATCAAGACATACATAACCCTGCCTGATTTTCCGCGCATGCAAGCAATGAAATGCACCTAGGTCATGCAGTCAGCTTCAAAATAACAAATGCTATCCAGAGCATGAAACCAGCTTCTACATAAGCTAGCAATTTAATGGATTCACCCGACACCATTGGATATTTAATAACTACATGGCTTCTGAAAGGAGAAGAATAAATCAATAGACACTGGGTTACTAAAGTAACCTTGCATTTAGTTGTTTAATGTTAAGGAACTATGTTCTCTAGTTAATTATATTTTCACTTTTGCCATACAATGCAGATTGCTCCTTATGATCAGCTGCAGACAATGGAACGGCTAGTTAACGTTCTTCAACCAACTGTACAAGCATGATATTTTGGCTATTGAAAAAAATGATGTGGGCTGCATCAATGTCCTTGTGGGAATGGCGAAGTCCTGCATGCATGATAGCTTCAATAGTCCTTCAATTCTCCTTCAACATATTGGTGGAGTTTGACAGAGTATTTTGTGAGTTATAGGTTTGCCTTGAGATTCACTAAACATCTCAAGTTTTTGCTGACTTTCTTTTGTTCCATTGAGTTAAGCATTTATTTCTCAACTCTGAATCTTTGTATAGTAATTCTACCAGAAAATATGCATCATTCTCATCCTTTAGCTTTGTACCATAAAACCTTCTCCTTTGGTTTAGCCCCAGCCAGTGTATGTTTGGTATAAAGGTAAAATTGTATTCTCTATTTTTACTTCTTATTTTACTCTCGTACCAAACTGACCCTAATAGTAATTCATCAAATGGTGTGTTGGGTCTCATTTTGCAAATATCAATCCCACTTTTGACTAAATAGGGTTCAAATATGTAAATTTATGACATTCTAAAACACTTAATAGACTGATTTGAACTAGCAAGTTGCGAGTGGGTTACTCACGTTTGTCTTAAACTCGACACATCATATAGACATCAAGTGTTGAACATAAATAGCAATTAAAACGCTATTTAAAAAATTAGAAAAATAAGGAATTAAAATGAATACAGTCTAAAAATATGAGGATTAAACATTTAACTAAACCTAAAAAATAAATATTGTAAGTGATCTCACTACAGAGGACCAGCACATCATATTTGTGCAAATTTATACCTAGCCATTGTCAGAAGTATTTGGTGAGATTTAAATCTTCTGTATCATTTTTCTATCACTCTAGTTAAATTATGATTCAACAAAAATATATATATCTCTTAATTAATAATTATTTATTTATTTCTAAATTGATATATTTAATTGTTGAGTCATTAGCAGAATAGGATTGGCGACAGACAGGAGATTTGAATGCTATTTGTTCCATGCAAATTACGACAATTGGCGCTTAATGGGCCCATTTTTATTTTTTTTATGAATAATTTTATATTCTTCTAAACAATCAGCTTAATAAATTTTTTATTTACTAAATAAAAGAAAATATTAAATATATTTTAAGATTTAATACTTATTTTATTAGATATTAAGAGATTTTTTAAGAGGAGATAGCATTACTCATTCTTATACAATGATGGCAGTTGGGAGCTTTCAATTGAAGAATTTGTTATAATTATAAAACCAGTCATGTGTTTTTCACTAAATAGCTTAAGTTTTTGAAATAATTAGTTTATGACATAATATCAATAACCTACACGATCAAGTGATCAGTAGCTTAATCTTTACTGTCCTCATTCTTTACAATTAAGTTGAATTTCAGTACAAGATAAGGTAAGCATAATTATCCACACTTCAAGCGCAAAGGACTCTAGTGTGAGGGGACGTATTAGAGTTATAAAATCATTCATGTGTTTTTACCTAATAAGTTTAAACTTTTGAGATAATTAATTCGTCATGACAGAAGTTTAAAGCAAAGGACCGAAAAAAAACCGTCACGATTCTCATCCTTATGGCTTTAATGAGTCCATTCATTAGAACACTGAGAACATACCTGGTTTATCACAGCTTTCAAAACTCGTCTGACATATACACATCGATAGGATAAGCTCATAGCGTATGACGTCCATTGATGGGTGTGGGTTGACGGTGGTTGTGGGTATTTTTCAGAAATAAAAACGAACAACACTCTAAAAAGACACCATTAAAAATGCCTGGTTGAGTCCCATCTGAAGTAACAAAATTAGGAACCGACCTATTAATGAGAACAGATCCATCCGAAAATTAATTTTTCTGGGTCCACAATGAAGTTTGAATGCAATCTTCAACTGTACTCACGGGGAGCTGCATTTTCCCATTCAATTTGGTTCAAGATTGCCTCAGCCTTTCTCCCTTCATATAGCTTTAAATTTTCAAACTAACTTTCTGCTCCTGCGGAAAATTCTCAGCCTGAGATTTTAGCTAGACTCATTAATGTGACATTATTCTCAACCTTTTGGATTTTATTGTGGCATAGTACATCCATTACTTGTGTCCTCTACGGTTCTGTATTCATTTTTCCTGCACGTATTTCTTGATTCGCTATTCGATCTTGTCAGTTGAATTAACTTTTATTAACACTCATCGTTTCATTTAATAGTTTAGTTTGGCACAAGGGTGGAGATGGCTAAAATTATTTAGGAGGGCCAAGTAGAAACTTTACATGTTTGAGAGGTTAAATTTAAAATATTTTATTTTTTCAAAAAAATCACATCAAAATAAAGAAAATTAAAAAATCTTTGACGCAAGATCCCCTCGAAAGCAACAGAGCTTCGCCTCTGCTTTAAAAAATATATGTTAAAAATTTGGGAATGAAATTCATATAAAAAAATTACATTAAAAACTCATCCTTAATTTTTCACTACTATTTTCAATTTCAAAAGACTGACTATTAAATAAGAGTATTTCATAATTTAAAATAATATATTGGGTCTTCTATACTATTCAACGTGAGATTTAACAGAAACGATGAACAAAAAATTGTTGGCATAATTTTACAAAACCATGCAGCCATTGATGCAAAGATGAACCCCGTTCTCTTCGGACCAGGACCACCATGTTTTTCACATGAATCAACTTGACGGATGAAACCATAAAACAAGAAGCACGGTAAAAGCAAAACGGATAAAACTGACGAAGAAAGTGATGAATAGCACTATCTATCTTCAACACGCTATCAAGGAAATCATAGCCAAGACACTGGTGAACTAGACAAGTTATATCTAAAGAAAACTTTCTAGAGATCAAAGTATTTTTTTCCAAAAAAAAAAATAAGGATGATTTTACTGAACATGTGGAAGAGCCAGGGACAGAACAAAAGAAGAGTACGTGACGTGATAGTTATTAGAAATATAAAACCATTTATATATTTTTATTTAATAATTTAAACTTTTAAGATAGTTGATTTATGATCTTATTCTTTATAATTAAGTTGAATTTTATTGTAAGATAAGATAAGCTTGTACACGTTAGAGATATACTATGAAGCTTCTAATTTTTTTTTTAATATATAATTTTTGGAATTCCCTCCTTCTTGTTTATAGATTGACATCCGAAGTTCCAATCATATTAATTCATAGAGGAAAAGTCTGGTGGAGAGATAAATAACTTGTGCTTTTCACGAACTTGCTGGTTGAGGCAGGTCTCTGACTTTTCTTCCTTGGAGGTATAGCTTGAAGCATGAACCCCTGCTGAGGAGAAAAGTTAGCATCTGGTTCGGTCAGAAGCTTTTGTTGATTTATATATTGTGCATTTAGGATCTTGAATTTGGGAGCTTTGCTTAAGAATTATTCCTTCCCTAATTATTGTTTTGTCTCCCCTATTTTGATGATTATAGTATATCACTGCAATCAATATCATGTCTTCACTGCTGTAAAGGAGGAATCTATCTCCCCGAGTGAACTCCTTTTGCATGGATTGAAGCATCTTAAAATCAAATATTTCATGTGTTTGTATGTATGTTAGACGTAAATTCTTTTTTATTGGTGAAATAACCGGATTATTTTTTTAAAAAAAAAGACAAAAAAAATTATTGAATATAATTAGTTAATTTTATACTTTATCATAGTTAACTTTTATATAATAAAATTTATGTTTATTTTTTTTAATAAGATGATCTTAATGTGTGTATGTAAGTATGACACATATTCCATAAAACTAAAATTTTGTGTGATTTGACGGCATTGGCCACTTAATTTGGAGTATACAGAGATACAAAGGAGGGAAAGGACAAAAGGGGCGGCAAATACTTAGATAAATGATGAATTGTGGCGTGAGAAGAACAAGCCAATTATTTGGTGTGTGTCTAAACTCTAAGATGGGATTCTTCCAAAAAACAAAAAGTTCTTCACACCTACTGTAATGACCTGGGAATGATTTATTAAACCTATTTCTAAGGAAAAATAAAATTGTGCACCTAATAAATTCTGGGTACATCAACTTTCTAAGTAAAAATAAAGTTGGATTACACTTGTTCATGAGCAGGAGGAATCCTCGCCTTTAGTTTATACTTGCCTTATGGCCTTTTGGGTCACTGATGGTTGATAGGATAAGATTCTTCAAAGATACTGAACATGAAGCACCGTAGAAAATTATATATATACGTACACTATAGCAAAACAAGTCGAACTTTCTTCATGAAGTTGATCTATTGTCAATTAATTTTGACACTTTTAATTAAACCAAATTTTAATTTTAATTTATTGTTAATTATCTAATTTTATATATTAACATATCATTTAATTAATTTAATTGTAATAATAATAATTATTATTATTATATAAAAGATCAAATTCATTACTGACGAATCAATTCTTTTTGAAGTGATATTATATAAAATTCTATACAGATGAAAATTGTACTCAATGATTTGCAAGTTTAATTTAGTTAGAAGTTTAAATAAATTTTTTATTTATTTTTTAAGTTATTGTATTTTAACGTTTGTATTATTTTTTAAATATAATTTTAATTTAAAAATCTTGTTCGGATCTGAATTAATTGATTTTTATTTTTAAATTAAACATAATTTTTTATTAAATATAAATAACTTCATTTAAATTTATTTTTTTTATTAAAATTAAATTTATTTAAAATTAAATTAAAATTAAATTATAATTTAAATAGACACTTAATTTTTTCATATTTCGTAAAAATGAAATTGTAATAGAGTCAATTTCCGGTGCCTGTAAACAGCAAATGGGTAAATAATTGCCTAATTGGGGATGATGAGACTGGGGGGTTTGATGATTTTTTTTATGGCAGAAAAAGGTCCGGCCTTGGACTTATTCTCTGCCCCAGTCACAGTGCACGTCGCTGTCAACGCAACACGACAAATGGGGCCTTTTCTGTCTCGTAGAGAGACAGGGACCCCATCTTTTTTCTTTAATCTTTTTATTTTAAAAAAGATAACCATACCACTCTCTGTCAATTACCAAGTTTTTAGACTACCATCATTAGATTATATTATTATCAACACAACCCAGTCTTGGTAAATAAACATATGTAAATATGCTAATAAGAAATGACATGTATCATTCAAATAAAATTAAATTAATTTTTAATCACAAAGTGTTAATTTAATAAAAATAAGTTATGATATTAAAAGTAAGAATTATAATTTGATTTTTAAAGATCACATTTTATGAGAATAGTAATATTATTATTACTTTTAAATTAAAAAAATTAAGTTTATAAATAGGTTAAACAAGTCCAATCTTATCAAAATATTCTTAATTCACAACAATAAAGAAATTAAATTACTTTTCCATATCATTCAAAATATGAAAATTGGAGAACACGTATTTTTTTTCTTTTTTGAAAATTAGCCCACTAAAATGTGGACCTTCACAAAAATGTCAAGGCCAATAAATGACTCGAACTATCGAACAAATTAATAATAAATTCACAGTATATTTTTAAATTTTGATAGAAGTTTTAAGAAAAAAATAAATATAAGGGAAAAAAAAAAACTCAATGCCTTCCTGGAAGAATGGCGAGATTGGCTCCCGCGACCTAATATACATCCAAAACAGATTTCGTAAAAAAATACTATCCCCTAAAAAAAAATTCAATCCTTCAAAAATTGTCTAACTTTGAATATTCTCATATAAAACTAGTGTTTTTTTTTATGTAAATAAATTTTAAATTAATTGGCATTAGTAGTTAATCAGTAATTTTTAACTAAAATTATTTTAGTTGCGTTGTCATGCAATGACATTATGTTATTAAGTTGTATAACATAATGAAAATATATAACTAGTGGCACTATAGAATGATAAAATAAACAACCTCAGTTTCTGACAATCGGATAGTTTATATTTTTAGTTTTTGATCAGGAATAATTGTAAAATTAATCTTTTAGATCGGAAATAATTGTTAAATAATTATTCTTAAAGTGATAATTTTAGAATTTAAATTTCTAATTAAGTTGATGTTTTTTTCTCAATTCATTTGAGTTTAATTTCCAAATATAAAGTAAATTTTTTTAAAATTATTCTAAAATTATCTGTTAAAGTTACAGCGACATATCTGAAACATAAAAAAACAGAATCCACCTAAAAATAAATTATTTCTGAAGATTTTAATTCTTCTTGAAACAGGCTGCTCAAATAGAAAGTTCTAACTTGTAAGCATTCCAATATATGTCTTCCATGTTTTCTTTTTTTTTTTTAACCAATAAGCCATTTTTTCAGTTTTTTCAAAGCCATTCTTATCAGCTATTATAAGTAGGGAGGGAGCAGACCAACAGCCATCAAAACCACACATTCTGCTCTAATTGGTAGTAGTCACACACACACGCCGTAGATTCTGCTTTGTTTATGTTTTCATATTATTGAAGTTGAGTCGAAGCCAACGTTATGTTGACGCCCGAAAAGGCCCTTTCAACCGCGTTGAATGCCAGAAGCGAAGGATATGGCACCGAGACCATAGTTTTTGCTCATGGCTTCGGAACAGACCAGTCCATCTGGGACAGAATCACTCCCTTCTTTGCTGAAAACTACCGTCTTGTTCTGTTCGATTGGCCCTTTTCTGTAGCTGTGAAAGATCAGAGCCTCTACGACCCTTTCAAGTACTCCTCCTTGGAAGCCTTTGCTGATGACTTGGTCGCTCTCATGGCGGAGATGCACCTCCAAGCCGCCACCTTCGTTGGCCATTCCATGTCTGGCATGATCGGTTGCCTTGCCTCCATCAAGAGGCCTGACCTCTTTAAGAGGCTTGTTCTCCTTGGTGCTTCCCCAAGGTAACTCTTCTTTGCCTCTTGTTTTCTTTTCTTTTTTTTTTTTTTGGGTTTTCTTGTCTTTCTTCTCTGAAAGCCTGTGTCCTATGCTTGTTATTGTTACTTGAATAGTTCTTTGAAAATTTACAAATAAATTGATCTTTTTCTCTTCTGTTTGATTTGATTTAATTGAAGAAACTTGAGTCAGTTGATGAAAAGCGCAGACTTTCTTTTTGCATAGCACTCAGTTCATACTTTGCACTTATTTCTGTTTCTTTATCCTTTCCTCCTCTCTCCTTCTGGGTAGAGATTCTGGTGTTTATTATTGAACCAAAATCTATTGTCTTTAAGAGAAATTTTTAGATAAAAATTATCTTTCAAATTATTTTTTTTATTTAATAGTTAACATATATTATTGATAATTTATATTTTATATTCTTTTACTGTATTATAAATGCACATCATATTAATTATAAATATACAAGTAAAAATTAAAAATTTAATTTTGATTTATGATAAATGTAAAATTTTTTATGTCCAATCATGTTTTGTCAAACTATTAAAAGAGTTTGATAAAAATAATAATTATTTAAAAATTTAGAAATATAATAATATATAATTAAATGATAGTATAAAATTTTTTTAAACTAATAATAAATTAAAATTGTTAAATCTTAAAAGTAAATCATACCAACGTTATGACTTTAATGAACTCTCATTTAATACATAAATTATTGAATAAGATGTCTAATGTGATATACTGTGTATGTTTAAAATTTTTTTCATTTTGATGTAAAACAGTTGTCACATAAATTTATACAATTATTTGATAAAAATAATGATATTTTACTTTTTATTATAGCTTATTCTCGTCAACTTGTCCAGACAAGAATATCTCCCTCCTCTTTTACCATTTCATTATATTTCCCCCCACTAATATATACGCATGCATTCCTCTTTCTTAACTATGTCACTTTTTTTTTTGTCGTTTGTCTCACTGATTCCATCATCCCTTTATCGTTTTAGTTATGCTTAAGTGACATGCTGTTTGTTTTTTTTACTTTGTCTCTTTCAGATGCACCTTTTCCTTTATCGTCTGTGTTAGGCTCACTATTTGTTTTTTACTCTCTAATGCAACTTCTTCTCCATAGTAATAGTAGAACTGTATAACTGTGTTTTTTTAGTGGGGTTTTTGGAATAATTTATCACCCGAAAATTCTACCTAGCTAGAACTCAGTCTCTAGGAATCTATAGTTCCAATGGGAAAGAGATAATGACTAACCGACGCCATTGGCACGACAACACACCTAATCCAGTGGGCCACTTCCATATTTTGACTGCACAAAAGATGGGGATAGATCATGTCCCAAAAGAAGTATAGTTTTTCTCTATTAAAATGGACCAACCAAAACATGTGGTCTCAACAGGATTGGGTGGTGCCAATGTTCCTGTACTCTTGTGCCAATCTCTTTTTCAGCTTGGTGGGTTTGTTGCAGATGATGCTTTCATCCACAAAATGCATAATAGAATAAGCAGATAAATGGGTCACGTTGGAGTGAGGCCACACAGGCTGTAACTAAACTAAAGAAAACAAAGCTTCACTTTCCTTTGCCCAACTTTGCTGACTTCAATTATTTTGATATTATATATACTCTTGATTAAATCTGATTTGGAGCCTCGCTCCTCAGCTCCCTTTGAAATTTGAAACCACCAGCTAGCCGGCCAAGCAGTTCCATGTAGAAATTAAGAAGATGTTTGTGGATGTACTGGCAGAGCATGTTCATATGATTCTTAAGATCCTTTGGAACATTTTGGTTTCATTTAAATTTCAGGCCCTTGATTTTTTTTTTTTTTTGTTGGTACCTACAAAACATGGGTTTGCACTTAAAGCTAATAATATATATCTATGCAAATCAATTAAATCCCTCACCATAGCCTAATTGTATTGAGGTGATTCTACCATATAGTTTTTAAGAGATATATATATATATATATATATATATATATTCTGAGTTATTCTAAATAATAACTCAAATTAACCTAAGAACTATAGGTTAATCTCATTCCATGTTTAATTATCATGTGAAAAAGATTAATTAATCCTTGTAACTTCCTGGTATTAACATACAGGTATATAAATACAGATGACTACGAGGGGGGCTTCAGGAGCTCAGATATCGAGCAGTTATTGGCGAGCATAGAGTCCAATTATGAAAACTGGGTTTCTGAATTCGCCTTACAAGTAGTGGATCCAAATGATGATTCCTCTGTCAACAAGTTCCGAGAGTGCTTGAAAAGAACGAGACCTGAAGTTGCACTCTCCTTGGCCAAGACAGTGTTCTACAGTGATTACAGAGACATACTTGAGAAAGTTGAGACTCCATGCACTATCATTCAGACCACTGATGACATGGTCGTTCCACACAGCGTAGCGCTTTACATGGAGAAGAAAATTAAGGGGAAACTTACGTTGGAGCTCATAGACACTAGTGGGCATTTCCCTCAGCTAACTGCACACCTGCAGCTAGTTGATGTGCTAAAGGGTGTTCTGGGATTTGGCCTCACCCAAATTTAGATGCATTGGCTTTTATGGATAGTTATTGTCAGCTTCTTGCCTCTTGTTTTGTCGACTTACTTGTACCTGTTTTGATATGATTCATAGGTTCATGTCAGCAATTGTAGGAGCAGCATATTGGTTTCTTGGCCAGTGCTGTGGAAATAGTGTGTGATATCTGTTAATTAATTATTGTTTGTACTTTTGAATTAGTTATAATAATAAGCATTGTCGAAATGTACTTTTTTTGGCAAGTCCTCTCAGGTAAATTGGCAAGTAAAGAGGGGAGCAGATAATCTATGAAGTCTCCAAGGTAGCTGCCTCATTCGTTAGTGAGTGAAGTATAATTTTTATGAAAAATTAATTAAAAGATTGAAATTTTATTATTATTAATTAATTAAAGATCTCAACTTTATTAGAGAATTATTTTCTACATCAAAAAATGTTGAAAAGATCAAAATATCTAACTTTACATATAAAAAATTTTTAAACGTGAACAAAATGTATAGTTATATAAATTTTTTTATTGTTGTAATGTTCTTTTATTGATATTTTTCCTTTCTATTGATAAGTTTTAAAGTTGAAACTATTAATTGGTTATCACGCTAAAATTGAGATATGTGTGAAATAGTTTTCTCCTAATGACTAGGTTTTTTTTTTTGGGTAATCCTAATTAGTAGGTTCATTGTGCTGTTATTTGCAAAAGCATTTGGAATTTTGATGGAAATCAATTATGGACTCCAGAAGAGATCGCTTCCCTGTTGGAGGCCCAAAATCAATTCCGGATGGCAAATCCTAATCTTTAATCGACAAACAAATTAACACAGGATGGCCCGAAAGCGACGCTACATCTGTGGATTGAGCCCATAATTCACACTTAGGTAGGTCCACATGACTCTTACTATTGGCCCTAGAATTCTGGCACTTCACTGGGACAGAGGAAGGTAAAAAAAGAAAAATCTGTCAAAAAAAAAAAAGCAAGGTAAAAGAAAAAGAGTAAATTAATGTATTCATCCCTCAAAATATATACACTCACATTTTAATTTTAGATTAAATTAAATATATAATTTAATTCTTAAATTATTTAAATTAATTTTACATTATTTCTCATGTTATTATTTTTAAGAACTAATGTAAAATAAGTTTAAATAATTTGAAAATTATATTATACTTTTAATCTAAAAATCAGTAATTAAATTATGGACAAAGTATATTTTTAAAGAAAATATGTTTACTTTATTAAAAAAACCCTAGTAAACCAAATATATACATGGTTATTAATTTTTTTTAAAAAAGTACTTAATGATAAAAAATAAAAAAATCGCAGTCCCTGCATTATCAGACTTTGCTTAGTTTTCCATTCACAGTAATCACGAGCTGGTAATAGAAAAGCATGCGAAGCCTAGTTGGTGGTGGCGGTGGTGGAACTCCTTTCTGAGTTTCATCACCCACTCTCTCTCTCTCTCTCTCTGCAAATCTGCCAAACCATCGCCATCTTTCCGACCCATTGCGACCATGGCCTCCGCCGAAGAGTTCGTGAAGGGCAGCGTTCATCCAAACGGCGTCGCCGTCATCACCCTCGATCGCCCCAAAGCTCTCAACGCCATGAACCTAGGTTTTCTTTCCTCTTTCGCGTAACTCACTTTTTCTTGATCTTTTCTGTACGCTGTTTAGTTGAGAAATGTATTAGGAATTGTGCTTTTGGTTCGCTGAACTTGATTATGATACACTGTAATTGTGATGGATGTGGCTTCACTGGGATTAGTGTTGTAATTCCCTGGAAATTAAGGGAATGAGAATTTCGGTTGTTTTATTGAAATTTGATGGTGGTATAATTAGGGGTATTGATTATTGAACATATAATGATTGACTGTTTAGGCTTCAGGGAAAACAAGGGCTTTTGGTCTTATTTGGTTTTATATTTCCCATTTTACAGTTTAGAGTTGTTTAGGAATTAGGATTAAAAGTTAAGTATTTATTTTCTGGGTATTTTTTTTTCTCATTTTTGACTTGGAAATTTTTATGGTGCAGATATGGATATTAAATTTAAAAGTTATCTTGATGAATGGGAATCGGACCAAAGGGTCAAATGTGTTCTCGTTGATAGCAGTTCGCATCGTGCATTTTCTGCAGGTATGATTGAGTTATCTAAGAAACAGATAATTTACTCTTCTTTTTCAGAACATATTTTATTGAAGCTTGTTTCCAGCATCATTTTATATATGAAAGTTAGCTTCTTTTGTGGAGGTTCTTTTTTAGATTTGAGCTTATTGGGTTGAGTGCAACGTGAGGTTTTGAGAGTCACCATTGATGGTCAATGCAGGTATGGATATTAAGGGGCTTGTTGCTGAAATTCAGAAGGACAAAAGCACACCTTTAGTGCAGAAGGTCTCATTTTATTACTTGTTCTCCTCAAATGTATTATTGCATTCCTATCTGATTGGAATTGTTATGTGCTTCATTGGATATATTGTTTACTTCTTTGTCAACATCATCATCCTCTTCTGATTTTATACCACTATTTTATCGTTTTCTGTTCCTTCGACTCTCAGGTCTTCTCAGCTGAGTATTCTTTGATATGCAAAATTTCTGAGTACAAAAAGCCATATATAAGCCTCATGGATGGTATAACAATGGGTTTTGGGATTGGTCTATCTGGTCATGGCCGCTATCGTATCATAACAGAGGTATGCTCACCTTGTAATGGTATCCTTGTTTGATTATAGGTATATTATAAATTCATGAATTGACATTCTAGATCTTGTTTATGACTTATTTTTCTTTGAAACCCATTTCAGCGAACTGTTCTTGCAATGCCAGAAAATGGAATTGGCTTGTTCCCAGATGTAGGTTTTGCTTATATAGCAGCTCAAAGCCCAGGAGAAGGATCTGTTGGTATGCTTTTGTTATTTTAGAATACAGAATTCATATTCCTTTATTGCTTTCATTAGACAAGCTTATAAGGACCAAAAGGGGTGGTTGAAGTGCCAACCCTCCTTTCTTTTCTTTAAGTACACTATTCTGTCATAATTTTCCCTCAAAATACATGCTAGAATGCTACAATTTTGAAGCATCTAGATGTGGTCTTAAGTTTCAGTTAAACTTCTCATTTATTTTATAGTTGAAAGATTTTTTCTCTCTTATGGGATCTCTGATTCACAGGTTATTTTGAAAATTTTACTAATTGCAGGTGCTTATCTTGGATTGACTGGCAAAAGGATTTCTACTCCTTCAGATGCAATATATGTTGGCCTAGGAACACATTATGTGCCATCTGGAAAGTTAGCTTCTTTCAAGGAAGCCCTTTTGGCAAGTACCTTGTATGTCTCAGCATGAACCTTAGATGCCTTCTTTCTCCCTGCCCTCTAAAACAAGAAAATAATTAATGGTTTAAAATTTCCATTTTGCATATTTGTGGAAGTTACTGAACCTGTCCTTTTGTTGTCTGCGTTAGTTTAGAATATCAGGCTCATTGTATGCTACATAATTAACTCCAAATTTTCGGTGATTCTATCTTGTTTGAAATAGTCAGAAATCCATGGCTCTTCAGACTCTTCATTAAGATTATCAGTTATGATCCCTATAACTTCCCCCTGTTTAGATTAGACCCATGTGACAATAATAATGCATAGAAGTGTTTACTTGATAAAAGTTACATACTGCATATGAAACATATTTCATTCATAATGTCATTCTATATTTGTTTAAACAATCTTACTATATCTTTTGGCTTCCTTCTGGAATATATGATTGGTGTGGGTGCATACATGCCAATCTTCAAAGATAAATATCTTACACAAACTCACTAGATGTACAGTTCCCAGGATCCACATCAGGACATCAAAGTACTTATAGCAAGATATGAGTCTAACCCTGAGTCCGAGGCGCAGCTGAAGTTTCTTTTACCTCAGATAATTTCATCCTTTGGAGCAAATAAATCGGTTATCGAAACAATTGAAGAGCTAAAAAAGCACCAATCAAGCACTGACCCTACCGGTATGCTTATTGACCTATTGTATATTGATGTTATACTGAAATGTCCAGATACACTGATTATCGTTTACAGTAGATGCTAATGTTCAAAGTTGTAGTTTGCTGCTTGTCCCGTCATTGTGAATTTGTGATATTCATTTTCATGTTTTTTCCTTTCCTAGTTGTGGAGTGGGCTAATGAAGCACTCCAAGGCCTTGGAAAAGGTGCTCCTTTTTCCCTTTGCTTGACACAAAAGCACTTCTCTACAGTTGCCTCTGCACTAGGAAAAAATGACAGTGAGTTATCTACGGTAAGTATGCTGTTGTTCTGAATCCATTATATGTTGAATTCTTTTATTTTGTTTGGGTAGCATCCATGTTTTCAAACTCATTAATGTAATGTGTATTCCACCTGCATCTGGGCAAATTCAGCTAAATGGTGTAATGAAAGCTGAGTATCGAATTGCCTTAAGGTCTTCGCTGCTACCTGATTTTGCAGAAGGTGTCCGAGCAGTATTGTTAGAGAAGGATCAGGTTCTTTCATTTTCTCATGATTCTATTTTTTTAATATGGTAGAGACTGTGATGTCGGTCTAAACTGGTGAAGTGTTAAGTATAGGTGCAATTTACATATCTGAAAAGTACTGTAGGTGCTACTAAGTAAGTTATGTATTTTGTTAAAATCAAGCAAAAATATGCTTGTGCTCTGTGCTTGGAGTTTCCTTTTTCAGAAGCTTGGTAAACACATGCATTTTAAAAGGCATTCTTAAGGTTCGCGTTGCCTCAGCTTAAAAGCGAAAGCATTAATTTCTTTTGCTTTCTCAAATTTCTATGACTCCTTTACTAGTGGTCTCAAGTGTATGACATCTATTTTCGGCTTACTTTTATTATTGTGGAATACTTTTTGGATAATAAAATGAAACAATATTTATGCATCGAAACGAAATCTTTCTATGAACATAATCTTTTATGTTCAATTTTATCTATTATAATTATATTTTATATATTTAATCTATTTTAAAATATTAAAAAATGACTCACTCCGCCTGAATGTCAAGGCTTAAGCCTTGCCACCTCTAGTTTAAACAGAGGTAAACATACAGGAATTTACAGGTGAGAGTACTTATATATGGTTTTCTCTGCATATGAATCTACAGTTTAAAGTATTTGTATCTGGTTTTCTATGCATATAGTTCCTTTTCTGTACAAGTACAATGAATCTTTATCCTTTAATATCCTCTTTCAACCCAAAAAGTTATTTATCCTTCAGGTGTTGGTATATATATATTATTTACAATAATAGATTCAATAATTATTCTCTGCAGAACCCCAAGTGGAGCCCATCAAGTTTGGCGGAAGTTGATCAGAGCGAAGTGGAAGCCGTCTTTAAACCATTAGGACCAGAGGTTGGGGAGTTGAGTGTGTAAGTTTAGAAGTCATGTGTACTCTCACCAAATCAAATATAGAAACTGTAGACACTATCAACTAATCAGATGGTGTTGTACTTTCTTTTGTCCTGGATGTTACTGTTGTCACCATGGTGATAACTTGGACCGTGATATCGGAACACAAAGGACCATGTGGCTTCTAGTAAGAACCACACAGAAGAAATGAACGCAATTGTTTCCTTATTTTATCGTTCTCTTCCATCCCAAATTTTTGAGTTGATTTGAATCTAAGAATATCAAAGATTTTGCATGGAATGGTTCTTTTAAGATATTTAATGTCCCACCAATTCTCGAATAAAAGTTGTTGCAAAAAATAAATATCCAAGTTAAAGAAGACATCACTGACAAAATACAATCTGAGAGTTTAAGAAAATATTGAATTACTCATTTATAAATCACTGATTGTGAAGATGGGCATAGCTTGAACCTTCGACTGGCCTATGCCATAAGGGAATACAAGAACTGTGGAAACTCAAAATATGAATGATTGGTACAGATGATTTCTGTGTTAGGAGCAATCTCCCATTCGTAAGCTTCGTAGGAGATCTAGATATCCAAAATATTCAGGACTGAAATACCTGCAATAACGGAACAGATAATTATTAAATTTGCGCGGGAGCCACTCCGATAATAATCTTGGGTACTAATTCAAACACACAAGAACTAGTGCAAAAGGGGATATAGTATTGTTACTTTGTGAAAAAAAAAAATTACAATTCTATATTTCCCCAACATATTCAGAGAATGGAAATTCCAAGGCCATTCTGCACACTTCAGAGGCCCATAAAATTTGGGAAAGATGGCAATAAACCAAACTTGAGTTTCCAGTACAAGCACTGTAGCACATGACCAGAAACTATAGTTTCCAGACCTAGCATATGGTTATTTTTCCAAAGCAGAAGGATGAAAACATTACTATTTTATATGCGTTTAAGGATTTTAATGTTCATAGATGTTTAATCTTCCATGTAATATTTATAATTGTATGTTAATAATTAGGAAAAATTGTGTAGAAAGAAATAGGAAAAAGAAATAAATACCCATGTCGAAACAGGAAGTCAATGACTACAAGGGAGCAGTTTGGCTTGAAAAACTGTGTCTTCCGTATAAGTTCTGCAACTTGCTTAATAGGAATCAACTTGAAGCTATCCACTTCTCCATCTGATATTTATTTAACCGGTTATTAGAAAGGGTGATTCTCTACGGGTGATCAGAGCACCGCTTGAGCATAACAGTACAATTGAAGAGCACATTCAAAAGGTTTACCTTCATTTTTTGGTACGAAACTTTGAGGAAGTTTTAAATCATAACAGAACAGAACATCTCTCTTGTATCTATACCCATCAATGTCCATATAGGAAACAGCACTGACAGGTTTGGCTCTGTGAGAAAAGCAATCTACAGACATTAGACAAAGAAAGAGTACTCCTCATTTGGAATTTTCATTTTGGTTTATGGTTGGGAAAAAGGTCGAGTACACACACCTGATAAATATGTTGATCATAGAATAACAAGCACAAAAAGAAATTCAGTTTGCTCACATTCAAAAGAAAAATCAAGCTTCATGCACCAGAGGAGGGAGGAAAGCGTGGCAGTTGGAAGCTTACTCAATAGAGATGGACCTGGGTATTCCTGCTTCCTCTTCACATTCCTTCACGACATTCTCCAGACATTCAATGCCATGCGGCTGTGATGATAGTAACTAACTCAGAAGCTTAATGATAATAAATTGAACAGAAGGAAACACTTAATAGTGAATTAATCGTATTAGCTTATTTGTTTTTCCTCATTCAATGTTGCACATTATTGACTTAGTTCAGTTCCTAACCAAAGGCATAATGATTTTCATATATGGCAACAGTGGACTTAAGGAGAGATGTCTAAACATTCCCTAGCCTCAGGTATTTACTTTTAATTAGCCTACTTTGTAAACAAATACATATGTAACTACAAACCAGTCCTCCTGCAACTAGATGATCAAGCATTCCGGGATATGTGGGTTTCATGTGACTTCTCTTCCCTATCCACAGGTGCTTCTGCCCATCCAGTTCAACATAGCCATTCATATGGACTCCATAAGCCTAATATTTGAAGAGAAAAAAAAGGGGTTAAAGAGGAAAACTAATAACCAACAAGAGCTTTAGGATATAAATAGGCTTATCAATTAGTAAGCCTGTTGTAAAACAAATATTGTGCAGTTAACAAAACCTGTTTAAAGACAAACCATCAATTAATCTTCAAAATGATGCCAACACTAAGATTGCAAATTTGCAGCATTCAATTCTACAAAATTAATGCAAGGTCAATTTTTAATTTCAGTATACTGGTACTGGTTTGTTTAAAGATTTTCCTGATGAAATTTAATGGGCATGGAATAGATTGTTGCATCAATTTTATGTTCAGCATAAATACATAGTTTGATTGAATTATATACTTGAAAATGAAACGTGTTGAGTTAATTATTTTATTTGTAATGGACATATAAGTGACTGTATCTTCTCGATGTAGAAAACTACAAAATCCCCTCTGGTAAGACTATCAAAAGACAACATCTATGATTTTAGCATGCATATTTCTTGGTATAAGAGGGTTATAGGGTGCTCATGGGTGGTCAACTTGAGCACCTATCATGATGACAGGGAATGAAGAGAAAATCGGTTTGTCATGAAAAGATAAATTGTGTCCTAAACATACTTCTTTTGAAGAGTACAAATAACAGTCTAAACTTCGATACACAAATAGTGTAACAGCTGAACATATGACTTCAAACATTTGCAGTAACTATGATAAATTTAGAAAGCAAGTTTGATAACGTGTAACCAGAGTATTTTTGCACGTACCTTTATGCCAAAATAAGGAGTTGCAGCGCGCTCTAATGAAAAGAAAATGGGTGAGCCAAATGATGATGTCACAGGGTATAGCTGATAAAACATGGACAAGAAGCATGAGTTAGGTATTAGAAAAGCACACAAGAAGGTTGACATCTGACACATGCTATACTTATCATAACTAATACCTCATTCCGTATACCTGGAATCCACTCCTCCCCCAAACACTCTACTACATATCCAACCGCCCTTGTTCTTTCCTCGGCTGTCTTCAGCATTGGATGCAATGAAACACAGTCACTAAAGGGGCCTCCATTAAATGTATCTTTTGGGAAAATGAACACATCCCTGAAGCCCCTCAATTTGTCAACAAACCTGAACAAATTTGAAGTTTAGCCAATAAACCTGCCACTATCATTAACTTAGGTGCAGCAGTTCATTTGATACTAAATCAGAATGGAGGTTAAAAATTGATTCAGCTAGAATTCAACACGATTAACCAATAGACATTCATGAAATAACTAACCATGAGATGAAACAAGCATCTTACAAAAAAAGATTAAGTTGGAGCACATTACCCATTGTGAATGAATCCAACAATTTGGTCCTCAATGACAAATGGAAGGAATTCGGATTGTTTTTCCTGTAAGCAATTTCAATATTAATAACATAGACTACGAGTAAACTCAATTCTGCTGCGGTCACTGCAACAATACAGTAGAAGAGCGAGAATCAGAGAAATAGAACAATTGGCTTCTACAATATAAAATTAGTGAGACCCAAATTTTGGTTTTTTTCTCTCTCCAACTGCATTCGCGCAGTGACCGCAGGAGATCAAAAACTGAATGAAGATAGATACTGTTTGATAATCATGGAACCAAAAAAAAAAAAAAAAAACCAATATTGGAAAAGAGGTGGGGAAGGGCACAATTGGAAGTCTGAAGAATTCTTGCAGTTCTGCAAATTCGGGAAAATTGACAAATTCTCCATTTTCAGTCCATAAAAAACAGGCACAACAATAAAGACTCAAACTTTGCTTCATTCTTTTCTCTTCTCCGAGGAAGCGAAACAAAATAGCAGCTAAGAACTTACTAAACCACGATTGCATAATTGGACTTTCTCGAAGAAGCCTTGGAGATAAGAAGAGTGGTCTTCTGTAGCAGCTCCAGATTGAAATATGCGAAAGACATCGTCCCAGGTGAATATGGCGGTGGCTGAAGCAGCAGCAGAAGAAGAAGAAGAAGCCAACTTGACGGAAGTTGTTGGTGATGGGAATGAAGGTGAGAATGTGGAGGGAAAAGGGTTAGAGGGTGTGGAGCCGAAGAGCGAAGAAAACGAAGACGAGGGCCGACTCCTGCAGGAGGAGGTAGCGAACTTGCATAAGCAGGCCATTTCCATCACTGCGGCTTTGTCATGTAAATCAGCCACCATCAATAGTCTTTTTACTAATAAATAATTACTTGTTATAATTTTATTTAATTTGAATTTTAATGTTTGTAATATTTTTTAAATATTAATTTTTATAATTTTATTTATTTGAATTTTATTTTTTATTATTAAAATATTAATTTTTATATTTTTTATTTATTTAAAATTTAATTTTTATAATTTATATTTATTAAAGCATCGTTATCTATTTGTTATGAATGATTAATTTTTATAATTTTTAATTTTTAAAATATTAATTTTTAAAAGATTAGAATTTAAATAAATAAAATTATAAAAAATAATATTTAAAAAATTATAAAAATTAATTGTTTATTTTAAACAATTCGTATATTTAATTACTTATGTGTTTATTAATAGATAGAAATTTAAATTGTTAATTTATGACATAAATTTATATATTTATTAATGAATAAATATTCAAAAGATTAATCATTTAAAAATTAAGAAATTATTCAGAATAACTATTTGAAAAACTCTAATTACAAGAATTAACTTTAGTATATAGTGTAAATAATTTTTTTAAATATAAGAAAGAGGAAGAATATTTTGTATAATTTTTACATCCAAAAATATAAACTTCACAAACTTTATCTCAAGTCTAGAAGCGAAAAATCTAACTATCTTGAATTATTTCAATTAATTAGGGTATTATAATATATTAGCAGAAATTTAGTGTAAACAAAAAAATGAATAGAAAATTTGTTTAAATTGTAATAATTAATCTTTGAAGTAAGAGAAAAAAAATATGGTAGTTACCAAGTCAGAAATGAGTACGAGTAAGCCAATGAATAGTGGTGAGAGACTTAGTGCTTCTTTAGATAAACTTTTAAAAAAATATTTTTTATATATTTTATTTTAGTAATTTTTTTTAAAAAAATAATTTTATATTTGAATATAATATTTAATAAGTACTTTTAAATAATAAAAAAAATTTAAGTTTGTTTGGATACAAAATAATAGAAGCACTTTATTTATATCAAAAATTATTGAAAAATACATCTAAATGTAGATATATGATGAATTATGATATGTAAGATATAATAAAATACTAACATAGTAGGAACGGTAAGATTTTCAAATATGTCATGGTAACAATGTAATGAAAAACGAAACGTAAAATAATAACAATATGTCTAATTATATACCTAAAGACTTAACAATATGTTGCTGATATTATTTTATTTTACTTTATTTAAGTGGTATAGTCATTGAAATCATAATTCAATTTAAGATATTAGGGTACAATGACTTAAAGTTGTATTGTTTAAAATGTAATTCCCGGAGCTATCTAAGAAGATTTATGTAAATAGGGTTTACAAGGAGAAAAAATAAAAGATATGAAATTTAATTTTTAATAAAAGTAAAGGATATTTTTGTCATAAAATTATATTAAAAACTACTTTTTCTTTTATTTTTTTAAAAATTAGAGATCATTGACTTTTAAAAAAGAAGTAAATTATTAATTTTTTTAACTTTTATTTTTTAAAAAAGTTACATTTAAACACATTTCAAAATATATTAACGCACTTTTTTAAAAAAAATTACTTTTTAAAAAAAATCTATCAAAACATGCACTTAAATAATTTACAAAAAGTCATAAATTTTAATTTCCATGCAACCATTATAACAAAAAGAAATGAGTGTGAGCCACCCTTAAGAATTTGTGCAAAGTTATAAACTCAATTACGTTTTAAAAGAGATTATTTCATTACATATATTGTTCTTTCATTCATTATTAGTTATATTTAATAGACTTTAAACATTAACCAACTCATTTAAACTATCAAATAAGTCTAATTTCTTTGAGTAGTGATAACGATAAAACCCTTCTCATAAAATGTAATTTTTAAAAATTAAACTGAAATCTTTATGTTTAAAGATATAACTCACTTTTATCACAACAATACATATTGACTAATAATAATTTGACAACTTATTAATGGTACTAATACGCTAGAAAAAATTAGGCTATCAATCATATAATTCTTTCATTTTTAAAAGCTCAAACTCAAGTGAGATTAAATTTATATAGAAATTGCATGATCTCGAAATGGAATATTACCTAAATCGTTTCGTCATAACTTAAACTTCTTTTGTTGTCAGAAAAAAGTTTAAAAAGACGAAAGACTACCCATTTTAAGGCCAAACATTTCACATGTCTTAATAAGAATTTAAATAGTACTTGCAGCCAGATAGTATAACAATGAATGACTTCGAGTCATAGCTTTAACATATCTTTCTCATTCCTATACCTTATCTTACAACTTCATCGGAGCTTAAAAAATAAAAATAATAAGAATCACGATTTAGATATCGTTACAGAAGGGCGAGGTGGCTAATTACCCAGATTTCCACTTTAGACTGGCTAATTGCCTTCAAATTCAAAATCTTGCCTCAAAGAAAGAAAGATAGTGCTGTGGGGAACTCTGTAACTTCTAAGAATTCAGTGTGTGGCAGCTCCACCATCCTCTTTCTTTCTCTTTTTTTTTTTTTTTTACGATCACCATCCTCTTTCTTTTTTATGGAAGAAAGTAAGTTCATTAATACAGAAGATTCAAATCAACCTATACTGGTTTAACTAAGTTTAACTGATGTTGCATGACTCATAATCTCAGAACAGAAGATTCAAAATCGCACCACTTTACGATTTCCTCGAATTTTCTCGGAATCCAAATGTGAGAAAAGCGAAAAGACAACATCGAATGGGAAAATAAAAGGAAAAAAGAGAGAGAGAAAGCAGTTATTACAATATTAAAAGCAAGTTTAACACTTAGAAGGCTAGGACGATTCCTCAAACTCATTCATCAATCTCTCCTGCTTCTTCCTCTTCAATTCGGCCTCATAATATCTCAGTCTTTCATTCATTTTCTCCTGCACTCAACACAAGTACACTCATCAAATGCTGAAAAATTAACAATTTTTTTAAGAGAGAAAAAAAAAGGTTTCAAATTATGCTGCCGAACCTCCAATGGGTAGCTTCGAAAACCCATAAATTTCCATTGTTTATGTTTCCGTCGAGCTCAGAGCAACCAATGGAGAAGAAAGAACACAGTGATGCTAACCTTATAATTAGCTTCAGCACGGTGCATAACGTAGAATCCGAGGATGCCTCTGAGGATTGTACCAGAGATGATCCGAATGTAGCCCCGTTTTTGAGAAGCAGCCCTCATCGATTCTCACCCTCTTTCTCTCGCTTTCCCTCTTGATTTTCCGGGAAACTTGTGCTGCACAAGCTGAATACCTTACCACCGATTGACCGGTTCATGAAGGCTTCTGGGCTTTTTGATTTGGGTAAATTTTCAGTGGCCCAATTTGTAGAACATAGCATTTGGCTTTGTATCTTCTTTCTGTTTTTATTAAAAAAAAAGATAGAGTAAAAATGATAAAATAATTTAAGTACATGATTGAATTAATTTATTTTATATTTAAAATAATTTATAATCAATTTTATCAAAAGAGTTTTTTTAAAAAAAAATAATTTTTTTCTTAAAATTTAAACTTTACCAAACATAATCTTCTAATTTTGAATAAATGAGGTTTGACACGGGTGCATACAAATGTAAAATGCTTTGAAACTTGGATTTCAGGTTTAGTGGGTAAAGGTAGTGTTCCTACGTAAAATATTTAAGAACTTGGCATCGAGTAACTAGACAGAGGCAAGATGGACTTTCGCTAGTTGGACGCATAATCCAAACCATTACAATGGGCTAAAGACGAGAAATAAAGTCTAATATGAACACGCTCCTTAGCTAGAAGGAGGTGTATTAACATAATATTAAATATTTTATTAATTATTATTTTTTATAATAAATATTTAAAGTCCACAAAAAATAAGAATAATTATATTTTTTATTTTTTTGGTTGGAGAGGTTAAGGGTTTAGGAGAGGGAAAAGGATCGATTGTGGGTGCAGCTTCTCAAGGCATTAAGCATTTGCCATTAGAGAAGACATTAAGCATTTGTCATTAGGGCACAGCCTTGACCGCGAATAATTATATGACCCAATCTAATAGTTAAACCGGTCACATAGCTAGGTCATCAAATTTGTAGTGGGGCCAAAAAACCCAATCATAGAAGGAAAAAAAAAACCTGTTACATCTATCTATATATCTGTACTATAAATAAAAGAGATTTCTTTTTTTAGTATCTAATTTTTACTTTCCTAAAAAATTATTAATAATTAATTAAATATAAATAAAAAATGGAGTAAAATTATAAATATAAATATTTATATGATAATTATATTTTATAATTATAACTACTTTTAAATACAAAAAATCATATAAATTGAGAGACACAACAATGTTTATCATAAAGCTATTATATTTATCAAATAAATATATTACTCTGAAAATAGCTCATGCATAATAAAACTTATGTTTATCATTTTATAACAAGATGATCTTATTATAAGAAAAGATTCAAATTTATAAATAAATTTGCTCAGAACTCACTTGATCTTCTAGTAGAGATAAAGGATTTTGGGATTCAATTTGTTACCTAAACCAATAGAAAAGTGAAATTTTTGGAATTTCAGAAAATCACACTTGCAAAGACTAGGCAGAAGACAAAGGATTTGCGAAAACTTGGATGGATTGGAGTGGTAAATAATGGAGCAAAGTGATAAAAGGAACTTAATTCATTGTTTGGGAGTTTTTTAAGTAAAATAGTAGAATGGTTAATGATGAAAATTCAAACAATTTCATATCACTCAAACTACTAAATTTTCACACTCTTCAATTTAAAAAATTTAGAATGTAGTGGTTCCCTCTTTTTTTAGATAATCATTTACCTTTTTAACGCTTATTATACTAATTTTCAATTTAACGCTTATTATACTAATTTCCAAACAAGGGGAGAGACTCCCCTCTAATTCATCATAAAAACTTCCAAACAATAAATGGTATATATTATTTTACTTTTTTACTCCACCCTATTTTATACTTTTCAATACTCTCAAACATATTCCTAGAGAAAGGAATTGGAGGAAATCAATAGCATAATATAAAATCCAAAAGGGTAAATTAGTCCAGCCACTATGAATCCCGAAATCCCAAATTGAAGGTTATAGGGTATTATTATGGTACGTTGTTTTTTTTTTTTTAAGATACCAATACTCAAAATGGTTTATTAAATATTTATTGGTTATTATTTTTTATAATAAATACTTAAAATTTATAAAATAAAATTAATAATTAATAAATATTTAATAAATTAACTTTAATATTGATACTTAAGAAAAATAAATAAATATCGGAGTAGTCTCTAAAACTATGATATGAGAATGAGATAAATTTACACTTTCTGATTGGCAAGGCAATCTACGCATCTAGCTTTCGGCAGTTGAATTGGATTTTTTTAGGGTAATATGGACCGGTTCACTAAAAAAATCTACTGGCCATGGTTGAGTGGGTTTGACCAACTCTTTAAAAACAATTGATATAAAACTTCACAGAACTGTCAAGGGGATAGGTTCGTAATAACTAATAATTAATAATTATTTTACAATTCATTAAATACTAACGTCATTATAAGTATATAAATAATCTCCTCTATTTTATGACAAGGGCTATCTTCTTGGGTAGATCAGGCATTACCACCACTGCTTTTCTAATGGGAAACGTAAATATATGACTAAAATATAATGACATAAATGTGTTTTCACAAGAAAAATAAAATTTATCATTAAAACAAACAAAAAAGGGAAAGCCTAATACAATGAGAAAACTGTTTTTCCAATTATTTTAATTTTAATGAGACAACTAATTAAGAACTCGCCTTAAAAACTTATTAATTAAGTAATTAAATTTAATAAAAAATTTCAAGAATAGATATTAATAAAAATAATTCAATATAAAGACCATGCGTGTTAAAAGAGTTTTATATCATATAAAAAAGATGTGAAATGGGCATGATGTTTATTAAAAAAAAACTTCTTAAATAATTTAAATAACTATTAATGTATATTTTGTAATTAATTTTCTTTATGTTGACTTTCTATTATAATATTCAAGCAACGCTTTCCATATAAAGTTGGAACCTTTGTATGTGGCATTTAGCAGTAAAGACTAAAACCAACCATTTCTGATAAGAGATTCACTTTTAAATTGTTTCCTTATAATCTGTAATATATATTTAATTTCCATATTGAAGGTTGTCTTTTGAAAAGCAATCATGTTTTTTTTAATTAGGTGATGACTGATAGGACTAGGAATTAGGAAGGCACTTTTTTTTTTCTCTCAAATTCTTGAGTGTCTAGTCAACGAAGAAGACGCACCACAAAATCCATAAGGATCGGAGAAGGCACAAAACGAGAACTCAATAACTTTACTTCTTTCATAGGAGTCACACAAGGTATGCCATCGTGACTTTCTCTGGTTTTGGGTTTGGTGCAAAGTGATATCTTCCTTGGTTTAATTGCCCACGGCTTTCGTAGTTTGATTGATGCTGTCTGATTTGAATTGGTTTTAGATTAATAATAACACTAACACAAGATGTTGCTGGAGAAGTGCTATACAGACTAAAAGTTTTTACCTAAAGTTATGGAAGTTAAAATAACAGAAAAGTATTTGTTAAAGAGATAAGACAAAAAAAAAAGTTTAAGAAAATTGCTAATCAGTACGAAACGAAAGTTTTACGAATGATAGAAAAAAAGATAAAAGGAAAGAAAGAGGGATATGGAAGCAGTTACTGACCATAGAATTTTTGCAAGACCGTCACTTGAATTCCGCCACATCATTCATAAAAAGTTTTGTAAAACTTGTTTCGTAGCATATAACATCACTGAAATTTTAAATATAATTAATAAATTTTATAAATTTATTATAATAGATCTTTGCGTGATAAAATTTGTATTTATTTTTTTTAATAAAATAGTCTTATAATAAAAGAAGATCCAAATCCTGATATAAATATAGAGGGATGCAATTTTGATAATGAAAAATAATGAAGCACATGACCCAAACATGGTAGGCACAATAAAAGTGGATTGCATCGCAGGCGTTTGAATTTTGAAATCGTTACTTTAAAAAAAAGTTTTATCTTACCTTAACTCAAAATTATGTGAGTAATTATTTATATAATTTTTTTTTGATAAAAAAAATTGATGTTGTAAGTAATCAAGTATATCCATATCCTTCAATTCAAATGGATTAACACTTGAGGGCACGCTGATTTCCATCAACCTAAAGCTTCTTTTTAACTCACTTTCTACCCAAAAAGATGATTGTGTTCTTGATAGCATATTTGGGGTTGTTGCAGTGGGTTCAAAATGGATTTTGCTGGTTTACACCACAAAATCACTCCAAGTGACCCTCTCTGTTATACGATTTTCAATGCAGATATACATGATCTCTAACATAAGACACCCTTTAAGTAACTTTCAATTTCAGGTGGTTTTTTCGTATAGGGAAGAAGGATTATCTTCTTGTCTACCCCTTCCCTTTTACCAAG
This sequence comes from Castanospermum australe, assembly GCA_019955255.1. Lineage (NCBI taxonomy): Eukaryota > Viridiplantae > Streptophyta > Magnoliopsida > Fabales > Fabaceae > Castanospermum > Castanospermum australe. The sequence goes on along the minus strand of NSJW01000618.1, from coordinate 230,776 downwards.
GATTTTTTCGGAAGGCAAAGGAGAAGGTTGGAGCCATTTTTCGTTTTACTTAGATTCTTTCAAATAGAGTAAAGAAATACTTCCTATTTTATTTCCATATATTTTTAGAAAAAAGTATAATTCTTAATACACCAAATCCAGCCTTCCAAAGAAAATTAATTAGCAAAAGGACTCATAAAGTGCAAGCTTTAATTTCAAGATTGCTCAATTATAATATTTTTACACCATTAATTGTGTCTAGTGGTTCACCAATGCAATACAGTGTATTTCTTGATTCCATTTAAAAGTTTCATGTTGAATTTTTTCTTTAAAATTTTTTTTCCAAGAAAAGATATTTACAACATATTAAGAGAATGCTTGCCATTTTTTTACTCTCCTTTTTTGTCCTAATTTTTTTTAAATATTGGTATTATATATGTATATGTGTGTGTGTGTGCGCGTGCATATTTAATACATAATTTTATACATGATATGGGAGTAAAAATACAATCAAAGTAATTATTTTTTAAATAACTAAATGCTTCATTCTCTTCTAATTTTCTTATCTTCTTTTTATTTCTTCTCCCACATTAATCTCTATTTTCTTTATTTTCCTCCCGTTTTATCTCTATTTTATTGTTTTTAATTTTTTAAAATTAATTACATCCACGTTAGTACTATAATCAAAAATGAAAATAAAGATGAGTGAACCGCTTTAACTTAAGTGATCCCTTATTTTTTTTTCCCATATTTTATGTCATCATTTCTTGTCTGCATTTACTGTTTGGTATATTCTCAACATCATGTTACGCCTAGGATGCACTTATGGGTAGGCCAAATTTAACTATAAGCTGATGTGTATATCACCCTTTACCTATCTCATTTGTATTTTTTTTTTTCATTTGATACGACTCTAATTTGTAATTATTGTTGGCACTATAGGCATGTAGCAAAAAGTATCCAATTATATATATAAGCTACATAAAGCAACTAATTAGATTGAAGAATTGAAAACAATCGAGCCTATTGTTGTGGAACCTATTAACTCGAGCATAAACTATATAAATCCTTGCAACTTTCATGTGTTTCTCTACCTCTGTTAGGGTCTTCCCTAAAAAAATTATGATTTATAGTTTGTTGTAAAATGCACATGGATTTATGAAGCACATAAATAGTCACTAAAATTTTATTGATATTTTCTTTTAGAGTAAAATTTATTTTTTATTCTTCAAAGATAATTTTTTATTAATTATTTTATTAATAAAAAATTAATTTTATTAATTTAAATTTCTTAAATTTTAAGTTACTAACAAATCTTATCCCTTAAGTATAAAATTAAGAGCAAATCAAATGGGTGAGTAGACAAGCTTTATTGGTGATTTAAAGTTTGAAAGATTAAATTAATAAAATTAATCCTTAAATGACGAAATTGATACAAAGATATTTGTGAGAAACAAAAATTAAATTTTACTTATTCTTTTGCTCACTTATCCAAATTTTTTTTATAGAATTTAAAAAAATCTCATCTCTCTGCCTTGTATATAAAATAGACTACTATAAATGAGCTTTTATGAGAATAAAGTAAAATTTAAATAGGGGTAATAAATTAAATTATTATTATTATATTACCTTAAACTGAAAAAATAAATTAAAGGAACCTTCAACAAAGAAAAAGAAAAAGAATCCCAAGAAACATTTTGAGATTGCTGAAGTAACAAACAGAAAAAAATCGTTTCACCTTCTATATGGACTACGATCCCTTTGACTAAAACACATACATCCAAAAGAAAAAGAAAAAGAAAGACAAATGAGCTTATTTAAATTGAAGGGCCCCAGGTTTACGCCACCAATCCTTTTGTCTGCATCTGAGGTTTTTGCCACATTTCTCATTTTTTCTGCTATTCTCAACTTCCTCCGGCATATTACTCGTTTTGCAATAAAAACTTCTCACAAACACATGCACTGCCGTTACAATGCAAATGACCATTGACTACTGTACACTCTTACATACAGTTACTTCTCAACCAGTTCTCAATTGTAATCTCCACCTTACAGTACTGTGCTCCTGTTGCACTTCAATGTTCAATCTTTACCTTTAGATGTTATTTTGGTAAAATATTACTAATTCTCATTAAGACAAAACCCATGTCTATATTAACAAAATGCATCCAAATATGTATAGGTGAGATAACAAGTGAGAAATGTGATTTATAATAACCATGAGTAGAATAAATTTTAATTATTAAATCTTATATGAATTGACAAGATTTGAACATAAAGTGAGATGTTTTAAGTTATATCTAATCTTGACTGATTATGTAACATCATCATCACGTATTGACTATTGAATCTTATATAAATTGTTGCTAGTGATAAACAATGGTAAAGATTGAATGCATGTTATGCTGAATCTGTCACTGTTAGATGAGGCTAGTTTATATATAACCAAGTTTGAGATTTTGATACAATGCACAGTCACCCAGTCACTGTTCTGTGCAGTACAATACTAATTTTCTGAGAACCAAAAGTACAATTGCTTGTGTCCATGGAAGCCCTGAAAGCACGATCATACTCGTCAGCAGGTGGCAGCCATGAGCGAAAGTAACCGAAGCCAATTCAAGTTAAGTGAGTCACAGAATAGGCTACGTGTCCCAAACTAGCCACCCGGCATTGCATTGTGAAGCTCTACGATGCAAATGAGAGTTATATAGACTGCGAAGTAGAGCTCTCTTGTTCTCACTCTCATTCGCTGTATCCTCTGTCTTTTTCTGCAACTTCTTCTCTCATCAGTTTTCTTGTTCTTTAGCTTTCAGTTCACATCACACAGATATCAATGGCATCTAAGAGGTGGTTGAACATCGTAGTTGACGGCGACGCATCCATGGGGCCTTGCTGGCCAAAGATTTTTTCAGACTACCTTGAAAAAATCGTCAGGTATGATAATTCTTGCTGCTATACCATGCACACGATCTTTTTTGCTGCATATGCATGTTATGTTTTCCTATATGCACGACCTTGAGGTTATTGTTACACTATTTTTATGGCATTCTTATCATGCAAACATTTTCTTTTGGGGTTTGTTTTTCCCCCTCAGTCCTATCTATTCGGGTTGAAATAAGCAGAAAAGTTGGATCTGAGGTGAGTAATTTTTTCTTAGGTGCGAGACATATGTTAAAGCTGATAGGTACCAAAAAGGTTGGATCTTTGGGTGTAAGACCTTCGTTAAAAGCTGATTTTTCTTTTTGTTACGAAGGAGGTATAAAAAAGGTTGAATCTTGGGTGTTCAAGACCTTTTTAAAGCTGATTTTTTCTTTTTTTTACAGAAAGGTAAAAAAAGGTGGGATCTTGGTTGCAAGGCCTTGTTAAATTTTAAGTCTTTTTTGTTAAAGAAAAGGTCTAATACTTGTTGTGGGGAGAAAAGGGTAAATTAAAGTGTGGCAGAGTGGCTGAGTGAAACTTGATCTTAGGATGTGGTCCCTTAAAAAACTAGGTGTTACTTGAACTGAAACTTTGAGCACGTCAAAACTGATTTTGATATGTAAAATAGTGACTATATGCCACTAACAAGTAGCAAACTTTCTTTTGTCCTCAAGAAGGGATATTTGAGACACATATAGGCTTAATTTAGTTGGTTAAAATGAGGTGGGGATTTCAGTAGGGTTCCCACATCATAATTATCAATTAATTAATTAATTAATTAAAAATAAATAAATATTTGGCATATTAGCTAAGGTTATTATTAAGGTCTAAACATATGATCTTTGCAACTTTGATTAATAATTGAGTGTTTCAGGTTATATAATCGTTAACCTTAATTCGGTTAAGTAAACGACAAAATTAAAGATTCGATGTAATAAATAGAAAATGTTTTAATTAATGTTTATTTCTTTATAGTTAAGTATCGTTAAAACTACGTGACAAAAGAAAGAAAAAAGATTAATTTTGACTTTTGTTGTAACATATATGTAGAAAAAGGTTAATTTGATGTTTCTTGTTTTACATATATGTTATCTAGAATGATTACATTAAACTGCTACACCACCTGAGGGAAATCTTGAAACTAACAACTTTTTCTACTCCACGTAAGTGTTTTGCATGATAAGGAATATAATATTTTTGAACTAGATTTTGTGTCTAACGAAGTTAAGTCCACTGCTCAAACGATGTTAAGGGAACACTCTCATATCGGCTTTGTGTATTTAGCGAAATTATATCCCACAAATGCTGGTTCAAGGTTCAAACAGAGAGTGTTTGAGTGTTGCTAGAATCGGTTTTAACGTTTGGGAATGAAGAAAGCTCATGTATCAGTTCAAAAGCTGAAAGTAAAGTTTGCCTAACATGTAGAAGAAACAAAGCATGATAATTGCGGTGCCCTCAGCCCTAGTTGTGGCACAAGTTCACACACAAGTACTCATGTTTAAAAAATTTAAGAGTATCATTTACATGGACATTAAAATGGACGTATTAAAAAACCAAGCAAAAAGGTTGCACGCAAGGGCAGATTCATGTGTTTCCAAAACTTGTTATAATTAAAGGTACGATATCTACAGTTTAATTAAGCCAAATGATCGATGTGATCTTCTTACTAGTAGTAGTATATTCAATTACATTTCTAATAAATCCCAAACCAAAATTATAATTAATGCTTTTAATTAAGTATTGACCTTTTAATTAATCCTATGTGTACCGAATATTATTCCCAAAAACACCGTACACAACACGATATGTTGCCCCTAGTGATCTCCAATTGCAGGCTAACAATGGCAGAACCAAAGAATTGCTCTCTCCTGTTAAGGGTGAATTGCATTTAAATTCTATGTAAAAAACGATGCCTTACATCGTGCTAAGTAGTAGAGCTCCATTATATTCCATCTTATGATTCAAGAAATGAGTAAAATCACTTAGCAATAACTTAAATGGATTAACATTAGTTGCTATTAAGAGGTTCCCTTAATAGTAGTTCATAGATATCCCGATGTGGGGTCAATAATTAAAATAAATCCTTCTAAAGCCTAACACTTCAAATCTAATTCAGAATTTTGTGGGTATTACATTTTGTCTTGTGCATCATTAATTAAAGTGTGGATGTCTTAATTTTCTGAATCTAAGATTGAAAAATATGTAATCCCTAGCTAGTTTGATGAATTTTCTTCTCTCGTGTATTACTTCTTCGCCCTTTTAATTGTGCAGGAACTTCAGCGATAGATCCCGGGGAGAGGTAATTTCGAACCTGAACCAATAACTTCTCTGTATATGAATTTTCAATGCTATGATCTTTCTACTGTAAATCAGCATGAGTCACCAAATTGGTTGATTTCAAAACTTAGTTTAAAGCTTCTTGTTTATCCTATACACCATATCAGTTATCCAAAATTTCACTAGAAATAAATGGTTCACAATGAGTAAGTGTGGAAAAGAGATCATGTACTTAGTCCTACACTGATGTGTTTTGGTATGAAGGTATGCAAAAAACTTTTCAGTGACAATACCATGCATCACTTGTTGTCTACAGGGAGCTGACACTGCAGCTTGCGAATTTGGGTTGGTTCTGTATAACGCTAATGCTGACTTAGGTATGCCTTCTTATCTTTTGTTGCTTTTTGGTCAAAGCTGTGCCTTTCTATCGAATGCAGTGTATAGCAGCTGTGTACTCATTTTATTACTGCCTTTAATTTCACAATACATAATGTCAATTATTTAAAGTTATGAACCATTCCTTTTGGAAACACACATTATTTATAGGTTCGTTTTTTCGTAAGAAAGGCCTTCCTCAACCAGTTTTGAGAGCATAACCGTAAATCTGGTTCTCTTGCATTCCTTATATATAGGCTACGAAGTCCAATTTTTTAACTGGACAAGAGATGTGGATCTGTTTTTAGACACTCTATCACATCTAGCCTTCGACGGTGACGGTAATCAGTGTACCTTGGCAGAAGGTCTCGTCGAGGCTCTGGGGGTATGTGAACACATATTCCTTTTGCTTCCTATCCCATCATTAATTGAACCATCTTAGTAATCTTACATACGGAATGTGCAAGTGCAACCATAAAAATGCAAATAACAATCATGAACCCTGGCCTAACCCAGATGTATCCAAGGCCATGTGCTGGAATGCAAACACAAGAGTTCTTCAAAGGCGAGAGGCACTGCATTCTCGTGCCTGTGGTTCAGCCCTTCCCCAGGAAAACGAAATTGGCTTTGCCCAATATTATTAATCGCGAAGGCGAAATTGTTGGTACAAAAATGGAGATTTGCACGGTGGATTTTTATAGCGTATCCCGAAAGTTTGCCCCGGTACTATGTTAATTGGAACTCGGTTCTTACTCCTTGCCTAATCATAATCAAGTTTTGCTACCTTCTATTTCATACTGACTGTGCTCATATTGCTACAAGCAGCTTGCGGTATCACTTTCGGTGATATCTCCGAGGCAACTTCCAGTGTTCCGAGAGATATTCAACTTGGTAAACGCTTATCTCTCAGATATTAACATCCTTCCATTAATTAATATAGTAGTTGCTAGCGATGCACATTCCTAACCTGCTCACAATATGTTAGCATTGCTCATATATATATATATATATATATATATATATATATATACACACTATAAACTAAATAGCTAATCTACTTTTTATATTTAAAATATTTTATATATTTCTTTCTCTAACAAGACACTCTTCTATTAATAAAATAAAAGGAGAGGATCTTGATCCCAAAACTATAACTATATGACGAGCATTTATAACTATATATAGACCCATATAGCTTAAACTTCAACCATCACAATTCAGTCTAAGTTGATTGGTTTATTAGATTAGGTCTCGTTAAACTTCGAAAGTAATACAACACAATAGAAGGGCAAAGCATTTCTTATTCAATTCTGCAGAATATGCTCAATAAACTATGGTGCTGTAGGAATTATACATTACATTCTAATTGCCATCATGTGAGATTCCATCAACTAGTCCTTAGACCCATAGTACAAAAACAAAAGACCTTCTTCGTGAAGGGGGATAAAAATCATCTGTAGAGTGAGAGTTTGACCACTTAATTAATTATATGCATTAGCTCGCTGCATGTCCAGCTCAATTTAACTTGAAGATCAGTATCCTTCGAATCATTTTCTACTAAATAACAAAAATTGATAACGGGTTCTGCAAGTCGTCAAATTACCAAGCAATCAATCATACGACGGTTTAATCAGTTTTTGTAGGTTTGTAACGTTACGGATAAAGGTTAATCCCATCAACTCTATAGTTTTCTAATGAATATACTAGTTGTTTTACAAATTACAAGTTAAGAGCTGTAATTCAAGTATTTATATATGTTTTGATTTGCACATATATAACTTTGTTTTTCTTCTTTTGCAGGGAAATAATATTCCTCAAATACCAAGTGCTCCTCTCTCCAGCAGTAGAGATCAGTTTCTTGTTTTGTTATCAAGGAACTTTAAGGAGGCACGCCATGCCCTTCATGGAAAAAGAATAATGGATCCGTCCACTGAAAGAAGTGCAGAAATAGAAAAGGCTACACCAAATATTGCACTTCCCAAAGCTGTCACCCCAAGTCTTCCAGGTTATTTTCCTACATATACATACATATATATATATATATATATATATATATATGCCATAGATATTGGAGAATAACTGCTTAATGATATATAGCTATAACTAGTGTTGTGACAACACATTCTTGTGACAAAAGCCATCAAAAGTTACACATCTTATTTTCTTATTCTAGCTTCTTATTATCTCTTGTTAGTTATAACTTAAAGAGATAATGTATCTTTAGCTATGAAGTAATAATTCAGTACCTAAGCTGTTAGGAAATTTCAGCTCTTCTTGTTGGCAAGGCTGAACATATTATAATTCATTTTTAATACTAATTGTTAAAACAATAATTCTTTCTTCTTTTTTGGTTAAATATTTTCAGAAGATTTATTCTTCTTTGGGAAGACAACGGAGGTACCCACTGTTAGTGGGCAAAACGTTGAAGCAGCCAAAGCTGTAAGACTTGTGCGTCTAGCCATTTTCTTATTTCTAAATTTTCTTTGGCAGAGCAATTAGAGTATAATATATTGCTTTTTCCTTTTACCTTCAAGGAATTAAATGTCTTTCATAGTGGTTTTTTTCCTTTTTCCTTTTTCCTTTGCTTCAATTCTTGTTGAGGAACTCAAATCTTTAACCTCCAGGAATCGCAGCTGGTTGTCCAAAATAAAAATGCTACATATGGGTCACAAGTTTCTGATCCCTTCAGCTCCTCTTCCTCAATGGCAGTGTATGGTGACATAATGGCTGAACTGGAAGCAGACAATGGTATTGTATTGCCAAGGAACAAATCCCTGACTTCTTTACCACTACAAGAGGACAATCTAAAAGCACTGTTTCAGCCAAACCAAATTCCGTTTGGTGATATTGGAGATTCTGTGAGACTACAGAAAAAAACAAAGTCTACTAAAAAAACGATCTCCGTGCAGGCCCTTTTGGCAATGGAAGGTGAATTCAGACAGGCCTTGTTGGGCACTCCACAGAATGAATCAGCAAGCCAATCCATTTTTGCCTCGACCTCCAATGCATCCAAGGAAGCAACAAAAAGTTCACCACCGGTTGTTGTACCTATAGCATACACTCCCAGCACTGGAATGAGGCCACAGGAAGTGTATCTGGAACCAAGAGGCAATATGAGTGTGCTGAAACCTGTTATCAGCTCATTCAACTATTCAACTTCTAATTTCTTACCTGGGAACTCTTCTAGTTCACAGCCTGTAGGCCAACAAGCACAGTATGGAGGATGGCAAAGCACGAGTGGCACAATGGAAACAACAGCTAGATTTCAAGGGATCAATGCATGGGATGCTCAAATCCCAGCTGGGGTTGGATTTGGTTCCATGTATCCTCATGCAATGGGGTACCCAGGAATTCAACCCTCGCCATCATCATTCCTCCAAAGGTTTCCTGAAATTTGTACTCCACCTGCAGCTAGAGGACCAGGAGGAAGCTTTTCAGGACTGTTTATGGAACAGAATGTGTTAGGGTACGACAGGGAGCTAATAACTCCGTTTGGTCCTCCTCCTCCACCTGCACCTGCAGTTGGAGCAGGCAGTTTGGTTCCTATGACGACGATGCCTCCAAGAATTCATTCGAGACTAGTGCTTCCCCCAGCGTCTCTATATCAACCAGAATATTTGGAATCATGGGAGGTAAACTGATTAAAAAATATCGACATCTCTGTGAATAACTCATCTTATTTTGTGACTAATCTAATTCAAACATTGGAAAATGTATAAAAATGATGGAAAAAAAAGTAATGTGCAAATATAACTATCTAAAACAATTAGATAATGATACATATATAGCAGTTTTTACACAATATTTTGCAAGCATATAAAAATAAATAAATATGTAGCAAAAATATCTAATAAATATTTAATTTGCTCATGCTTATTCATATCATCAGTACTTAAGTAAATAATATTGCATATATAATTTTAAACTTATGTCCTTATATTTTGGATTTTGTTGTGTCGGGGTGGCATATGATGCTCCTATATGTACTTGATCGAAAGCATGCGAATTCTGGAGCTGACTCAGGTCATTTAACGATCATCATGGTTCTTAATCACCGAATCTTTTTCTAGTTATCATGGTTAAATACATGTTTACGTGAAAAATCTGGTATTGGTCAGAAGTATATATATTTCACATTAAATTTAAATTTAAATTTAAATTCGGTAAATATCAAATTTATAGAGAGATGCCCTCAAATCATTGGTTTACAAGGAATGTTTGCTCCTGTGCATCCAGGGATCAATATCTGGAGTACTTGAGCCGGATAACTTGTGTCTTGTCAAAGCAAAGGTATGATAGAATTAATCTTTCTTGACCTAGAACTCGTAATTTGTTAGACAAGATCAAAAGTGGGCTTTGATCTGTTCCCATTTTTGAGCAACCTGATTGTAACAATTTAATGATGGGAATTGACTGCAAAATTGCTGAATTCTTTCCTGTTTCCCCCTTGAAACAGGCATACAGGAAGTCAACAGCACCCATGACGTAAGTGGATCCTCTTTTGCTCAATCCTGAATCTGCTAAGAAAATTAACCAGTGCAACTTGGGGTTACATTGTTTCTCAAATTAATGTACCTATTTCTTATTAATTTCTCTCCTTATAGCCAAATAATCATCCAATCTAAAAAGTGTAAGCTCTTAGGTAAGAGTTTTAGTGACCTAAATTTTAATGGGTCCTGTCTAACGACGTAGCAGCAACCAGCAAGTATGTATTTCTGATACAGTTTCCAACTAAAAAAGTTGATCTCAATTAAGGATTTCCAATTTTCGCCAGAGACTCCAGAATAGCCAGGCAACCTTATCAGTTTCTCAAAACTTCTAAGTCAATGATAATTAGTATACAAAACAAGTATAATATCAAAACTAATAATTTTGCTCCTCTTTGCAGGCTTACTGTTGAATGGCCGCGATGGCTGCAGATATGCCAAACGGTACCAGTGAGGTCTGTCAACGAAGCGACGAGGTAATATTAATGGCACAATGCTGACTATTTTAATTTACATTCTTATATTTTCTTTATTGATTCGTTAATTTAGTTTCCTTATATGACGGAAGAATGTTACTCAATACTTACATAACGCTGCAGTCCCAACTAACACACGACTCTATTTTAGTTACCCTACTCAACTTTGTGGGTCAACTACAAATGAAGTCATGTGCATCAATTGTGTCCAGTTATGCTAGCAGAGTTGTGTACACAGCATTACTCTTTACGAGGATTGCTTATATTCTAATGACATTTAAATGTAGGTCATGCCTTGACCCGGTAGAATATGTGGTCTTCGATGTATCGAGGCACTACACCAATGATTTATACAACTATATGAAGACCACAAATTTGGTGAGGCATATACATATATATATATATATATATATATATTTAAAGACATGCATTTCGGTTGCACACAAGTTCATAAGCCCATGGATATTAAGTCTTTTTTTCCTATTAAAACTGAGAAGGATCCACCCGGGAATGCGCACACACAGGCACACAAACCACAAACGTTACTGGTTTCTCTTTCCCTTTTTATTTGTCTTGCACCAATTCTAAGAGACTTGCATGCTCTATGTTGTGTGAATGGTATTATGGTAAACTATTTAGCTGCATGTTGATGGTTCTTTTCTTCTTTGAATATGTACGAATCTTTTCTGATGTTAGATCTCTGTTTTCAGTGTGTAAAAATTCTTCTGTCTACACAGACGCTGATCTTGTCACCAACCAATAGCCCATACAGCTTCACTGGAACAGTCTTCTATGGGGTGAGAGAGATATCAAAATTTCTCATTATCTTTTTTTTCTCTTTCTTGTGGTTATTTGAAAATCGAGCTACACATGCTGGAATTTAAATTCCAAGTAGTACCATTTTAATCCTTGCATTTTGACTAATTAATCAATAAAAATGACAGGTACAGAATTTTCGAGGACAGGCTAGCATCTAGCTCTCAACTCTCACGAGCAGCCAAAGCAGCCTCAAGTCATGAACAAAAAGCTGAAGGAACTGCAACAGGAACCAGAGGGATTGCAGCAGAAAGTGAATGTTGGCTTGTGGAGGCTTCAACAACGTAACCACTAACCAGTGTCAAAGAAGAGAGTAGTCGCAGTATTGTCCTTGGGAGAAAAAAACTGCTTGTTACATTTTCCCTAATGGGTTATGATTGACTGTAACATCTGATGATGAAAACATTTGGTTAGATAATATCATAGACGAATTTTCTTTTCAAGGGTGTTTCATATATTGGTAGTTTTGTTCAAGCACACAGGATACCAATATATATATATTGGATTTCTAAGTGATGGCTGTGTTCGTATACCGATATAAGATTACAACACCATCATACAAGATGATCTCCCCAGCATCCAATATCAATAAATCAAAAAAAAATTGAACTAAATTAAAAATATTTTAAAATTTTAAAAATACATATTGAACAATTTGTCAGTGAACAAGTAATTACTTTACTCAATTGAACAATTAATTCGGAAAAGAAAATAACCTTATGGTTACAAGGGAGTTCGGAAAATCTAAAGGTAACCAACCAAGAACCAGTTCTCTGTTTCTCTGAGAAGATTACTGTACTTACTTCTTTTATTATTAATTATCATATCTGGTGATTGCTAGTTCTATTTTATAAAAGTTAGATATTTATTACAAAAATTTCCAACCAATAAATATTTAATTTTTAAAAACCAAAATCCCATTACAACACCCTTTCTTTCTTTTTTTTTTTGGGGTATTTTACAGTACCCTTTCTTTGTTATAATGAAAAGGGGCTCCCATTTCTCCTAGGCATTCATATTCATTATAGCAAAGCAAAGGTCTGTTAGAACCAAACAGTAGAAGAGTTGTTTTTTTTTTTAATTATTATTCTTTTTTTGACTGAGAGAGAGAAAATAACATGGTTGAAGTATTACACTCCAATTAGAGCCCCTGAGGAAATCTATTAAGTATTAACATCAAACTTCCCAAAACCAATAGTGAACTACTAACATACAACATCAATCTAGATTCTCTAATGCCTTTTGTTGACAATGAACACTACTTTACAATGTCACTTTCCAACATATTTTTGGAGGCCTATTTTCCTCCAAACGAAGAAGAAAAAGATTCGCAGGAAAAGATGACCACTTGTACAGAGCAGCTCTATAATAATCAAACAGGTAAACAGCTCCATCCAACCATGCAGAACAGCGACTCTTGCAAGACATGGCAAAAGACACTTCAGTAAGGAATCAACAATGGTGTATAAGCTTTCATATATCCTACCCACTAGCTGCAACTTGCCCTTTCCTCCTCAACCTTCCAGCTCTTTGATTCACTTGATGCTTGGAGTCCTCCACAAGGAGCAACCGTGACATAACATATGACAAGAGTTCTTCATGGTGGGACAAGGTGAAGTCCAAATGGGCATATTCAAACTCATTATATGAAACATCTACACCAGCATCCTTCATCAACTTATAGTGCCTCTTTACCATTGAACGTCGTATCACTCTGTCTCTCTGTCCAGCAACAAGATCAACAGGAATGTCTATGAGTCCATAGCACTCACCCAAGTCCAAAGGCACGGGTGAACCATACACCTGCATATTGGCAGATGCACTCCCATAATCAAACATTCTAAACCTTCCAGTACGCTTCATCTGTGCAAGATGGAGAGCAACACGGAAAGATACTCCTGGCATGTCATTCATGTTGTAGTGTGGCAATCCTAAAACTCCAACCCAGTTTGAGCTGTCTCCACCAACAACGTAACCCATTAAAGTTTGAACCAGTCCTCCAACTGCTGGTAGGTTATGGAGATCCCGAGCTAACTTGTTGAGAAGCATACGAAAAAATCTGGTTGGAATATAGAAGGCAGGTAAAAGAGGAGACAAAATAGGAGCCAGCAAGAGTAATAGAAGCCCCGCCACAGAGAAAACTAGGTTAGAGTCATCATGAAAACCGGCAGGTGATAATAAAACCAGTCTTGAGAGTCTATGGGGCTTCTCTTCTATCCTGCGTGTAATAACATACATCATCATAGCAGCTCCTGCCAAACTATGGCAAATTGTACAAAGCTTGTAAAGCTGATCATCATTAGCTTCCTCCCCAATGTCAGGTTTACTAAGCCTCAATTCAGCAGTTTTTACTCGATGGATTTTCTCTATCATAGCAGGAATATCCTCAGTCCCATGCTCATTGATGGAGTACCGCCAGTATCTGCATTATGCCAATTCTTTTACTTGCTTAAAATAGTATAAGATATAAGGCCGGATCATATCAGACACCAAAACACAAATCAGAGATTGTTTGGGTGAGGGGTAATGAGGGGCATGGAAGGGGAAGAATGGGAAGGGAATAATTCCCCTTATTTGGAAGTTTAATTCTTTGAAGGAAAGGGAAGGGAAGGGTGTGAGAGGATGTTCCCCCTCAAACTCTCTTTATGTTCCCTCCAATTGGAGGATAATGAGGAGGAATAGCTATGCTTTTATTTTTTATTTTAAAAAAAAAAAAAACTTATCATTTACTATTGTACCCCATAAACTTATTAAAAAAAGTTTATAAGGGTATAACCTTTTACCTTCCCCTTTTCTCTCATTAATCATCCAAACATGGGGAAGGTAACTCTTTCCCATTCCATCCATTCCTTTTTCATTTCTTCCCATTCCATTCTCTCTAAAATTTCGAAACATAGCCTAAATGAGTTTGCTTTGTGAACTTACTGACGTGATGAGATGCTCTTGTTGACATGTTCCCTAGAAACCAAACCACGAAAATTCCCCAGAAATACATCATACCCTGCAAATAAAACACAATTCTATATGTAATAATTCCAAAAACTGATATGTTCAGCACAAATATTATCTTGACAAATATAACAAACCTTGATCATAGGCTGCAAAAGCTGGAGAGCCAACAACACCATTAGATACCCAACTGAACCAAAAAAAAAAAAATAGAATACCACTATTATCTTGACCATTTTTTGGGGTTAATACGTAAATATAAAAAAGAATTGATACTAAGGTCCTAACATTATGGCCTAAAAAGGAAAATTCTGACATCCAACTGATCCAAGCAACTGAACAGTGAACATAATTTCAATAACAGAAACAAATTTATCATTGAGATAGGATAAATGAAGGATAAAACACAACAGAGCAGCAGGAGTAAACCAAAACAGTAAAGCTCATCAATCCCTACACGTCTTCATGACTAACACACACAGCCCCACACTTTGTAAAGTTCATATGGTCTTGAGGCTAGTAAGGGGTACTCCCGCTCCCCCATGGGAGGCGCATTATAAGGAAAATAACAGCTAAGCGAACCTGTGACTACTGACAAAAAACTCGACATTGTCATAAACGCCATCTGTGGGAATGGCGGGCCATGTTACCCCACCATACACTGGCTCTCATATCAGAAAAATTCTAATGACAAGCAGCACATAGCACACCTATTATTCTGGTTGATTCCAATTCCCAGTACAAAAGTCCTATTGCTATCCCAAGCAAATCTCTGCAATGCTAATCCTTATTTAAGTGCTACGAAGACAAAAATTTGTCAATTAGCCAAATTGTACTTCAATCAGTCATCATTCCAACTTCATAAGAAATCATGCAACTATTGGCAGAAAATGGTATGAAGCTCATGGGGTAAATAGTAACAGAGAGCAATCCAATCTAACTAATTGTAAGAAAGGGTAAGCCAAACCACTCAAGAATTGCTGAGATCAGCATTCGAATTTTCTAAATGTACTAGCCTTTGGTAAATAAAGCCAATTCCATTTACCAACCTCTTCTTATCCTACAAATAATCAGATTTGTGCAGCTGTTGACTTAAACAAAGCTCATAATGCAACAAAAAATTTACCCAACCTACTTCACAAAACTTAATTATTTTAATGTAATAACAAAACTCAAGCAAAAACATTGGTTTTTAAAAAATGTGAGCTTTTCAAGCATAAACATACCATATAACTCCCTCTATTTCTCATATAAGTAAACTGAATCACAGAATCAAATCAGAACTAAGCAATATAGAGATAACAACATGACTCACCCCATTGATGAATCCAAAACCCCATGCTGAAGATAAACAGCTTTTCGTGAATCTCGCCTGTGAAGTCAGATTACAGGCATTAGACACTACACAAAGTTCTCCTTGTTCTAGAAATTATAATGACATCCTGAGTCATCTCCAAACAAAGATTTTTCCCACATTGTTACCAATTTACAAAAATTAACTACATTCAGAATGATACATTGTGTTACATTCTCCTTGGTGCCCTCCACCTTTAGGCATGATATTTACAAATTCTGATCCCATAATTGCTATATTTACAGGAATGAGCCACAACTTGAGTTTGAAAAGAATTATGACTACCAGAAAAACACATATTATCAAACATAATAATTTTATTTCAAATATCTGATGTAACTCATTCTTGACACTAATATAACAGTTGAGAGATCAAATATGCAAATTAGTATCATGCATTATGTCTCCATTTCTGTAGTTATTCACCATAAATAACCATGAGTGATGCTTTTAATTTCAACTTTGGAAGATCAATACAAGTTCAAAAATTAAAGGGGGTAGATTATTAAATTAATGGAGATTCATATAATTACCCTCAAAAATATCTATTTTACCTTGGTATTCTTTCCAAAAGAAGAACATATCCATCAGCAGTGATCACATTAATAGCTTCATATGGATACCTGTCACAGGTAGAAGGAGAAATCATGAAGAAGACAAGGAAGATTTCAAAACGGAAAAAGAAGAAATGTCAAGCTCTGTTATGACATAGCAGCTTTCATATGGATTTCAAAGTGGAAGAATTCATATGGATAACGTAGCAGATTTTACCCAAGCTCTGTTATGACATCCTGACAAGTCCGAGAATCTGTATTCAGAGACTGATGAAAGGTGGTATTCCTCTCTGTAGGTGTTGGGTCATTCCCACCTAGTGTAGCCGCAGAAATGGAGGCGTCCTCAACACCATCATGATCTTTTTTAATGCCACTTTCATGAGATGATAACAACCTGAATAATGTCCGAAAAGCTTCTGATGGGGAAAGAAGAAGATGTGCTGCCTTGTGAAAAACATCAAAGACAGCTTCAATATATATCTCTATGGCTAGATGAAGATCCTGATTGACCCAAAAAAAAAAAAAAAGCTGAGAAACACAAAGGTTACATTCACATGAAGTTTATCTAAAAAGAAAAATAAATTATCAATAGAACACAACAAAAATTAATATCGATAGAAATTGTTGCACAACCTCTACAACTCCACGTCTCCTATCAGTAGTACGGTGGATAATGTGGTCCTTGAGGCTTTGCTTTCTCTTAGGTGAATGTAAACGTGAAGGGCGCTGATTCCCAGAGATAGACTGGGCTTTTGACACCCAAGAGTAAGCTAACTGGAAAAGATGAAGTGGAATCCCCAGCAAAAGCTTTACAGGAAACAAAACCCAAAGTAATATATACTGGATCCAATCCATCTGACACCTACCATACTTGGTAAAACTAGCTCCAGAGGCTCTAGAACTTTGAGATGCAGGAGATGGAGGATATTCGTATCTATCACTATCTTCTTCTCCAGATGAGTATTCTGGGCTTGAAGTATCAGAATCCACAGAAAGTTCATGAATGAACTGGTTGAAAGAGGACACGCCACTAGAAAAAAGAAAA
Source organism: Castanospermum australe (assembly GCA_019955255.1). Taxonomy (NCBI): domain Eukaryota; kingdom Viridiplantae; phylum Streptophyta; class Magnoliopsida; order Fabales; family Fabaceae; genus Castanospermum; species Castanospermum australe. The sequence continues at coordinate 213,545 of NSJW01000618.1, read as the reverse complement.
CAAAAAACAAGTCAAGGAAAACAATGTCATGAACAGCCACAAGATTAAAGATGTCACATCATTAAGTTCTAACAATAGGCATCCATCCCAAAAATGCGATAGAATGCATAGTATAGACTCTAAATTTTCGAAGAATTAGAAAAACCAAATATTAAAAAGAAAAAGTAGACAAAAATGTATAAGAATGTGAAAGATAAGAATAATAAATTTCATAGTCTGAAATACTTAATTTTTTTCATATTTATAAAATAAGAATAAAATTGATATACTCGAATATCTAACTGAAACAGATATCTCAAAGAAAATTATACTAGTTTATTTCCGAATATACTAATTCCTTAGATTTAATTTATTTTGTAGTTTACTTTGACTTCATTCTCAATTAATCCCAGTTTTTTTTCCTAATTTATTCTTTATCTAATCTTCATTTATTTATTTCTTTATTTTTTCTTGGCTGGGTTCAAAACATTGACAATAGATTTACCATCCTTAATTCAGAAAATAAAAGGCCTAACTGTCATTCCTTTCCATATTAGTCTGAATCAATTTAGTTCCTCTCATCTTTCATTCTTTCCTTTTTTTTCATTACCCATGTATTATAGGCAGCAACCTGCACAACAGACATATGAAGGCTATGCATCCCAATAGGCACCACACCAGAACCATGGTATACAGAGGTGCACCTTTGATAAATTACCATGGCGCATGCAACCTGTCTGCCATAAATGACACTGAGAACACAACCAACCTATAGTAAAAAATATAATGCTGGAATGGATATTAAGAAAAGGCTTCCCATAAATGAACTAGTGACTCTAAGCAAATAAAACAATGATACTCGTAGTACTCACCAACTATGGCATATTACCAATTGTCTGATAGCAACAAATACAACTGTATAGATCAACTAAGCAACACTAAGTAAGTCTTTTTTCAAGAAAGAAAAATTTCACACACAAATTACCAATGTCATAATTGAAACTTACTTTTCCATCCAACGTGGAAATCGTGGTCCACGGAAAGTTGGCCTGAGCTCCCAACCATGAATACCTTGAAGTATAGTAGCCTTCCCAGGTAGTAATGTCAAAAAAAGGGCTGATACTCCATTGATTAGCCTCACAATGTTGTTCAAGGACTCATAAGTAATTGTCTTCACTGACCTGCACTAAAAACTAAATACCTTCAAGGACTCATCCTTTGCCATGTACTCAATTGATAAAGACATTGGATATCCCATGGCTTAAAAACATCAATGCATAAATACATGGTCCAACACCAACAAACTCAGAGTGTTAAAGACTGCAAAATTATTTGCGACTAAAAAGTCTTTTAAATTGATCAACACCTTAAGGCCGTAAAAAACCAACCTTTCCAACAACAATCACAAACTTTAACAGAATTTTGTTTTCGCAATATTTAGAATTTAGCCAGAGCTACACGTATAGCTGAACAAACTATTAAATCAAAGTAATTTATCTATAATAGATGACTCAGTCAAAACGCCTAACTCTACTATGACCTCTATCAGAGGATCCAATTCCAATCTGTGATCGCCATAGTTCATTATTTAAGCCCCGGGATAACTAATTGCATCATTTCAAGTTTTCAACATTGCTCTGATAGCATTTAAAAAAAACCGAAGTGCCATCCAACAAACAAATGGTACCCATTGAACAGTCAAAAGAATACTAATCAAACCTTTCCCCAGAATCAACAGAATTACAAGAATTAAAACCCAAAAAGCAAATTACAGCCATAGACACCAGCAAACGAAAAACCAGGACTTCACCCCCCCCCCCCCCAAAAAAAAGAAAAGAAAAAGAAAAACCAGGACCAAGGCAGAAACTAATCCATTACACAAAGAGAACAAATACGTTCTTAGCATGGAATCAGTTCCGCAAAGACCCCCATAATTTCATTTAACCACATACAAAAAACAAAGAAATATAGACACCCCATTTCATTAAAGACGTAGATATTCAACAACCATGATAAAGGTTCACAGCCACAGAAAATAACACAGCCTTACTCTTTAGTGACAGCGAGGACGTTGTCAACCAATGGTTGCAACCTATGGGGTTTTTTCATTCTCTATTTTTTTTTTCCGAAGTTCGGATCTTTTTTCAAAACTCTCCAAGCACTTGTTGGGGGAAGAACAACGAATCCAAAAGCGCTTGAGTATGTGAAAATCAAGAAAATGGGTAACACTCAGAATCGAATCGAATCGAAACAACAACAACAACAACAACAACAAAAATGGAAGCTGGAATTTGAATCGGGGAGAGAGGAAGAATGGAAATGGAGGTTAATAGATTTTTTAGTATTCCATCAGTGACCGACCGGCAATCCGAGGAAGGCAGTATAGCAGCAACGATACTTTCCTTGCGAGGAGGGGAAGTCGGTGGTTTATGTCTGCAATCCACGTGGAGCAATGTGATTGGGCAAAGAGCTATGTGTCGCCTTTTTGTCTACGGTTATGTTGCTGTGGATCACTATTACACGTAATCCGTGGGACCTGCGGATTTATGTGGCAACTTGCTATATCCGCCTCCGTTGCTAGGAAAATCCGGACCGTTGGTGGGATGGGTGGATGATGAACGGTCCAGATTGTAGGATACCCTTTGGTGACTTACACGTGGCTTATGCAACGGGCTATTAGTTAAAAGTTAAAACTTAAAAGAAGTGGCACGCAACTTAACCTTAAAATCTGAGCCAAAATTTGACTGAAAATGGTAAATGCTTTTTCCAAGTTTATTATTTGTAAATCAACAAAAGTGGACAAGGACAACTAATTGAAAAAAAAAAAAAACGTGGTGTTCATGCAATTAGAAAAATTTGACAAAATTTTGTTAAAATTTAATCATATTTCCATTCAAAATAAATAACAATGTCAGTTCATTCAAACTATTATTTATCAAACTAATTTAATTATGTTTGAGAATTTAAAAATAATAAAATAAAATAATTTATAATAAAATAATTTAAAATAAAATAAAATAAAATAAATAAAAAATTTTAATTTATTATTTAAAATTTTAATGCGAGAGTAAAATTTTTTTTATTATTTATAAAATACAATAATTATTAATAAAATAAAATAAATTATAAATTTAATTTATAATATTATCATTTAATTTTTATTTATCTTTCTTATAATTAAGATAATAAAAATTAAAAAAATAAATAATTATTTAAAAATAAAAGAGAATTATTTCATCTCAATTCTTTCAAATTGAAAGATATGAAAATTTAAAATTTTGAGTGGTATAAAATAGTTTGAATTTTCATTCTTAACTATCACACTTTATTATCTAAAAAACTTCATAACAATAAATTAAATTTTTTTATCATTCTATTATATTACTAATAAGTTCCCTCCAACGATTCTAACACATAACTAGGATATCTAATATTTTTCAAAATTAAAGAAAAAGTGTCCACCGACCGAGTGGACGGAATTAAGCAAATTCAAAGAAAATCTAGAGTCAACTTCGCATGCAGTGTGAGCGATGTTAGGCAAGAAGTTTCGTTTTACTTTTTCCTCGTTGAACATATGTTTCACGAAGAACCTGGAAATTCACAACGTTTTTGTTGTGCGATTCATGATGGAATGTCCTAAAAAGAGGAACGGGGTTGTTTAAATCACAAAAACAAATTTCGATTATGATATGATGGCTTTTTGTTTTTCATTTAAAAATTAAATTTTAATCAAATATTTATACTACTATCAAATTACGTGCTAATCACATTAATTTAACTTCTCATATAATTATATTATTATAATAATATAATAATATATGATTAAATAATAATATAATTTAAAAAATATTAAAAATAAATTTAAGTATTGAGTTTTTGTATTTGATTTATTTTAATTTAATATTTTTTTAATCATTTTTTAAAATTAAAAATATTAACTAATTACATGTAAACCCCACAAATTATCATTGTAAAATACAAATTAAACTAAAAACTTTACTGTTTACACTTATTCTTATTTTACATTTAGATTTACAGTTGTATAAAAGAAAAATTAAATTAATTTTACTTTTTTTAAATAATATAGTTAATTCTAGATAACACTTGAATTGTAATTACATATATAGAAATTGATGCTCTTTAAAATTAATATTTTCCTTATCAGATTTAGGCACTTTTTTTTTTCTTTTGGATAAAAGATTGTAGGCGCTTTAGACATAGAGAATTGTTATATCTTTTACGCCAAGTCGAGTCAGATTGTTGTGGGATTATTAATTTTATTCAACTGACTTGTATTTATTTTTTTTATTTTTGTCTTCATTTAGCATGTATTTTATATTTTAAAATATGATATATAAATCAAGTGCCTAAAGCCAAATGTGCATTGGTGAGTTCTATTTTATCAAGTCTTAAAAACATTAAACTATTATTTATACATATTTTAATAGTTTTTAATGTACATAATGTTATATTCATATTTAATTATATTTTTATCTTTTAGTTATATTTTAAATTCATTTAGAAAATAAAAATATTAATTTAATTGTACATAAAATATAATTAAAATTTTCTTCTTGTAAAGTCAATCTCTGTTTGCTTTTTTATAGTTTTGCTATTTTTTTATATTAAGGGTAAAAATCTTAAAAACAAATATTTTTATACAATTTTACATATAAAATTTATTCTTAAATTTTTCACTTATTTTTTTTTTTAAGAGAAGTAGAGAACACCATGCTTCATGAACTTCACAGACATTGTCTTTCCTCTCAGTGTCATGATTAAGGATTTGGAAAATTGGGTGATGTTAGTTGTGAATTAGTTTACTTAAAAAAGAAAAAAAAATGCGAACAAAGTCAATCTTTTTCTGTCTCAGGTGGCTATTCTAGGGTCTTCTTCTTTTATAATTAAAACTGACTTAGGATATAATGTAACGTTTATAAACATTGATTAAAAATTAATAATTTAAAATTTAATAAAATACAAGTATATGGATAATAAACCATAATTGTTAGAATCATGTACTTTACTCTCACTTTAGTACACTTTAGAAGATACAAATTCCTATTATAATTGTACAGGACTACAAGTCTTAGTTTTTTTTTTTTGGGTGGGGGTACAACTACAAGTCTTACAATTAACATAAAAGTCGTTGTTATCTCCACCCTCTTTTTTTTTTTTTTTAATTTCCCTGGGTAGTTTTCTATAGTAAATTACAGTGATGTGAATAAGAAAACCAAATACTAATCAGAAATCTGGCAACTAGATAGGGTTTGTCGCCTAATCAATTACTTTGATTTCACTAAAGAAAACCAAATACAAATAGGAGATCTATCGTAACCAAATCATATTAAGGGTGAGTCTTTCTTAAACCTCCTATTCTCTACATTATAGGGCTATAGGCAAAACTCAACTCACCCTGGTATCTTGGTCTGTGGTCTCCACTCTCCATCAATGGCAGAAGCAGAAGCGATAGATATTGATAATGATCTCTATATAACCCGAGAACTGGTGGAGGAGGTCCTTGCAAGGGTGCCATACAAGTCCTTGATTCGCTTCAAGTGCGTCTGCAAGGACTGGCATGTTCTTGTTCATGATCCAGTTTTCTTGTCTCGCCACCTCTCAAACTTCATCAAAAACCACATCTCCGGCGATAGCGTGCTTCTCAGGCTCCCCCATCTCCACCATACCCGGGGATGGCATGGACCACTATAGACTCTTTTCCTTGTCTGGCAAGGATGCTACCTATTCTGCGGTAAGAAACTTCAAGCCCACAATCAACACGCTTGCAACCAGGTACAAATTTTCTGGCCACTGTAATGGTATCTTGTGCTTGTCTTTTGACTATTGGCCTCGTTGTAAAGAGGCTTTTTTATATAACCCAGCCACCAGAGAAGTTAAAAATCTTCCTGAAACTGCTATGCTGTTTATCCCCGCATTTGCTGTAGCTGTTGGAATGGGATATGATCCCAAAACTGATGACTATAGGGTTATAAGGATTTGGAAAGCGGGTGCATATGGTGTCATAGTGGTGTGTCTGGTACGAATTTTGTTGAGGAGTATGCTTTGAGTACTGATTCACGGACACATCTGCAACATACCAATGCTGGGGATTTTCTCTTTGGCAATGATTGTTTCGCCATGTACTTTAAAGGGACATGTTACTGGTGGGCATTCAATCATGGAGACAAGTCCTCAATCATCCTAGCATTGAATATGGGGGAAGAGGTTTTCCAAAGGGTGCCATTTCCAACCAACGTTGATATCAGTGATCCTGATGGCAGATCTCTGGCGGTGTGGAATTAATCCATCTCATTGGTTTGCTGTAAAAATCATGGTCTCACCACGTCCATTGACATTTGGGTGATGGATGGACTTGGTGCAGAGGGTTCTTGGACCAGAAAGCGAAGTATAGAACACCTAAGAGAAGAGCCTACGCCATTAGTTTTCTGGAAGGGTAACATGCTTGTGCGCATGTTCAGAGGAGAGAGAAACTCCTGTGATCTTGATACTCAAGAAATTGAGCATGTCAATGCTAATGGGCAGCCAGCTCGACACTAATCTCAAGCTGTGAATTATGTGGCGAGTGCAGTTTCAATTAAGGGAGGAGAAGTTTCATTATTTGATGCATCTGCTTCACAGTTCTTTCTAATTCCAGGTTCCCACTCTTCTTGTGCTTTCATTTATTTACTTACCAACCTTACACTATGTTTATATGATAGGTAACGAGAGAAATAGAAAGGGAATGAGGGGAAGGGGAACAAGTTCTCTTATTTAAAAGTCTAAAAATAAATAGAAAGGGAAATAAACTCAAATGAGCCAATTCTCTCTTTCTTGTCCTCAAAAGCCTAATTTTTTCTTCCTCAATATTGATGTGGAACGAAGGAAACTAAAACTTTTTATAAATTAGAAGCAAATATTTTACTTCTTTACTCCTCATATTATGTATCTTTATTCATTTTTTAATAAATTAAAATGATTATTTGAAATGTTAAAAATTATATTAGTTCTGATCAATTTCTTAACAATTGAATTCTCAAACAAGGATAATGGAATTCGTTTCATTTCTTTATTGATTTTCCAAACAATGGGAAAGTAGCTTTTATTCCATTCCATTAATTCCTTTCATTTCCAGTCCATTTTCATTTGTTCCGTTCCATTACATTAATGAAAAGACATCTAAACGCAATATTAATAATCGAGAGGCTTCTCAATATTCTTGAACTCTTTTTTTTTTTTTTCTTTTTCCCACTTTTGAGTGTCTTAACTCTTCCTGTTGGAATTCAGCTCTTGCAACATCTTTCTAAGAGGCTAAAGCTTGTTAAGGATTTTGTTTTGGACTGCAATACCCAATAGGATTAACATCTAACATTCATGATCTTGTACATGGGTGGGGGCCTAACAAGACCCTTTCGCTTTGTGTTATGTGTTACCAAAGCTTGGAATCAAGTAATCATTTTTTTGACATTGTAGGTTACTCGGCAACTGCGGAGTTATAAGCTGTTTGGGACTTCTGGGAACTATCTACCCTAGATATATCCTTTTCTCTATCCATTTTAGAGGTTTTAGAGTTAAAAAGGAGCATAAGGTTCTGTGAAATTATGCTCTTATAGCTGCAGGTGATTTGAATTTGGATTGAAAGGAATACCTGCAAATATTCTTTGGAATAAGCCTGTATTTCTTGCCTCTTCCTGGGTTTCAGCTAATGTTTTTTCAAAGGGGTTTTGTTATCGGATACATGCGAAGGGACTAGCAAGTCCTTCTAAACTAATTTTCTTTTTTTAGAGTAAACTTACAATTTAGTCTTCTATAGATTGTGTCGATATTATTTTAGTTCTCTAAAGAATATCAATATCAATTTAGTTTTTAAATCATGAAAGCGACATCAAAATCGTCATTTTGTGTATAAATAAAAATTAAATTGATATAATTTTTATGATTAAGGAACTAAATTAATGTCAATTTTATATAATTAAGGGATTAAATTGATAATATTTTTTTATAATTAAAAAAATAAATTAATATTAATTTTTTAAAAGAACAAAACGATGTCACATTTTATAATTCAAAAATTAAATTAATATCGATATGTTTTAGAGGTGTAATATTTATATAATTTTTTGATGACTAATCCATTTAGTCTTTTCTCTATTATAAGTCTTCGATTTATTCTTTTCTTTATTATAAGTCTTTTTTTATACTTTTTGTAATTTTTCTTTTTGTTGGAGGATATATTATCCTGTGCTCCTGCTTTTTGTTTCACATATACCTTTTTTAACGAGAAAGGAGTTTGTTGGGCCATGAATAGAGTCTGGTGTTCAAAGCTTGATATTTAGTTTTTTCTCTGTTATAAGTCTTCGATTTAGTCTTTTCTTTATTATAAGTCTTTTTTTTTATACTTTTTGTAATTTTTCTTTTTGTTTGAGGATATATTATTCCTGTGCTCCTGCTTTGTGTTTGACATATACCTTTTTTTAACGAGAATGGAGTTTTTTCGGGCCATGAATAGAGTCTGGTGTTCAAAGCTTGATAATTGCATTGATATATTGGTACTTATTTTATTTTGTTGTGATACTACTTTGCCTTATTAATAAAAAAAATGAAATTGCTGGTCCAACAAGAAAAATTGACCATTCACCCACTGCTATCCGGTCTTGACTCTTGCTATTTTATTTCATATGCGGGAGATTACTCATGTCATTCAAACGGAGGTACAAATAGAAAATAAAATGAGTAAACTATTCCTACTTTTTATTTATTTATTTATTTTTTAATAAATTTTTTCCATTTTTAAAATTTATATAGATATCTTTTTTTTAATAAATTTATGTATAACTTGTTTTTTATATATAACGAAAATCTGTATAAATACTCAGAAAATATGTATAATTTTTTAAAAATATTTAAGAAGTATGTGTAAATTTTAAAAATAAAAAAAGTTTGTAAAAAAATAAATTAGAGTAATTTACTCAAATAAAATTACTAAAGAGATAACTCATAAATACTAGAGAATTCAGATCAACTATTTTCAGAATACAGAGACCAAAGAGACTCATGACAATCAATAATTCAATTACAGTTAGTATTTTCTCTCGCATTGGTAACAAATAATTTCTCTGTTTTGGTACATTAAAAAATTCTTACCACAACTTTTACCTTTACACTTCTATTTAAAGTATTAACTCAATTGAGTGCCATGGTGCTATGTAAGTCATCCAAGTAAGTAAACATGAAATCAAAATTTGTTTTAAACAATTATGACTGCACATTGCCATGCCCTTCAATACGTGGTCCAGGCGATGCTGCTGCTGCAGCAACAATTTCATGTTGTGGGCAAGTGTTATCGAACGAAATAATCATATTTTATAATAAAATATTTATATCTCTTGTAATTATTATTTCAATGTAAAAAAATCATTGAAAAGATAATTTTGAAAAGAGAAAAAAATCTATTATATCAGACCGCAAACAAAATAAAATTTCCGATGTACACGACGTGTCGTCATATTAACGTTTCACAATCAAATTCAGTGCTCACCGTACAAAACTTTTCTCCAAGCTTTTATGCGGACCAAATCTCCTTCACCCACCAAAAAAACAAATATCATTTTGGTACCAGACGACAATGGATTGTCTCTCTCCCACTAGAACTAGAACCAGCCCTGCTATTGCTAAGCGCTAACCACCACACACAGAGACACTGAAAGAGCAGAGCAGCCATGGAAGCTGCATTATGCAGCCCACTTGCTCTCTCGCCCAACCATGTTTTCAATGCTGCCAATCCTGGTACTGTACCTCGACCACTTTTCCTATGCACTTTACTTTTCCTTTTCTGTCAAACATATGGATTAATTCAAAACTCTTTGCTCATGATGTCTCTTCTGTTACTTTCCTGAATAACTTACACCAGCTGTTTATATTGATGACATTATCCAAAAATTTAAGAGAAAAAGTGTTCTTGGTCGGATATTTGGATGTTCTGAGCTTCTTGTTTCTTAGACTTTTTTTTTTTTAGCCATTTTATGCACCAGTATCAACTAGAGTGGTCCTCACTTCTTGTTTTAATTGCTATTGACTTTCTAATCGCAGGAGATAAAAATTTCCTTTTTAAATATAGCAAAGATCGGAGTATTGTAATGACAGTGGCAGCCACTGGATTAGGGAAAGGTGGTGGGTTGTTGGAGAGGCCATCCATAGAGACAACATCACCTGGCCGGGAATCTGAATTTGACTTGAGGTAATAATAGCATCAGGAGCACAATTCATAGGAATTGAATGCTATATATATTATAAAAGAAACAGCTTGGGGATTCTCCATAAAATGAAGAGAAGTTCAGGGATGAGTGGGGTCGTGAAATCTAGAATATTCTGTTGGAAATATAAATCAAAACCATTCCTGAGTCTTCTCTTGGCAAATTAAGCTTTGGGTGAACTAGTTCCTTAATGTAGTCAATTTGCAGGTTAGATGTTAAAATCCCCATTCCCCACATTCAAAATAAGATCAGAAAAATAATTTTGGGGGCACTCTTCGGTCAAGGAAATGTGAACACTAGTTCTGCAACTGGGACAGTTGTTTATACAAATATAGAATTAATCCATTAAGAATAACAATTTATATTTGGAATAGGGTCATCTCTAGATATCACAGAGATTAGGTATCTTTTTCCCTGTTTGGGTTCCTTTTCTGATCTATTCCTCACTGTCCCCTCTTTAACCTTTTCTTTTTATCCATCTTGTTGCATTTGATTTTTTTTTTTTTTCTAGCTTGAGGCCAAGGAAAAACCACTGTTTTTTTTTTTTTATGTGTATATATTTGCATTTGATTTTGTTTCTTGTCTTTCATTTTTACTTTCTAATAACTGGTAAACTATTTGAACGGTAAAACTTAGGCACTACCTCTGAAGTACATACCTTGACCCTATCCTAGTGTAATCAGCAAAGTAGATAGAAGCTTAAAATGGAAGAATATTGTTAAAAAAATATGGGCTAGTTCATAGTCCATAACCATCCTTCAACTGAACAAAAGCCATGCGTGGAGTGCAGTTTTTAGACCCGTGTTTGCTGATTGACCAACACTGATGAAGTTACTACTACTATTGGTTTACACAAGGTTCCATTATTTTGTCTGCCATATTAGTTGTGGTCACTTAGTTGCTTTTCTATCCTTACTGTTTTTATGTAAATGGCATATTGATAGCAATGGCCCTTGAATGCTTTAATAGGAAACCTGTTTTTAGCCTCCTCCCCCCCTCCGGGTACCCTTTTTTTGGGCTCTAATCAAAGTCTTTTAACAGCATACCGTCATTCTTTTTGTTTTCTGTTAGAGATATACCATATTTGTTTTTCAGATGAGCTGCAGCATAATTGACAAAAGATAAAATGGTTGAATGGTTTCTTTCAGCTGTTTGTCTTTGGAAAAAAATTATGATTCTGAAGTAGGTGAATCCATTTTGTGGAAATTTATTACCAGATTTCTGCATGCTCTCTCTCTCTCTCTCTCTCTCTCTCATTTTATCACATATTTTAAAGAAAATGAGAATGGTGATAGTGTGAAACCTTTTGATGACATGTTTTCTTCCAGGAAATCAAGAAAAACATCCCCACCTTACCGAGTATTACTGCACAATGACGACTATAATAAGCGGGAATATGTTGTGCAAGTGCTGATGAAGGTGATACCTGGAATGACACTTGATAATGCGGTTAACATCATGCAGGAGGCCCATTACAACGGACTGGCAGTGGTGATTATCTGTGCTCAGGTGGATGCTGAAGAGCACTGCATGCAGTTGAGAGGAAATGGCCTTTTAAGTTCAATTGAGCCAGCCGATGGTGGGTGCTGACTCTCAAATTGAATATTATCGAGAGAGAGACAGAGACCATTGACAAGAGCTTCAGTCTTACAGTTTCATTGGTATGCTTACATGTGATATGTTCATTGTACAAAGTGTCCATAATGTCCACCTTTCCAACCATTAAGTACAGGTGTATAGTAAAATAGTGACCAGGCAAGGCAAGGGATAGTGCTAGTTAGTAGTTAGTACTTATGCATGACATAGGAGTCTCTATGTTTCCACCCTTCCTGAAGCAAGTTCTTATTATCAGCAATGATCAGTACATAGCCTAGAAAATCGGTTGTCTGACATTGGAACAATAAATGTTTATATTTTGCATTAAGATGACTGGTTGATGCTCAAGCAGAATGCAAAGTCAGTTTCAAGCACCAATCGATTGTCAAGCTATATATACATCATCAACTTGTCACTTATTTGGAAAACTTAAAAATGTTTCAATTCTGCCTTGGATTCCTCATTTAGTTGAAAATTCCCTTTATTTCAGACGCCCATCTATGCCTTTTCATAATAAGCGTTTACTGCATTAGCCTGAAAAAAAAAAAAACTATGGTACAACGCCATATAGCTTTGCATTAAAGTGTACAACATCTGGTAATGCCTTTCAATATTAAACGTTGACTGCAGTGGCCTCAACAAGCAAGCTAGGGTACAACGCCATGTAGCTGTCCAGAGAGAGTTAAAATCGGTGACTCTAATGCCATGCATTAACCAATTTGGAAGTGGATAGGGATACCAATGTGATACAGAATACGAAAATGGGCATTTGTAAGTTATAGATTCATCAGCATAAACAATAGATATAGGTTATATATGAAACATTGAAAGGCCAATAACTGAGAAGAGTAAGAATTGAGATGAACTTGTGTAACTGAGCAAAAGCAAACAATCAACACTTACTCAGACTTGGAGAACCACATCTGCAGGAAAGGAGCCAAGTGGCCAAACTGTGATCTCCACGCACACCGAGTTAAAAAGCAACACAACAGAAGCCCCTGAATATCTCTGCTTCTTATAGAAGCTCTGTAGGTCATGCAGTCTTTGATTCTACTTCACATGCAGTGCTTTGCCTCCCTTAAAATTTACCAATGAATTGAGAATGGAAACACTTCATTATCTGAAGGTCTGAGCTCATTAAATTACACAAAAGGGACCAGACAACTGATGCATTCTGCCAAATCAAAGTTTAAAGATGTTTGTGTCTAAAAGGGATAATATACATAGTGATTCCCTGCTTAGAAGAAGCATAGCCACTTAACATGCTGATATGCAAAAAGCCTGGAGTTAATCATAGTGAAACAAACACATCTCTTGAATTTATCTAAACCTGTAATGCTTATGGTCTCCTTACGTAGACTAGGAACATTCTATTTTTTTTTTTTATTAGACCAATCAAAATCTTGAGCATGCTGCAACTACCCATTTTCATCAGATTCTGGAAGAGAATGAACCATAGTGTTGCGCGATGTTAAACTTATATTTGCTTAATAAATTGAATCAAAATGGCATAACATACTTCAGGATCAAACTTATATTTTGACGAACATTTATACTTTTGAGAAAATATTTTAGCTTGGCCACTGTAGACTGCAGTATCTATGTCTGAATCTCAAACTACATTTTGTGATTTAATATATTTGTCAATTTTGTACAAGGAAATTCACAATTCAAAACCTGAAAAAAATAGATGATGTTGTGGGGTAATGGATATGATGCTCAACTGACATCCGTGTGGGATTGCTCAACAAAGGAGCCACCAATCAAGCAATTACATTACAATCACCCAATGAAACCTCCCACCCATGACCCATCCATTTCGAATCCATTTAATTCAATGGCCCTTCTTATCCAACTGCAAAAAATCATTACCATCTTCCCTAGCTAACTACTCCATGAATATCAGAGTGTCACATAAGAAAATTCAGTGAGGCCAACTACACTATTAAAAGTGTGTTTATTTGAGTTTAAAATATGTAAATAAAAACATTTGAGATAAAAGTTACTTTATATTTATTTAAAGTAGAGTATAAATTATTTCTATTTCACATATAATTTTCCCCCCTCCTTATAGTATAAAAGAGTTAAAAGAAGAAACTATTTTCTACCTATTCTTTTTATCTAATACCGAATACTAAAATAAATCAAAATCAAAGTATGTTTATCATATTTTTTTATATTAATATTTTTATTATATTTTACTTTCACTCTCTTTCTTACTTTTCACTTTCCTTATCAATGATACTCTAAATGCACACTAAATCAATCTTTTCACTAGCATAAACAATATAAAAGAGTAGCAAAAGAATAAAATTAGTTAAGTATATTAGCAAACAAAATTTGCTAGATTTAGTTTGACAGCATCTAAAAAGATAATGATATCCATCAACGATACAATAATTAACCCTATTTAGGTGATCAAACAAATTGTTATAAAAAATTCTAACTTTTGGGAAATTTAATGCAAAACCTAGCTAAATTTCACTCACTTGATGAATAAATTGCTTCTGCATAGCTTGAATGTCTTCATCTTCTAGTTATCGCTTCTTCTTCTTCTTCTTTTTTTTTTCTCTAATGTGAACAAGATCGGTACTATTGTCCCTATTCTCATCTTTAACAAAATACTAGTATTAAATTATCCTAGAAAATGGCAACAAATTAAAGAGTTTTGGTTCATGTTATGCCAAAAACTATGACCTAGGTACTACAGTTCATTGCAGCAGCATTATTTAATAATAATACCTTGTCCTTTTCCTTTTTGCCAAATTACTCTAGTTGCCTACAGCGTACTTTAGATCATTATTACATTTTTTGTATTTAAATATAAGATAATAATATTTAAGTAATAGGGATTAAAGAAAAAAAAAGGCAAATATTTAAAGTGATCGAATTATTTATAAATTTATTGGAAAAACTTAATACAATAGTACATAACTTTAAAAATGATTAAAATTGTATTTATGTAACATTCAGCTTGAATTTATTTAATAATTATTCAACAACCAACAACAATTTGATTCGAGCAAATATTTTTTTTAAAAAAAAATTGTGCTTTATAATTGTAATGGTTACATTCCCAAGCCCCTTTCTCACTTACTACTTTAATTTTTCTATCTTCATTCACCATCAACCGAACACTCTGACGCAAGCCCATATCTCAATATTTTTGAAACTAATAAAGCCGAGCACCCACTTGCACTGCTGCCGCTCCACACTCTCCACACTTGGGTCGTCTTCTTTCCAAGTTCCTGAAAAACCAGAAAAAAAAATGGCTCTGAACCCAGCATTCCTTGCCCTCACCATAGCACTTTCCTTCACTCTCTCTCTTCTTCCTCGTTCCACTTCCTCTCGCACCTCACCATCCCACACTTCTGAGTTGTCCACCACTCTCCTCGATGTCTATTCCTCTCTCCACCAAGCCCACCAGGTCCTCTCCTTCGACCCCCAACTGCTCCAACCTTCTCACCAAGAAGAAACCCAACTCACCCCCACTTCTTCTTCTTCTTCTTCAGTCTTTGTCCATTTGCAACCAAGGGATTCTCTGATCAATGCCCAGCACAAGGACTACAAGAGCTTGGTCCTGTCCCGACTCGCCCGTGACTCAGCCCGAGTCAAAGCGCTCAACATCAAACTCCAACTCGCCCTCGATCACGTCAACAAGTCAGAACTCCACCCGGTAGAAACGGAGCTCCGACCCGAAGACATCTCGACGCCGGTGTCCTCCGGCACCGGCCAAGGAAGCGGCGAGTACTTCTCCAGAGTCGGGGTGGGGCAGCCGCCGCAGCCCTTCTACATGGTGCCCGACACTGGAAGCGACGTGAACTGGCTCCAGTGCAAGCCCTGCACCGACTGCTACCAACAAACCGACCCGATTTTCGACCCGTCCGCTTCGTCCTCCTATTACCCGCTACCCTGCAACGCACAACAGTGCCAGGCTCTGGACATGTCGGCTTGTCGGAACGGGAAGTGTTTGTACCAGGTGCAGTACGGGGACGGGTCCTTCACCGTCGGCGATTACGTCACCGAAACGTTGTCGTTTGGGAACACCGGGTCGGTGAACCGGGTTCCGATGGGTTGCGGTCACGATAACGAGGGTCTGTTCGTCGGCGCCGCCGGGTTGCTCGGGCTCGGCCGCGGGCCCCTGTCACTCACGTCCCAGCTCAAAGCGTCGTCGTTTTCGTACTGCCTGGTGGACCGTGACTCGGCCAAATCGTCGACGCTGGAGTTCAACTCGCCCCGACCCGGTGACTCGGTCACGGCGACGCTGCTGAAGAACCAGAATCACGACACCTTCTACTACATCGAGCTCACCGGCGTGAGCGTCGGAGGCCAAATGGTGTCCATTCCGTCGTCCACCTTCGCGCTGGACCAGTCGGGGAGCGGCGGGATCATCGTGGACTCGGGCACGGCCATAACTCGGCTGCAGACTCAGGCGTACAACGTGGTGCGCGACGCGTTCGTGAAGCTGACTCAGAACCTGCGCTCGGCCGGCGGCGTTGCCCTGTTTGACACGTGCTACGACTTCTCGTCGCTCAAGTCCGTGACTGTCCCGACGGTGTCGTTTCACTTCAGCGGCGGGAAATCGTGGGCGTTGCCGGCGAAGAACTACCTGATCCCGGTGGACTCCGCCGGAACTTTCTGCTTCGCGTTTGCGCCGTCGTCGGCGGCGTTGTCAATCATAGGGAATGTGCAGCAACAGGGGACACGTGTCAGCTTCGATCTTGCAAACTCTTTGGTGGGCTTCTCGCCCAACAAGTGCTAGACGTGCAATTACATATTTACCCCTACATATATAATTTATTATGTTGTGACAAAATAATAGGATAGGTTTTCAAATTTTATGATTATTATGGGATGAGAGAAGGAAAAAGATGCGCCTCCGTGCATTGAGTCGTTTGGGTGGCAAAAAGGGACCCGCCCAAACAAATCCAAGTGAAGCTTTTGGCCTTGGATGGTGTGGGACTCTGGATCATGAATTCTAGTATTTGGTAGTTAATTTTCTCTTTAATTTGGTTTGTAATTGGATATACAGTGGCATGCCTTGCAAATTTGTGCAAGGTTAAGGGATATTTTAGTTCTAAGACTGCAGTTAAAAGTTCATAGTTTAGTCTCGTACACTTCCTAGCACTGTTGTTAAAGGCCTGCATGTAGGCCACGTGGGATACCAAGATGACAGTGATGTGAGATTATTTTAACTTATGCCAAGTATGTTTGTCTATTCTTGGTCTTCATTTTTCTTTTAAACTTCTAGCTTTGTGCAACGACTGTGGTCTATTTGTATGTAACTGAAAGTGGATGTTTGGAATGTGACAAGGAGAGAGAAATTTTTATTGAAATTTGTGGCATGTCTTTTAAAAAGTATAGTAACTTTTTTCTCTTTAACTTTTATTTGTAAAAAAAAAAGGGAGTTGAATAGTTGGAAGGATATTTCAGATTTTGAATGAAAAAATCAAGAGACTATGAGTTTGGATGTGGGGTTACTTGAGATTTGTTAGGTTTGGTGATTTTATTTTAAGTTGAATTCACAAATGACCACAAAAAGATTTGGACCCCTCAATTGCCAAAGTGGGTAGATGTGTAGAATGCTGTGTTTGGCTTGTTTTGCATCCCACGCATTGAATTGTGGGGTCCACCTCCGTGATTGACGGAAAAATTATGGATGCAGTATGGATCGTAGAAAATAAGGCTGGTCTCCTTTGTTTAGGGTATCTGTGCCATGTGGCTGGCGTTTTCAGCCGCTGGAACCCACAATTCCAAATGGGTCAAAAAATTTAATACCTTTTAATTTAAATTAATATTTTTTATTTAAAAAATGTTAAATTAATAAACAACTTTAGAAATTAAACTTATTATCACTCAAAAGTTACTTTTAATTATAAAAAAAATTAAATATAATGATAAATGAATTATTTTTTTAAAAAATAATTAAAGTTTAATTTTTAAAAAAAGACACCTTAAAACAAAAAAAAAATTGTAACATCATTCTATTTGTATCATGAAAATAATATCTTACAGAGAAAAAGAAGAAAAAATAAACAAGAAATATGTTCCCGAAAGCACAATCAAGACTTTTTGAGGTGAACGTCAACCACAAAACTCTTGTTCTTACCTCGAAGGGAATGCTTTTTTTTTTTTTTGGTAAATGACTTAACAGTAAATGATTGAACGCTAAAATTATTTTGGTTTGACGATCAGTCCCTTTTGAAGATTAAGAGTTCCCAATGCTAAATCTAGAGGTTTAACAGAAAATATTCGAACTAAAGCTAGACTCTCTAATATTTCAATGGAAAATTGTGACTTTCATCTTCTAGCAAAAAGCAAAAGTGAAAAAGTGAGGCCTCAAAATGAAGAAAAAAGTTTTTATATCAACATAATTTAGTTTAGCTTGGGATGAACATAATGTAGTTTATCATGTGATTAGCTTCCACATTGTTCGAACTATGCTTTTTTTTTTTTACAGTTCTATACTTTTGTTCCTTTTCACTTTTGCTTTTGCTAGAAGATGAAACTCAATAACTCATAGTTTTCAATTGAAATCTTAAAAAAAAAACTAGCATTTATTCAACAATTTTTTTTATATATCAACTAATTTTAATTAAAAAAATAATCCGAAAAATTTATTAAGGTACGAACTAAAAAATTAATGAAATTAAGATTAAAAAATTGAAAAGGTTAAAAGGTTAAGATCATACAAATTAAAACATAAAATCCTTACCGTTTTTCTGATGCTTTGATCCATTCCAAAACGATCTAAGCAAATGACAGTGGTTTTTCTTTTTTTCTTCAGCATATTGGAAGAGGAATCACCTACATAGAAAAGGGAGAAAGATGAGTTGGTAGAAGATGGAAATTCTGATATCATTGCCCTAATTTTAAAGATTGAAATAAATGCGATTTCAACAACAAAGTGGGTGTGACTTATATTTTATAAATTTTATTTTGAATGAATTTAATTTTTTAAATTTTATTTTAATCAAAAATAAATTTATATTTGATAAAAAATTATATTTAATACAAAAATAAAAAATAATTATTTAAAATAAACTAAATAAATTTTAAAATCAAAATTATATTTAAAAAATTATATAAATATTAAAATAAATAAAATAAAAAATGAATAAAAATTCATTTAAATTTTTAAAAATTCGTTTGAGTAATACAAATATCATAGATACACAAAGCCCGTCGGCGGCAAGAACCATGAAATTTAAAATATATTGGGTGTGGCATAAAGACGAATGGTTCACATGCATGCAAGAAAATGGAAAGGAGCGGGTAATCTTGAAGCAGACTACAAAAAGAGAAAAGAGGGAACTTTTCAGTTCCTACAATCATGCCGCCATTGACGAAAATATCAACTCGCATCAAGCAGAAGTAGGTCAACCACAAATGCTGCAAAGAGTTGGTGAAACTTCCATAAATACAAATCTGTTATGTTCCTCACTTATAAAAATGTTTCTACGTGTTATGCCACTAATGAAGCCCCAAATCTTGGAGCTTTTCCTCACCCCTTTTCTATTGGCTGCATTTATCAGAGAAGTAGAGGGGAAAGATGCTTCATTCTTGATGAGAATTTTTTTTCTGATACTTCTATTCAAGTTGTGTACATTAAATCAATAAAAAGATCAACACATCATTTTATATGTTATTATTCTATATTAATAATTTGCATAAATTTATGTGCTAAACATTTGTTTTACATTCAAAATAATAATATATCAGTTTTTGATTAGTTTAGTTTACAAATCTACAAAAAAGAAAAAATCTCTCATTCTTTTATCTGGATTTATGAATTTGTAATTCTTTATGATTGGAAAATCGAGACATGGAAAAATAAAATATTAACCCAATGTATCAAACCTTTTTATAGGAAGTTGACAATAAACCTTATTTCACACGTAAGTTATGGTATGTATCGTCAAAAAGGGGTGCACATCCCCATTGCAGATAAGTAAATAAAAGTAATCATGAGTCATGATGAACATTTCTTTTGTCTGGTTTGGTCAAAAGAGGAATTATATATCCAATTGAAGATTAGAGCTATCCATAAAAAAATAAATCAAAAGAAAAGTTACCACGAAACATACTCATTTTTGCCGAATAATACACAACAAACTTTTTTAAAGAAATTGTAGCTTCCAGGGTTAAACAACCAAAGATGGATTTTTTTTTTTGTTTTTTTTGGAATATATAGTATCATATTACAATAAAAATAATTATTTTTACACTCTATTTTTACAGCTCTCTTCACACATTTATCTTAAATGATAAATCGAAATAAAAAAAAAACTCACTTCTTTTTTCATCTTTTTTTTATCTCTATTTCTTTTTATCACAAAAGATAAGTATGAAGAAAAAATGTAAAAATAAAATATAGAAATAACATGGTTGTAACAAAATGTACTCTCTTTGTACTCTCTTGATAGACAAATATGGATCTCTATAAGCAAAGTTTATAAATTGATCTTATGTAACAAAACGTATCTACAAATGCTTGATATATAATTCCATGCCATCATATTCTAATTCGCTGTGCTGGAAGTGCTCAAAATTAATCAAACATAACAGGAAGTATAATTACAAGTACATGATGATTCCAAGCATCAGATTCAAATTCATTGCGCTGGAACTGCTTTTAATTTCTAAAGAATGGATGCACACTCACTTAGCTCAGACACAGAGCCTATCCAATCAACAACAGATATATTGGAATGAGTGTAGTCTTTTAAGTTAATTAGCTTGTATGTCCTCGCAACAAGACCCTGTTTGTTTGTAATTGCCAAAAGGATCTCTAAATCTCTAAATTCAACAATTACTCAACCTGTTTGCTATCTCTATCTTTTTTGGCACTAATAACAAATTTTGCACCGCACTGCTTGCTCTCCATGTTGGCATGTAAAATTTAAGTGATTAATAACACTCTTCATTCTGCCAAAAATCAAGAACAAAAACACTAATATATCACCCACATAAATGATCGCCATAAGGAGCATGAGAATTGAAGTACTTCAAGACGCCTTCTGAAAAATAAAGAGAGATGAAGACTGTGACTTTTCTAAACATGCATGGCATGCATATGCAGAAACACACACATATCAAAGTAAAATACAAATACTAGTTAAACTGAACAAGCTAAAGTCAAGAGCCGTGACATTCAAAACAACAATGGACGTGTTCATTTATTTCCCATTTATAAATTGAATAAGAATTCAAAGTGGACCTTGACAAATGCTGATATGTAGCTGATTATTGTAGCGAAAAGGGAGAACGAGGAAAGATTATAATTGTAATTGCCCTTAGCATTATGACCTCCATGTCTACCCTTTGGCAGCAGCCGCAATTTACCTACCAAAAGGCAAATGTAAATCATCAGAGATCTGTACAAGAAAATTATTATTAATTGAAAACTGTCTCCAAACATCCCTGCTTTTCTTTTATCACGAGCAAAGAAAAAGTACAAAGTAGTTACAGCATGGATAATATGCCATAAGTACTTGCTTCAATGTGATCTTGTAAAATATGAAACAGTGGCCCCAATCTTCAAAATAAATTGGAACACTAGCCAATCAGCAGCAAATTTAATCACAACTTTCCAAACACTAATAGATTCTGATCCTGACATGTTGAGACAATTTGTTGGAGACACTACACTCTTAGGGAAGGAGACTCCTGGTGCATCTTGCAGAATCAAAGCCCCACAGCATGTGGGAGGGAGAGAAAACCCAAAGTAATATATTCGGCACAAGCTGACTTTGTTCAATATATAGGATCATACTATAGTGAATTCTAAATGTTGCTAAGGGGTGGTGATGGTTATTGGTACACGTTTTACATTTTTTTTTTGGTAAGCACGTTTTACATGTTAAATGTATTTTAAGACAGATCATAGAAGAATGAGGATTCAGAATACAAATGCAAAATTGGACTAAATCCAAAGCTCCTCAATTCGATTCATGTAACCATATGCACTAACACGTAGTAATGAACACATTATTTTTTAATGTAGTCAAATCAAGATCGAGAACATCAAAATTTCCTATTCAAATTTGACATGGCCTGCAGAGTCAAATTCCACTAAGTATTGCATGGTAAGTAAAAAAAATGGAAAATGCTAAACCTCACGAAAATTTTATACGAAATAGCATACGGATCCAACGTGGTGTGCAGTTACTTTTAAAACTGCTTATCTCTGTTTCATATGATTGGTCCATCAAGTTTCATAATTGTTTCGTTTGAAATAATAATATTATTTTCATAAAAAACTTTGAGGCAATATTTAGACACTCTAATTTATCATACTGATAAGACACCGCCAAATTATTGTAACCTTGCAAGATAAACTTATATCATCTTCATAGTTGTGGTCTATGATACAATATTATGAACAGTACTATTCCCAAAGGAAATATAAAACGACAAACTAGAGAGTGCAGGGCAATTTACTTTTGTTTTAATCTATGGCGGTTGGGTTCATTAATTTTTTTCCTAATCTAAACTAAACTCCTTACAGTCAATTTAGTATCCTCTAAAAATAAATTAAAGATGCAAAATTCTAAGGATGAATTTTTCATGCATCTTTTTGTATAAATCTCATTCTGAAATTTTCACCCATAGAACCCCAAACTCACCCTTACAGTCAACACTTCACGCAGTTAGGACAACCCACGAATACTGCAACACGATTTTTTTTTTTCCCTTACCTTCAGATCCTTGAATATATTTGCTGATCTATTCCGACACTGTACAATTATAAGCGATGCATTTTCTGAAATGAAATTCTTACCTGTGTAGTTGTTTTATGAAGACCTCCCAAGAAAATTTGATTTTTAATATGTTCCACTTGTCTAGAAAAAGACACACACAATGCATGGTAGAAATTAATCCTTGTTTTGATTTATACCATTCAATACTTATTTGGATGTAATTTTATATAGCGATAATGGTTTTAAAAATGTGGATTAGATTTTTTTTCTTTTTTGTATTTTCTATGTCCAAACTTTGCTTCAAAGCCTCAAGTCTGCAATTTGCTTCGATTTAAATGGGAATTTGAATTTTCTTTTGCTTTTCTCTACTATTTTTGCCGCATGGACATCTAAGTTTTCCGTTTGTGTTATTCATGATAAGTTTTGATTGAGACCCAGACACCGAAACCTTATTGCAATTTCAGTATTCAAGACATGTTAATGTGTTAAAATGAAACATGTTGCCATGACTAATTAAGAATGGGAATGTTGATTTTATAGTGTTTTGCCATTCTCAAGTTCAAAAAACGCCACTATATTACATTGCAACAATGTATAGAATAAAACAACAGTGTTATATGTACAACATATTTGATATAATTTGAATATTGACAATGTGTTCTCGTTCCAATTGAGAAAATGACCAATGAAAATGAGTAGCATACCCACTACGGTGCACGTGGAAGATCAACGTTTCTGCTTCCAATGAGGGATTCCTCCGGGCCATGGCTGCCGGAAAAGAAAAGGGTAAGAGTCACTGAAATCCATGTATACAAGTTATGGCAATGAAATTTATCATCAGATATTTACCTGAGATAACTCAGAGCTGACATTCGATAGAGACAGGTGAAGACCAAGATATGCAATCCAATGGTATAAAAGAACGCAAAAGTTCGGGCATACCTGCGAGAGCATTCTTTATCAAATGACGATGCACACTATTTTATCCACATATGCATGTATGAATAATACACTTGATATAACATAAAAAAGAATAATTCTATATCTTCTTAAACAATCAGCCTAATAATCCTCTTAATTATTAAATGAAGAAAGTAGTAAATGCATTTTAGGTTTTCAAGATATTAAATGCTTTTATTTTTTTATTTAATATTTTCTTTATTAGGTAGTAGGATGCATTAGTTTTTATACCATGGCCAAACTTGTATAGTGCTCTCACTTTTCACAGCATGGGAATCTAATATGGAATTAGGGTGATGTATAATATCCTAAAGAAATATCAGGAATGACCAAAAGATTGAAAGGAACGTTGGACTCCAAAGTAGGTATGAAATATCAAATCAGCAAGCAGACGATCTGACAAAAAGAAGGATCTGATGTGAGTGCATCAAAGGTATATATCATTAGTGAAATTGATTGATACTATAACACCGTTGGCCTAAAAGAAGCATCAGACATGATCCGGGAAAAGAGGTGAAAAGATGATGGGTAGCACATCAAGTTGAACAAAATTAGGATACACTCGAAGGAAAAATCATTACTACCAGCAGATTCCCATGAAACAATAAAAACATTGGCAGAGAAAGTTCATCCAAGACAAGAATGCCACTGAGATAGATAAATTATAATGTCATAAAAGACAAAACAAAAATAAGGAAGATAGTATCAATAAGCGATCAGCTGGATGGGAAAAACTGAAACTTGAGGTGTCGAAAGAGACATTTTCAGCAAACAGAACCTGTAAGATGGATTGGAGCTTCCAAACCCAGGAAAGTAAATCTTTTCATAAATCATGGTTCGTGAAACAGGTAAATGATGATTTATGAGCTCATAAGTCAATGTAATAAAAGAATTTAGAACGTTTTCTGCCTCCATTAATTACAATATCAAACAGATTAACAGATCATTTAAGCAGAAGAAAAGAGAGAACATTGGAGAGTATCTGAAATAAGGCAGAAGCATACTTGTTACCAAGAAGAAAACGTCCACTGCTGAGTGTAATTCTGTCCCTGAATCCCAACTCCTTGATTCTTTGATCCCTTTCCTAATTACGTGCAAAATAGATGGATCAGCTCATAATTTAAATTAAATAATAATTGATTACAAAACAAATAACATATAGAGATAGATAACTTTTTCATGTTTCCAACCCATTGCCTTCTTATTTTTCCTTCCTCCCCCTATCCTCATCCCTTTTCTAGTTAAGGTGGAGGATGGGAGAGGGACACCTTAACATCGGGAGAGTCCCCAGTACCAATGTTCGAGAGATTCAACAGCAACTACTAAAATGCTTATTTATCAAATGGAGGTTTAGACTTTCCATCAAGGACATGACAGGCATTGTTCCCTGTATCTAATGACTATAAACCATTCTCTAATCCCATTAATAATACACCTGAAACCTCATTTTTTTTAATAGAAATTATTTCACAATCACGAAAAGTTGTGAAGCAAAGTTTGTTTTTGGCACCATCAACCTTAAAATAGATAGAAGATTCCTTTAAAGATCCAATTATCTGGTTTTTGTTATCTTGGACAGATAGACGTTTCTGTTTGAATATATACATCATTAGAGTAGTCAAGCTGTGCCACTAAATACAAAAAACGTTTGCCAAACTGCCAATTAAAAAAAATGCTTTGCTTATGGATGTAAAGAACAGGACCACCTTCTTTGAGAATGCAGCAAAAGGATTTATGTCATCCTCGTATATCTTCTTGTATTTAGATTCAACATCTGACGTGAAACCACTTTCAAGATCTTCTGCATACTGAACATAATATAAACAAATCTGAAGATCAGGGTAAAAAAACTCAGATAGAAAAAAAAAAACTTGAAGAAAGTAATAACGTGATGTTAAAACAAAGATCAATTTATAAAACCTTTTTAGAACCCCTAGAAACCACTTTCTCAATATTGTAATCTTGGACATAACGAATCTTCCCGTATAGTTTGACATTATCAGCTTTGGTCTTTTCCAGTTCCACTGTTAATACATTAATCTTCTCCTTCAACTGCCTTATTTCCTATTAAATGTGAAGAATTCACCCAAGTAAACATTGTCACATCCATAATCTAAAATTTGATTCAAATAATGTTAGGTAGAAAGGAAAAAAAAGAAATGAGCAGATATTGATATAAACATACCTCTTCTGTTTCTCGTAAGCGTGTCCTAAATCGATCTCTTTGATTACATATCACTTTAAGCATTGAGCTCTGATCTTGGTCTAAGGATACATGCCTTTGATCTATATTCTGATGCAAAAGAGGCAATTTAAGAATTCTTTAAATCCAAATGAACAAAATTGTGACATAATGCAGTAGTAAATTTCAATGTGTAATTAATCACTCCAAAATTTTCACTATTAAGTTATACAGCACATTAAGAGCAGCAATAAAACTTTCTTCTTCATAATAGTTCTCATCCATTGATCAGTACAACTCAACTCAACCCAACTCAACAAATCATTTAATGAGAACTAATTAGGTTTCCCTATGAGAAAACAAAGTAATAAACCACAATTAGGATAGCACATTTTTTCAAATGTTAAATGCATGATATTTGGTTGAAGAATATTCTTTCAGAAATAAGTAATATGCAGTAAGAATAGCAGCATGGAAAGAGGAATTCACCTCAGATGCATCACCCCCTCCAGCTTCTGAAAGATCCCAGTCATCAAGGAAAGTCCCTTTACGATCTTTGGAATTGGCACTATAACCCTGTACCAAAACGGTAGCTAGGTGCATTAAATAAATAGAGAGCATAAAATTTCATTGTAATTTATAAACGTATCAAAAAGAAATGAACAAAAGAGAATGTTTCATCTTCTACTACAGTGGCGGATATAGTAATAGAGGTTTTAGTGGTAATTGTTCCAAACCTTCAATATATCATCTTCCAACTTCTGTATCAATTTTTGTTGTTCATTAACCTTCAATGTAAGTTCTGTTATCTTCTGTTCTGCTGTTTCCAGTAAAGATGTTTTCTCAGAAAGTGTGACCTGAAAATGGTAGAACTACATCTAAATAACAGAGATACTTATAAATGCACAGCAATAACACTTGCATATCATCTAAGAGTCTTAGAAAATCAATGAAATGGTTATTGATCCCACAACATGAACAAGGTTTAAATGCAGGAAGTATGGGGGATCCTAATGGTCCTTGCCTTCTTGGGAAGCTAGACTATATAAATGGCCAGTGTTTTGTGAGTTGATTTTTTTTTTTTTTTTTTTTACAAAGTGTTTTTTTGTTTTTGGTTGGCGGGGGGATTCGGATGGCCCATTGCTGAACAACCATGTTCATACCTTCAACTGTGTTAGTTCATGTTCCATTTTACGATTCTTATCAAGAAGAAGAGACTCCATCTTGCTCATCTCCTCCCCACTTGTAGCCACTTCCCAGTCTTCTGCCTCAATTGAATTATAACCCACTGCCTGCATTAATAGCCACGAGGAATTAAATGGATAGTGCAGTGTTTAGGTACCCAAAAAGAGAGGTAACCAAAAAGGCCATTAAAGAAGAAATGACAATTAAATCACCTGCAAAACCTTCACTTTCTTACGCAGATCATCAACCATTTTTGCTGTTGGCCTTGCTTGAAGCTCTTTCTTCATTGCCTCAAGTGCAGCCTCCTATATTAAAAGAAGGATAACCAAAAAGCAAGTTAGAGCAAAAAACAAGTAAAATACAGCACAAGGCACATGCACTAAAATAATTCAACACATTGAAATATCAGATGAGTTAAGTGTTTATAAGACTTCAACCTACTGAAACATCACCTTTTCATTGAGCATAGCAGTAAGTTTCTTGATGTCATTCACGTGTTCTTCTCTTTCATTTGATAAGGTTGTTTCAATATTGTGTAGCTCCATGTTCAATTCTGAGATTAGCTTCTCTTTGGCATTTAAAGAATTCTCAAGCACGCTGTTTGAGTCTAAATTATCACTGCAAAATAAAAACCATCAGTAATCTGAAGACCAGGTCCAATTTAAAAGAAACAAAAAACAGAGAACAAAAAATAAAAGACTTTGAGCAGTATCAATGAGTGAGTGTGCATATATAGACAGATAGGAAGATAGACAGAAAACTAAACCAAGTCAAGTAGCTCCAACTAATCTTTAACAAAATAAACTGGGGTGCTCTTATCTATCATGTTTGGAAGGAACAAGACCAAAGCATCTTTGAAAGAAATGCAGAACAGAAAATGTTATTCAAATCAGAAGGGATGCTAGAGATGCATACTATGGTTATAAAAAACTCTTTAACACCCAAAAAATGTTTCCTTATGTAGACTTTGGAAGTCAAAATATAGATCTTACTCATTTTAGAAAGGGAATTATGTGTAAATGTGTACAGCTATTACTGCAAGTTGTTTGCTTTGTTTGCTTTGGGTACATAATATCATTTATCCAAAAAAACAAAAGATGAGGACCACCATACCTTTTCTTAATTTCAGTCTCTTCATTAGCAGTTTGTAACTGAGATCGGAGAACCCCCTGCATAGGCACAGAAGGAAACAAACAGTAAGTCTAGCTGAATATGAAAAAGGATCAGCAGATTTTGACAAGATTCATCCCACTTAATGTTACAGAAGCTTAGTTAATGTAGGAGTTGATTATGGACTAAAAATTGCATCCTTACATGATGAAGAACCAAGAAACACCTACACAAATAAATAGTTCATTCAAACCAGTGGGGCACACACTCTATTCTATTTACAGTCATTGATAACAGCCTTTCTGGATTATACAATCTTATAATCCTATTTGTTATAATTTTAAAGTAGATATATATCACCTGAGATCACATGTGTATAAAGGATAGATATGCTTATCACAATTTAATAGAGCAAAAATAGTGGACTACAATATGTAATAAATATAGAAACAAATGGAGAGAAAGCAGCAAAACTTGAAGCATTTGACAATAAAGCCCCTGATACACAATTACAAAATATCACATTTCAAAAATCAAATAAAAGTTTGTAAATTTCACCTTCTCTCTCTCCAAACTAAGAAGCCTTGTTTGTGCTCGTTCAACTTCATCCATCAGAAGACTGACCTCTGATTGCTTAGATGCCCTCTCTTCATCTGAAATTTTCAAGAAAATAAGAGATAATTTTCTTCAATATAGAATCATCTTTGATGAATCATGATTTCAATATGCAGAAAGAAAAGGCATATTGTTACGGATTCAAGTAAATAAGTGTATGACCATAATTGAAATGAAAACTATTTGATTACCAGATTGGGCACGGAGTTCAAACAACTGGTTTTGTGCAAGTTCATGTAATTTCTGCATATTGGAAACACTTTCTTTAGCATGCCGCAACTGGTCTTGCAGTGATTGTTCTCTGCATACAATAAAGAGATCATAATTGTGTGTAAGCAATGAAAAGGCAGAGAAGGACGGTTCCAATAGAATAGAAGTAGTCAAAGTACAGAGCAAGAAGGACAAACAAACTAATATCCAAATGCAGTTGTCTCGTGTATTAAACTGAATGAACAAACAACTTGCAATAGCAGCCAAGAAGATACCTTTCTTTCAAAACTTCCAATGTTTTCTGGTTCTCTTCTGCCAGACTGCGTTGCTTAATCTCCACAATTTCTTTCACTTTCTCTTCCATCTAACTCACATAAGTTCAAACGTCAAATAGAAACCCATGAAAGAAAGGTAGGACTAATTTGTAATTGAGTTTTAAAGGTGTAGGGGATCTAGAGGATTCTAGTGACATGGCAAATGCATCATTAGATAACCAAATATCAATACAATGATTGAAATGAAATTGTTGTCACTTTATCAACATGATAGTAGAGATATTGAACAGAGATTAATTTAATGCAGAGGAGAATTTAAACAGTAAAAACCTTTCTGCCAAAATTTATTGGTAGACATTTGGTGGCAGCCATCATAAAGTTCTCTATCACAAATGGTTAATTCAGCAGTTGTGTTGCTGCAATTCACCCATTTGCATAAACATATACATACAACAAGCATGCAACTTTTGCAAATGCATGTGATTTCAAATTCAATAATCAGCAACTCACGAGAAAACTTTTACTGAAACTAGAATGCAATATCAGCACCCAGGTAAGTTCTACTCCCCCCCCCCACCCCCAAAGGCGGTATTGAACGCCAAAAACAGATGTAAAGGTAGTTATAGTAAAGCACATATGTAAAGCTCTCTTTAGTCAACACTTGTAATCACACCTAAATTTTATTCATTCTTAAGTGTAATAAAAGTAAAATTGGATGGTAAACAATGGTAAAGGAAACTAAGAATGAAACAGGTCTGCCATAAAATCCTCCTGACAATACACAGACACATGCAAACCAAAAATGGGAAGCAACAGGTTAAGGAACCAATAGCTATTTTCCTACAGAAATGAAACAGACTATGACATTATGCAATTGTAAGCACAATATCATAAGCATTAATAACCTGTTGCTCTAATTGCCGATTTCGCTCTTCAAGTCTTCGTATTGTAGCCTGCTGATTCTTCAAGTGAGTTGCCTCTGTCCTGAATTCCTCAAGCTCAACTTTCATTTTTCGGTTCTCAGATTCTAGCTCAGATAACTTGAGATCTTGCTCCTGTACAAAGTAAATATATCAGAACATGAACAAGCACATGCAGATATGCACAGAGATTGCCATACATGCACAAGTAGATGCGTGCCAATGCACACAAGTTTCATACATACAACTGAGCAAGCAGGAAAAATGGCAAATTTTTAGAAGGCATAAATTGGTGTCTATAATAATGTAACCCACTGACATGTAGCCATTAACCAAAAGATACAGATAATCATAGACAGATAGGAGATATTCGATATTTGGGAGAAAGATAACCCTAATATTTGAGAAACATAGATTTTCCTACATCTGTGTTAGGATGATCAAATGTTTCACAAGGTATAATTGGTAGTTTGGATGGAGCTTTACAGAACTAGCTGACAAGGTCTCAACACAAGAAAAGAAATGGCCTGAACAACAGGGTGGCAGGAAAGCTGCTGCATGACATAAAGGCACTGGGTAAGGCTAAGGCAGTGGTTCTCATGATGGTAATATGTAAAGTGATGGTCACCCTAGTATATAATACTGGTAGAAGCAAAATGAAATTGGCATAATAATGGTGGCAGCAGGGTGGAGTTTATGTGGAGCTTTGGTTCAAATTATCAAGTGAAGGCATTATAAGAAATTTTCATTTACAACTTGTAGACAAGCGCCCACCAATAACTTTCTCAACTCTATTGATTATCCAACTATACCACTTGATAGAATGTCAGCATTCTTTTTCCCCCCTTTTTTCTTTATATACATGAATCTTCTTTACATAGTACATTTGTAGGCAAAGTAAGCAAGTCTGAAATTATTTGCCAAATGAATAGCTCAAGATTAAGTTATGCTAGAGCAAAACTGAGTATCCGCTTGACTCATTTTTATAAATAAGCTAGTGTCTCCATGCTGCAGTCTTGTACCATAGACGATTACAAATCTATTTGAAGGGCAGAAAATATGAAAATGACTGATACATATAGAATAGTAAGAAATGCAAACAACACAACGAAGATTTATGTGACAGGCAAAGGCTATGTAACAATTATAAAAGAATGCTGTTGATGGGAGAAAAAACATGAAAGAGCAAAATAACTCTAATGTGAACGTCATAAAGCTCCCTCTGTAAAAAAGTATAATTTTTTTACAGAAAAAAAAAAATTTATTAAAGAAAAGAGAAAGAAAGCATAAGAACAACAAGGGCGAGGATGACAT
Source organism: Castanospermum australe (assembly GCA_019955255.1). Classification (NCBI taxonomy): domain Eukaryota; kingdom Viridiplantae; phylum Streptophyta; class Magnoliopsida; order Fabales; family Fabaceae; genus Castanospermum; species Castanospermum australe. Next base: position 182,246 of record NSJW01000618.1, on the reverse strand, counting down.
ATCCTCTAAAACAAGCAAAAAGGGGGAAAAACAGAAGAACAAGAATGAAAACTAAGAATGCAGCAGGGCTGCCCAATCTCTCTGCAAGTCAAGAGATGGAAACACCATTAAAACAATTGTGGGCAGACTACCCAAGAGATGCTAAAACCACAATCTTGTCCCAAAGTAGATTTAATGGCAATGAAACACCCTTCAGGATTCATGTGTTCTGCTCCAACTAAGTGCACAAAGAATAGAATAAATTGCATAATGCCACAGAATTTTGGCCTACTTCACTTTACCAAAATGATAAAAGCCTAAAATTACATATTTTTCATATAAAAAAATAGGCTTTGTTATGTCTTGAATTAAGTTAATTTAAATAAATATGTGATATTATTGATTATTTTCATTAAAAGATATTAATTCTAATTAATTGTGATATCTCGTAGGATATTAAAGATTTGAAACAGATTTGCTATTGATATGAAAGATTTGGAACAGATTTGGCGGTGATATTAAAGATTTAGAGCAGATTTGATATTGATTTTGTTTTGAATGCTACATAATCCAAAAGATATCCCAAGATCAAGTGAAGATAGATATGGAGGTTTATGGCTCACGGTCAAGGAGACAACCAATATGGCTATAAAAAGAGAACCAAGGAGAGCAAACAGGGAGTTTTGGAGTTTTGAGAGTTTTCCGAAGGGGACGAGCCAAGGCGCATCAAAGCACAACGCAAAAGATGGTATGAGAAGGTACAATACCATACAAGAGGGCAAAGATTAAGGACATGTTATCTTTTAAACCCTGTATGTTTCTTTAGATTTGTTTGCTAAGGTGATGATGAAACCTTGTTAGTTTTTAGCATAAACTGTGTTAGATTATTATTACTCAGTTTTAAATATCTTAATGTTTATTGTTTTATTTGCTTATCAGTTAGTTTGAATAAAGTTTTAGATGAGTTCAGTCATGCTTTTATCTGCTTTGAGTTTGTTCTTGCTATTTAAGTGTTAAAGGTAATTGTTTGATATCAATTATGATTTTTATATAGAGATACAGCTGAAGATTTGATAGTTTACTGTTGATTAGGTAAATAAAGCATACAATTGATTGTGATCTTTAGGACTTAATCGATGTATTTTCCGTGAACACATGCTTGGCCACTAGATGTTCATGAAGATAATTATTTGGGAATAGTATTTGACATAGTTGATGTTAAAATTAATCTTGGTTGATTCTAATCCTTAGTCAATTCGTTTTTGGTTAATTCCTCAATTTATCTGTTGCGTTCTTTAATTTTTATTTTTTATTATTTTTGTTTTTGAGTCATTTAATTTTTGCATTTTTTTATTTTATAGTTTGCATAGTTTTTGTCCAACTAGATTAGAAAAATTTATCAATACCTAGAACTTAACTCAAAGTCTCTGTGGGATCAACCTTGTATTTGCTAGATTGTACTATTGTATGATTCGTGCACTTGTGAGTATTTTAGAGCTTGTAAAAGCCACAACACAAAACCTTTGTAATGAACCAATGAACCAACAGGAACTGTGCCAAGGTGCAAGGACACACCCAGTGCTCATTGAAAAAAGGCATCATTACATCAATAGTCTTAGATCTGAAAACTATACAGTCTTAAACATCTCATGCATGTATATGTAATTCATCCATGAATATTACAAAAGTTCTATCATGTACAAATAAAAAATTGAAAATAAAAAACATGGGGCACCAAAGTGAAATGCTGGGACTCACAGCAATTGATGCAAGAGCTCGATAAGGATCTGGAGCTTCATAGAGCTTTTGATAGATGTTAAGAAAAGCATTTTCTCCAAATTTTGCTCTCTTAGTAAGATTATCAACCTCTTCCTGGTAGCCCTTAAGCAAGGTATTAAACAAACTTAACTTCTCCTCAGGCGAAGCTTTCTTGAAATCTGTAAGCAGCATAATTTGTGATTTGTCAGACAAATGCATTCCAAAGTCCAAACATTAATCAAGTAAAAAAACTAAAAATGAAAATCACTGAAGAGTATGGGAAAGAACAGTGCAGCTATCCTCACCCCATGGTTCCAAATTTCTCCACTTACATGATTCTAAGTGGGATTGGCAATGTAACCTTTTATGTCTATCTTGCTACAATAATTAGGAAACAGAAGTGAAAGCATACCTCTAGTGCTCTCTGCAAGCTTCCGCCTATTTTTCTGACTGTTTTCCTGGTTTTCTGCAATACGAAGCCCTTGTTCATCCAATATGGATTTCTCCTTCTCTAAGTCAAAATCTGAAAAGGAGAATAGTTATAAAATCAATGTGTCTAAAATGTTTCCAATTTGCTTTTGGTGCAAATAGAGTTTTGTTGTGCAGTACTAAATCACATTGTGGCATTATATCACAGTGATCACCAAGTCAAGTTGAAAATCAAACCAAAAAAAAGAAGAGGAAAATCATATCAAATGAATGTATGATATGAGTGGTTTGATGCTTTTAGCATACTTACGCACACTACTCATACTGCATCAGTCATTCTAACTGCAAATGCAAGTATACAACAAACTATCCAGTCCTGTGGTATAACGTAATGTTTGGTGTACGGGAATGGTGATTTCATTCCATGCCCATTCCATGGAATGGAGGATTCCCATGTTTGTCAGCAAAAATAAGCATAGAATGAAATCTCCATTCCATGCCTCATTCCACAAAACTAGGAATGGAGCATAGAATCCATTCCCTCCAGAGAGGTGGGATTGGGATTCCAAGCTCCATAGAATGAGATTTAACCATTCTTTTCCCAATATACCTTCATTAGTTTTATAAAATAACAATTACTATCCTTGTTAATTTTAATCCACTTAAATTTTATAGGCAACAAAGGGTGAGTGGCATCACTAAAAAAATTTAAATTAAAGGCAAGATGATTAAAAGTTTAATCATTATATTGTACATTCATTTCAAATGACAATGTAAACACTTCAACTTTTTTTTACAAATAAAACAATATTTGTTCTTTTTCCTTGAGCAACAATATTTATTATTATTAAGTTATAAAAAAATTAAATTTGAACATTACTCTCAAGAATATACATTTATATTACATATATAAGATATACATGAAAAAGTTTAGAACTTTTTTATTTTTTATGAGGGGCATTCATGTCATTTAGACCAATTTTAATTCTATTCCATACTGATTCCATGTAACAATTCGAATGTTACCAAACTATGGATTGAGATTGAACATTCCATTCCATTCTCATTCCATGAAATTATGATTCCGTGTAGCAAACGTTAATAGTATCATGGCAAGGGAAAGAGAAGATAGAAAATTCATTATAAAAAAAACTAGGATTTTCTTTCAAGGAATTAAAAAATTTATTATTCCTCCTCACAATCAGATAAAAACACAATGTTATACAGCAAACAATAATTTCTGGAGCACATTTTAAGGATGTCTCTTTGCCCCTAAATTTGTTATGGGATATGATTATGTTTATGGCCTCTTTTTGGTATTAGCTCTGACGGGGTTGTTCTTGCTAACATGCAGAGAGATTGGACAGCCGCGCTACATTCTTGAGTTTTGACATTTTTTTGGTTGTATCTAGTTTATTTTGTTTTGGAAGATATCTTATCCTCACCCTAGCAAGGTAGCCATGGCAAAAAGACCCCCAAAGGCCCTAGACCTCCCTAGTGCCTTTAGCAATAGGCGCTAGAAAGCATTGCCCAAGTGAAGGAACTGAAATTGGGCCGGGGGGGGGGGGGGAATAAGATATATAAATAAATAAATAAATAATTACATTTATGCAGTTATTCACATATAAGATGGTAAAGAGGCATTAAAGAAACAAAGATATTTGGTATCTCATCCATTTCAACAATCTTTGGTGGCCTAATAAATGATTACCTATCCATCTAATTATATATCTGAATGAACAAACAAACAAGAAGGGAAAATTACTGAAACATTCAAGAAGGGAAGCTATTCTTGTACAAAATTAGTTTCAAATTATACTAGTTTAAGAATTCAATTCATTTGCAAATCACATGGTGAGTAATATCTCATGATTTGAAAATCCTACCAAGATTTGCAAATCATTTCATTTCAAATGAATTCTTTTCAATTTACAGTTAAAAGTGTTCCAAACACTGCATAAAAGAAATTTGGCCATTTTCCCCTTCATTTCTTCATAAAATTACTAAGATCAATGCAATGCATATTCCACAAAGTAAAAAGTAGAAAGAACTAAATTCTACCAAGTCAGACATTTAATGTTAAAAATGACTGCATTTAAGTTCACTTGAGACGCTTAGAGGTTCCAATTAAAAGTGAGCCACCCATTTGAGAAAAATTAAAAGTATGGAAAAAAGAAAAACTAAAGTAAGCAAAATGAACTCATGACCGGAATTAGAAGTCCCAGCATGCACCACATCTAGCCAATTAAATTAGACTCGAAGATAAAATCACACCAAAAAAAAAAGATTAAAGCTATGAAAATTGATAGAAACACTATAACTTAGCGGTTGAGCAGAATCCAAGGATCGAAAGAAACAAAGCAAAAACGTGTAATTGAAGTTTCTACGTTCTGTAAATCCGCTGAGGGACACAGCACAATGGTAGAGGGTGAATCGGATATTTAAGATACCTTTCCAGAAGGCGGAGACGACGGGGATCGGAGAAGACGAGGAGGAGTTGGATTTGTCCCTCTCAGATCCTGATCCACCTTGCGGAGCCTCCATCTGTGCACTCAAATTATGAACTCTCCGGCAGCGACGAGTGAGTTACCAATGTCTACTGAAGAAATTTTCTCTTCTCTTCTTTCTGTCTCAGCATTCACCAAACCGAAAACTCATTGGGCGGTAATGCGGGATCAGAAAAACGGATCTGAAGATAAGAAGAAGATGAAGGAATGAACCAATTAGCTATATACTTGGGTTCATGTATCAGAATCATATTCATAATCCAGGAGCATTTTACAGGTGCGGGTTTAAGAAGGGGACGGGTTGGTCTTCGTCGTCGTTGGGCCTAAACAGTTTCTTTCACTTGTTGGGCCCATTGTGTGTGGTAATCCAACCCTTTTCCAACCTAAATGTTGATCCAAGACCATATATGTCAAATTCATGGCACGAATAAAATGGAAAATTTGAGGATGATCATGCGTAAATATGAGATGTAATTTTCGCAACTGAAATAACTAAAAACTATGAACTTAAAAATGGTTACTCACTTGTCTCTCCTCGTTTTATAATCACAGCATTATTTAAATAGATCGAATCATGTACAAATAATCTAATTCACATATCAAAGGTGATGCATAGACAATAGTAGGTAATGTAACCTTTATTATATTTGTAATAAATAAGAAGAAAAAAAGTAATCAAATTAATATTTCCCACCAATGATTCACAAGTAAAAGTACTTTGACTTAGGTACATGAATGTGTATCTGTCTGTCTCTTTATATATACACCAAGGAATTAAATTAGTTTTTACCGAAATAGAATAGAAAAGTTTGACATTTTTAAAACTTCTCCACATTCTCTAATGATTCTATCAGGATATTGTGTCATTGGTTGATGGCGTTCTTTTTAAGTATAACTATTAGGCATCAGCTACAATTTATTATCTACTCTTTCTCAATATGTACTCTTGGTTAATTTCTGAAAGCTACTGCATCATTAATACGTATCTGCATGATCTAACTGGAACAAGAAAAATACAATTGTGTGATCCATCTCCCTATGGGATGACCGTTAATTGGTACCCTTCATGTAATGCGGCATTATGGTGCTGAAATGGTGAGAAGAGATCGTAAATTAGTGTTAGGTGCTATAAATTATAAAAGAAAGAATGAAAAACGTCAAAAAAGATCATGTCCTGTCAGTGAAAGAAATGCATATATGTGTAGTGTGAAAAAAACAAAAACTACAAAGTGTCACGGACCATGAAGGTGGTACTTGTGATACAGTAAAAGCCCGTTAATGTACCGAAAAAAAAACAAAAAACAAAGAAGAAAGTGTCTGCGTGCGAGGGAGTGAGTGTACTTGCATGGTTTGAAAGTAAGAGAAGGAGAAAGGAAAAATAAATAAGCAAATAAAAGACAAGATATGATTGATGGGAGTGTCAAATGATAGTTTCCCTGTAAATACACTTTTGAAAGATTTGAAGAGAAAAATAAAATGGTCTCCGTGCATTGCATGCAGAAGCAGCGAGTCGAATTGGGTAATCTTTTTACCACATGAAGCAGATGATGGAACTCAACTGCAGGTCAATTTCGTGGAGAATTCACACGAAACAAATGCTCCGGCTTAAAATTGATTGACGGCCACGTCATATATTGGGAAATATATATATATATATGTAATATGGTTATTAAGGGTGACTATAATTATAGGTTAATACTCTTCACATGACCTGGTTTTGTTCTTCAGAACTCAATTAGCCCAGTTGGCTTAAGCCAAGTAAGGTTGATTGTATCAAAGGTGGCCTGCCAAGCAAATGCAGGCTCGGTGTGCAATACATGATTTGAACTGTTATAAATAACTGAGATAAGAATCATGGATAAAGATGGCCATCGCAGATGGAAGTAAAAATAAGGATAAACTTTTTGTAGTTGAAAATTCAAAGTATCCTAGAGGGAAATAAACTAAACTATCTATGCAAAATGGAATTGCATAATTATGGATAAGCCATGAATTGTATGCCATCAAAGAAGCTAGCACAATTCTATTTGCGCTATTCTTGAATGAATGGATTATCAACTTGAATGAATGACACTCTCCAAGCAAAAACACACAGAAAACAGAAAGAAATTAACGTGGCAGCCAATGTTATATATTAGAATGGTTTGTTTATTTGCTAAGAAGCTGATATTCTGACAAGAAATTTTTTGCCGTTGGAGTTGACTTTGACTTCACTGGAACATTAATATTTGGATGAAGTAGAGAGGGAAGGGAAAATTTTTCATATTACGTAAATATTCCCTTTTAATTGTGAGTTTTTTAAAATGATAAATTATTATATAACTCTTCAATCATTCTTTATTACTTTTATACTCTTTTTATAATTAACTCAGTTCAAAAATAAAAATAACCCCTCTTCTCTCTTCCAACAATGTCAGCATTAATATATAATAGTACTGATAAATTTTAATAACTAAACATAATAAAATAATAAATAATTAAAAGGAATAAATACATAGAGGTAGGAGGAGAATATACGAAGTTTTTTATCTGCTTTTTTTTTTCGGGTTAAGTAACAAATGGAGAGAATTTGAGATAGAGACCAGTTTATAATTATTTTACACATAAGAAACAAATACACATACTGTGAAATTGTCGGATTTTAAGTGTTGCACGTTTCACATAGTTTGCAGTCCCTTAAGCTATAATTGATTTCATTAATTATGGCACGATCATTTTCCTTGTATATTGAATTCAGCACTGGTAACTGGAAAAGATAGCGAATGATTTGAAACCATGCCCATGGTGCATAGCAGCAATTGTCACATAAACAAAGGAATTAGATCACCATCTAGTAGCCTGTCTGTTTTCAAAAGCAGACCTGTTTAAATGATGCAGAAAAATGTTGCTTTGCGTTTAAACGAAGCAGAAAAATGTTGCTATGAAGAAACGCTCATTGAGTCGCATAAGAAAGCGAGTAAATGCACGTCTGCGGTGAAAACAATATGAAACAAAGACACTGTAATTTGGTTGCATTTTTTTAGACCATGGTATGGTCTATGCCCCTCTCATTGCCTCAAGCAAAGCAGAGTTTGGGAACTGAACTGCTGAGTTCAGAAACCTCCCAACTCCAAGGATGTAATAGGATGGAGTCACTCCCACCAATTCAGTACCCTACTTCAAAAGACTAAATTCAACGTAGTGCTTTGCGGGATTAACAAGATTGGGCACCACACAAAATCTAGCAGCATATATCATTGCCCAGAGCAGTGTGATTCACTTGTTTGGGTCACACTTCTCAAAAAGATGAGGACACTGAAACCTATGATGGTGACTTCTCTCAAACTAAAAGAAAGGACTGGAGCAAGTGTAGCTACAAAGAGCCAAAGTTGCATCCACTGTTGTCTATGACTATATTCTAGCGTGTGCCTGCTAACATCCAGTTCCAGATCAATATTGGGAAAACCTTTGTTCAAAACTTAAAACATCACCTCCTGCAAATGACAATGGCAAATTTTTGTTTTCGAGATATGCAATTTAATGGAATGAATTGACACAATTCTTAGAACATTATCTCCTATCTCAACCATACTAGCACATCATTATTAACTGCAGGATCATGAAAACTGATAACCTGAAGAAGTCTGCATCAACGAATTTTTGCCTTTTTCGTCTGGCCTTGAACCCGAAATGCAGCACAAATATTCCTCCAGCAGCGGATGGCAATGAGCGTTGGTATTACAATCCAGGAGAAATTTGCTCCAATATAGTATGCATAATAGTAAAACGAGCTTGCAGAAAAATTATCACCTTCCAAGATTGCTGTTATATAATATACTGCAGTTCCATATAGCTGCCCTAAAGAAATGGCAAACTGAAGTATGTAGCTATATGACTTTCCAGTAGCTATTGCGTACCTGCAATTCATGTTGGCAATACACCCAATCAGGAGAAAAATGGAAAATAAGAGAAGATAACACTAGTAATCCAGAGTTAGGCTAGATAATAAAAATTCACTAGCTGCAGCATCATAACATTAGTTATCTTGGTCATGTCTTTGGTTCTTTTTTTCAACTTACACTGCTAGAAGGCTAGCTGGACCCTCTAAAACAGCCGTTAGTCCTTCAACAGAAACGACCCCTGCATCCCTTCCAGCATACCTTGAATCTCCTTTGCTATATTCCTTCCCTGTTAATTGTTCACATAAAACTTTTATAAACTAAGACTACCAATTTCTTGAAAAAGCACTCCAAATTCTAAGAATGCTATCTGTGCTAGCAACGTGACAGAACAATTAAATGACTCACAAACTTCAGCCAGGTAGAAGCCAGTCTTATCCTTGTAAAACTCTGGTGAGAAAACAAAATAACCCTCAAGAATCATGTGTGTGAGGCCTGTGAAGGCCCACCAGCACATTAGCAGTCTATCAATTTTTGTTTTCTTGGGTAGGCGTCCTGTGAAAATACAGACAGTCATGCAAATAAAATTAGAAAACCTAATTTCCACTTATCAGATGAGAGAAATTTGAATAGAAATAATAATGGAAAGACATACACTTTACCAAGAAAAAATAATGGAAAGACATACAGACTGCCTAAAACCTTGAACTGCAACAAATGATTCTATGTGAGCGTGTGGTGAAGAGATTAAGTGTAAGAAAATATGCACTCTTAGGGACAAAGCAATTTCCTATTCAAATTTTCATAGTTCTTCACTTCTACTGTAGGATAAACAAAAAGTCCAAATTCTATAAAACAGAACAAATAGAATGAGCTGCGACAGTGTACATCAACATATATGTTTTTTTCAGTGCACAGAGTACAAATTGCACAAACTACAAATTTGGCTTATAGAATTTAGTCCAGCATTCTTGTTCGAAGTGGACAATCTTCATTTAAGATTAAGCACATATAGTCAATAAGAAGTTTGTACATTCTGAACCAGAAAAAGTAAAGAAGGAACTTATTTCATATCTTAAATCCTACACTGATCATCTCAGTTCCACCCTTCAATAGGATATGCAAATGAAAAAAAAAAAAAAAAAGAAACAGGGATCTAATGTTTGACAAATGCTAATCAAGACTCAAAGAAAAAATTTTGTATTTTCTATGTTGTTATCATCATTGTTTCCATCTTGAGCTATGTTTCTATGCAGATCTCACCAACGGAGGAACAGACAAACACAGCCTCATGCCAGTTGTATTCCGTTGGTTCCACGAACTAACAACAATGTGTTAACCCAATAGTCCTCATTCTTCTGTCTTATAAATACTTTCTTTATGAATTTGTCTTTTGAAATTAATTTATCAATTTGATTTCTCAAATCTTAAATTCTCAACAATCTCATATCTCTATCCAAAAAAATTAAGAGAAAATTATCAAAATCAAATGAAAGAAACTTGAAATTTGAGAAATTAAATAAATAAAATTAATGACGAAATTTATTAAAAAAGAGTATTTGTTGGAGACCCAGAAAAAATTGTTTTACTCTGAAAAAAAAAGTATCTTTTCCTTATAAATGAGCTAATTACGATAATGGATTTCATTATTCAATCACACAATTCGATTCAATTTAAACTTCCACTGAAATCTGAAATCTCGCAACAAGCGTAAGTGCGTAACTACTCTGGAGTGTGGAATTTTCGTTTCAACTTGAAAAATGTTGAGCAGATTATTTACAAACAGCAAAAATCAAAACCCAATAAATAAATCTATAAGAAAATCGAAGGAAAGAGAGGAAAAAGAATGGAATGGGGATGCGAGATGAGTATGGGTACCTGAGAAGATCCAGATGAGAGAAACGACAAGCAGAGAGGAGACGCCAAAGACTGAAATAATGTTGGCTTGAGAGAGGAAACAAGGAGCGAAACCAGGTAAGTGCAAGTCCCTGGGTACGTAGGGATGATGACCATGTGAGACTCGAGATCCCTCCATCTTCGCCGCTCTGCGCTGGGAGAGTGTTGAGTTGGAGACAGAGTGAGAGAGAGAGCGAGAAGAGTGCCCGATATGGGCTTGGGGATTGGTGGATTTGGACTTGACTTTCTGAACAATGTGGGTTCCACACGGCATTTTCACCTACGTGTGATGTGACAAACCCCTTCGCTTTGCCTACACTCTTTTACCTTTTTTTAAAATTTATTTTACAGTAAATTAATATTTTTGAACTCAAGGACAGAGGTTATGTAAAAATTATTTACTTCAATCGATTAGAGTATTTTTAAAATTTAATTTAATTAAAAAATAAATAATCTTTCAAAAATTGAGTTTCATAAAAAAAATTGATGCTTTTGTGTTTTAGCATATCAATTATGTTGTTTAAATTCACTTATTTTCCTCGTACAAATTACATTGTTTTATCACTTATTCTATATATAGTTTAAGAGAAAGGAAATGAGAAACTGACAAAATTTTAAATTGGATGAAGAGACAAAACTAAGAAGAAAAAGAAAATTTTAGAAACAAAATTTTAAATTTTTTTCTTAAACTTTCTCTTTATTTTAAATTTTAAAATTTTTTCTTTTTCTCTATTTCTTTCCTTCATGTCCAAACAAAAGGATTAGAGAGACTATGCTATATATTGCGATGAGAGAAAGCACAAAAACAGGAGTCTAGATAGCCAAATCAGGAAGAGAAACAATAGGGAGACAACAATAATAGTGGCTCTCCAAACTGGCTCACATGGTTAATTAATGTCAAAAAGTTTACTTTTTAAAAAGGTTATTAAAACTCCGGAATTTAGTCTAACACACATGGGTTAGGATTAGTTTATGGCCCACTAAACAGTCCATTCGCAACAATGGCAGTGGCCAAACACGATGAGAATTTTTTGTGTAGATTTTTGGCTCACAATACCGTAAACTCCCAGCAAAGACAGTGGTTTAGCATAATTAGAAAGTCTTGCGTAGATTGTCTTTTATTTTATTTGAATTAAGTTATAAACCTAATTTTTTTAAGTTAAGAAAGATAATAGTATGACAATTTTTATAATATGTAACTTTTAAAAATTGAATCGTAATCTTGATATTTAAAGTGTAGTTTATTTTAATTATGTCAATATTTTGTAGATAAATTTTTGTGTAGATTTAGTTTACACAAATTGTGTATAAATTAAATCAATATTGCATAATTGATATGTCATCATTTTACATTTAATAATTTTATAAATTTTCATATTAATTAGATAATTATTTTACATTAAAATGTATTAGGTGTTTATACACTAATTCTACACAAGACCAGCACAACACGCACATGTTGAACCCATTTTGACAGCTTATACACAAGTTGTGTATAAATCAAGTCTCATAATTATATATTAAAAAATTGCATAAATTTTAGCCTACACAAGACCAGCACAACAGCACCCACGGCTTCCTTGCTTTAGCCTTCAGGAGGAAGAAGGATTAGAAGGGTAACTCACCCACCCACAACACCACCAATCAATGACTTCACTGAATGAGGAAGAAAGATGGGCACGGAAGGGCTTTTCCGCTTAGGCTTTCAGCCTCTGTTCTGAATGGCAGCAATTGGGGAATTTTTGGCAAACTCTATTCTCGATTTGAACGGCAACAACACAGTGAATGCACATTTTGAAGCAATAGAATTGGAGGACTACTGCGTGCATGAAATCTCAGGCCCTCAGCCTCTGAACCGAAAGGCAGCAACTGAGAATTTTGAACAAGCCCTAACCTTTGAAGTTTGAACGGCAGCAACACTGAAGCAGTGGAATGGAATTGGATTTGGAGGAAGGTGTTTAATATATTTGTCATTCAAAAGCATGGTCTTCTTTTCATATTGTATTAATATTTTTTTAAACCAAATTTAAAATACAATCATATGAGAGGATATTACGATGATATCCTGTGAGAAAAAAAACAAAACTTGTGTCAATATCGTTACTAAGAAAATATCAGCATGGCCCAAAGAATATATAATTTTTTATACTTTTCCTGAGTCATCGTCCGCGGAGATTTAGCAAAGCAGCCCCAGCCCCATCGTTGACCAAGTTATATAGTCCAATACCATGGTTCAGAGTAAGATTATCCACCGTAGAGCCTAGCTACCCCATTTTCACTCAATCATAGCATGTTGTTTCCTTCAACATTAATAGCGATCCCAGCAGCAGGGATCCTTTTGGCCTTCATATTCATCCTCTCCACCACCTTGTTGCGTCCAAAACAAAGCCAAGATGACCGGAAACAACCACCGGGTCCACTGGCTCTGCCAGTTCTGGGCAACCTCCACATGTTGGGCAAGCTTCCCCACCGCACCCTTCAAGCCATGGCCAAAACATATGGCCCCATCATGTCCCTGAGATTAGGCCAGGTCCCAACTGTGGTGGTGTCCTCCTCTGAAGCCGCCGAGCTATTTCTCAAGACCCACGACACCGTTTTCTCTAGCCGACCCAAGCCCGAAGCTTCCAAGTACTTCTCTTACGGCTCCAAGGGCGTGGTGTTTTGTGAGTACGGTCCGTACTGGCGCAACATGAGGAAAATTTGCACCTTGCAAATTCTGAGTGCGTCCAAGGTCGACTCCTTTGCGCCTTTGAGGGAGCGGGAGCTGGAAGAAGTGGTGAGAAGGCTCGAGAAAGCTGCAATAGCGGGTGAGGTCGTGGACCTGAGCGAGGTGGTGCAGGGGATTTTAGAGGATATTGTGTATAAGATGGTGTTGGGGTGTAACAGGGATGACAGGTTCGATTTGAAGGGGCTTGTCCAAGAGGGGATGAGCCTGGCCGGAGCCTTTAATCTAGCAGATTATGTGCCTTGGCTTGGGGCATTCGATCTACAGGTATGAACCTGAATCCCACTTGGTTTTTTTCTTGTGTTCTTGGGATATTAAAGTAAAAAAGTACTGAATACAATTTTCAATTTTTGATCCATGTTCCCTACTTGCTATTTTTGGTTTTTCAATTCTGCAATATAAAATTGATAGTCACATAGAAGTGGTCAAACTTTGTTTAGACGTTCTCGAGTCTGCAATATAGAAGTCATAGTCACATAGAAGAGGTGAAACTTGGTTAGATGTGTATGTGGTGGATAGTTTTGCAATGTGTCAAACAGTTGGACACATATCTATGACCACATGGCAAATGGTGGAATTACAGATATTTATTTAAATAGGAAAATAATAAGAAGCTTAAAAAATTATAATGAAAATTATTGCATACTTGTTAAATGTTAATAATGAAAGTGCAGAATTTTTAAAAATAGATTGTAACTCATTTGCACTGCATCTGTTAAGTTCTATTTTTTGGTGTAGTTTGGACGAGTTGAAACTAATTTTTCATTACCTACTAAATAATTTTCATCTCATCTACCTTTTTTCTTACCTTCTTTTTTAACATTTTTCATCTTAGGTCTTGAACGTTTGAATATTAATTTTGGACTGGCAAAAAGATAAAGTTCAATCTCATGTTTGTTTTACTGTTCAACATTAGTTGCAGAGGTTCTATTATACCTTAACCTGAGGTAATTAACCCCTCCCTTTTTCTCATCAGACTTGATAGGATGGTAGGTAAGGACCAGTCAGGAGAAGCCATCCTGATTTTTTTATAGGACTTTCTGGTGTCATTTCAATCATACTATTACTGAATAATTAAACTATTTAAATTTTATTATTAGGGACTAAGACGAGGCTTCAAGAAAACTAGTAAAGCACTTGACGAAGTGCTGGAGACAATAATTAAGGAGCATGAAAAGGCTTCAAATTTACAAAATGGCCACCTTAAGGACTTCATAGACATATTTCTCTCATTGATGCACCAACCCATTGATCCATATGATGAACAAAATCATGTCATTGATCGAACTAACATAAAGGCTGTTGTCTTAGATATGATTGGTGGGGCATTTGAAACTTCTGCCACTGTTATTGAGTGGGCTATGTCTGAGCTATTAAGGCATCCAAGGGTGATGAAAACCCTTCAAGATGAGCTAGGTGCTGTGGTTGGAATGAACAAATTGGTGGAGGAGACTGATTTAGTAAAGTTGAGTTACTTGGACTTGGTGATTAAGGAGATCTTAAGATTATACCCTGCTGGACCATTAATTATCCGAGAGTCAATAGAGGATGCAGTGGTTCATGGTTATTACATAAAGAAAAAGTCACGAATCCTAGTCAATGGATGGGCAATAGGGCGAGATCCTAAGGTTTGGTCCGATAATGCTGAAGAATTTTATCCAGAGAGATTCATCAATAACAGTATAGACTTTCGAGGGTTCGACTTTGAGCTGATACCATTTGGTTCTGGTCGCAGGAGATGCCCAGGGATAAACTTGGGTCTTGCTACAATTAGACTTGTTATATCTCAGTTAGTGCATTGCTTTAGTTGGGAGCTTCCATGGGGCATGGTTCCTGATGACTTGGACATGAGTGAGAAATTTGGTCTTACAATTCCAAGAGCCAAGCACTTGCTTGCTGTGCCAACATTTCGACTTCTTCACGGCATACCTCGAAATGAATCAAAGTGATATTAGTTTGAGTTAATTCCAATTCCAAAGTTATGATACACTTACATACTATAATTAATAAGACGTTTGCAAATAATAGGTTATTGTAGTATATTTGGCTCGAGTTTTGATTGTTAATTTCTCATGTCAATGTAATATTCTTGACTACCTCCTATAGGGAGGTTTTCATTCTCTTGTAATGTATGATATTTTTTTGTAATTAGAAAATGTGACTTGCATCGCTGTCACTAGATACTATTATGGTGATCACATGCAGAATTTAACAAAACTTGGTTATTAGGAAGTTAAAAATTAAATCAAGTAGTCATCATTTCTTGTATTTTAAATATTCTATTGATTCTTGAATCTTACGGACTAATGAAAAGTCAAAGTATAAATTAATTTTTAAATAACATAAAACTTTTACGAGCACGATTCATATGATGCCAGCTTTTGCTTTAATGGTGAATTTTATGATAATTAAGTTTATTTTATAAAAATTTATTTAATAGTTTAAATTAAACATAAATCTTACAATGATGTCAATGTTATAGTTTGTATATTTTGTACATCATATAGTACATATACTAATTTTTTTACTCTATATATTATGAAAATTTTGTTTGTTTGTTGTAGTGTATTAGATTCTTTTACTTTCATTTAGCTATCTGTATTCTAATTTATCAGTTAGTTTTTTAAATGACAAATGAAATTGTTGGGAGTATACTAAATCGTTTGGTGAAAAAAAGAAAAATTGGTGGAAAGTTAATTGTCCTATACATCGACCTTTGCCTTGGGTTATAGCTTACGAACGATTTGTGTCTCTATGGCGACGGTGGTCATCAAAATATCAAGTAGAAAAGGTCAAACTGTTATAATTTATATGATAATTAATTGTGTTTTCATTGATATCAGTTTTCACATTATTAATTGATATTAAATTCTTCCTCAAAATATGTTAAGAGTGCATTCTACATTAGTTTGATGTATTTAGAATTAATTTTTTCATGGACTGGACCAAAATTTGAATATGAATATTCAAATAAAGAAGTATGTTTCTTTTTTAACCATTCAACCTATCTCTTTAATTTATCATAGAAGTTTCATGCTGAGGAAACCTGACAATAGCAGTTTCTTCATTGAGTTTATATATTTGATAAAGGACAATGGTTTTGTGAGACGCATGACGTGTAATATCTTTTGAAGTTTTGGTCACTCTCTTAATTAATTTCACGACTCCGCGGGCGCCACTTGCATTGGCATGCGAGTCATTATACCCGCTGAATGCATGCACTAACGAGAACTAGCTTTCATATATTGATAGTGGGTTATGACTGGTGACTCTTACTAAAATTATACCCACTTCAAAAGCTAATATTATAAACAAAAGTTTGTGGTGGTTGGTGACTCCTTTATTAAGGGACAACGTGAAACAAAGCCTGCTAGGGCTGCAATATATATGTTCAGTTCAGCCATTTCTCTTGAATAGTAGTTCAATACTATAATGAATAGGGTGTGCTCCATGTGAAGCAAAGGCTGCTACTCTCATGTGGAACGTTTCAGTTCGGCCATCTCTCTTGAATACTAGTCCAGGATTAATATTATGGTCACTGCATATGAATGCTTTGGGTAAAACAGGTCCATCTTTATGTACGTGGTGCACAAGGTTGCCAGCTACACGGGGGTAACTAATTTTTCAGAAAATAAAACCAAATTAAATTGATGCTGTTAAATATATATATTAACTGGAATGTTAATCCTTGAAAGTAACAGTAACATCTGTAAATTATAAAGGAAACCTTAACTAATAGGCTCTCTACCTTTGTCAACTACTCTATTCTGACAAAATCCATTAACCTTGATTATTTCTATCTTTTGACCTGGAAAAAAAAAGCTTAAATTTAAGTAAAATCCATGAGCATATACTGTTTGGCCTGGCAAAATAACGCAATTTTGTTTCTAACCTGCAAGTTAATTACAACGTCATATGACTCAATATTCATTGTTTGAAAGCTGATAAAACACATATAGAATTACAACTTGGAGACATTCACAATGGTCAATGACAGAAGAGAGTAATTAATTAATCAGGCTTAAACTTTCTACACGGCATGTGATTTAAATAATTAATTTTTAAAATTTGGCGTATCCATTTGAATATGAGTATGACAGTTGGGACCAATAAAATTAGGAGCCTTAAGCAAGGCTTGGTGGATTTTTACCCACGAGCCGGCCTATATGAACATACATTTATACAGTATATATATATATATATATATATATATATATCCTTTTTTCTATAAGATTACCTTATTTCATCAAGGGTAGCATGATTATTTTTATTGAAAATTGTTAAGAGTCTGAAAGCCTGCGAACCAAAATGACCAATTAGATACAAAACTGATGAACATGGAAACCAAAAATATGCCACTTGTGAGTCTACATATGGTGAAACCAACTTGATCGATCAAACTTCGGGCTAATAGCATTCAGCCTCTCTAGCATATAACTCATTTTTTTTAACATTCCCATGTCTTCATTCAGTTCACCAATCTCTCTTGATTTTCGTACCAGGAAATTGAGCCCATGCCAAGACCATGGTTAAGATCATATAAAAATACCCAAAGCCTTCTGTAATATTTTCTATCAAGCAAACAATATCAGATATCATGGTGCCTCAAACATTAGCTATCCCTGCACTACTCCTTCTGATATTCATATTCATTCTGTCTGCTGTCTTGTTGCATCCAAAACAACTTCAAGATGAAGGGAAACGTCCCCCAGGTCCCAAGGGCTTGCCTATTATTGGTAACCTCCACATGCTAGGGAAACTCCCACACCGTACCCTTCAAGCCCTTGCCAGAAAATATGGACCCATCATGTCCTTGAAACTTGGACAGGTCCCAACCATTGTGGTTTCCTCCCCTGAAACTGCTGAGCTATTCCTCAAGACCCACGACACTGTTTTTGCTAGCAGGCCTAAAATTCAAGCATCAGAATATATGACTTATGGCAACAAGGACTTAGTGTTTGCTGAGTATGGTGCTTACTGGCGCAACGTGAGGAAATCGTGTACCGTACAACTTCTAAGTGCATCAAAAGTTGAGATGTTTGCTCCTTTAAGGAGGGAGGAGTTGGGACTATTGGTGAAGTCACTGGAGAAAGCAGCAACCAAACGTGAGGTTGTGGACCTCAGCGAACTGTTGGGAGAGCTTAGAGAGAATGTCACGTATAAAATGATATTGGGCGCAGTAAGGACGATAGATTCGACTTAAAAGGGGCTTATTCATGAGACATTGAACTTGACTGGAGCTTTTAATCTGGCAGATTATGTGCCTTGGCTAGGCGTGTTTGATCTTCAGGTATGTTTCTGTATGAACTTCAACTACTTGTGGTAATCCCCTTCGCTTAATTAGCATGTCCCCTACCTTATTACTTTTGATTGTAACCATATAATCATCATGCTGCATTTTGTTTATGATCTTCCACTGTTTAGAATTTAGATTTGAATGTGATTTCCAGGGTGAAATTGGATTACCCATTAGTCAACCTTCTGTTTTATTTAGAAAAACTAGTGCATGTTTAGATTAATTTATACTTATAAAAAAATAACTAAAATGGTGCAGAGAAATGCAAAGGTGCACTTACACTCCTTTCATTTTGGGACGAGACAAGTTCTCGTTTTCTCCATTAATTCTATTCTTTATTACTACCTACTTATCATGACATATTATATATGAAGTATTATATATGCTACGCAACCATTAACATATCAGGCACTAAGGAGACGACTTAAGAAAACAAGTAAGGCATTTGACCAAGTGCTTGAGCAGATAATCAAAGACCACGAGCATCCTTTTGATAATGAACAGAAAGGCTCGCACTACAAGGACTTTGTTGACATATTGCTATCACTTATGCACCAACCCATGGATCCTCAGGACGAACAGAAACATGTCATTGATAGAACTAATATCAAGGCTATTATATTGGATATGATTTCCGGAGCATTTGACACATCCACTGCTGCGGTTGAGTGGGCTATTTCAGAACTCTTGAGGCATCCAAGGGTGATGAAGAGACTTCAAGATGAGCTAGAAAATGTAGTGGGAATGAACAGACAGGTGGAAGAGAAAGACTTAGCAGAGTTGCATTACTTGAATATGGTGGTGAAAGAGACCTTAAGATTATACCCAGTTGGACCATTGCTGGTGCCTCGCGAGTCTCTAAAAGATGTTACTATCGATGGTTATTACATAAAGAAAAGGTCACGAATTTTAATAAATGCATGGGCAATAGGGCGAGATCAAGAAGTTTGGTCAGATAATGCCGAGATGTTTTATCCAGAGAGATTTCTCAATAGCAATGTAGACATTCGGGGAAACGACTTTCAACTTATACCATTTGGTTCAGGTCGCAGAGGGTGCCCCGGGATTCAGTTGGGTCTAACTACTGTTAAACTTGTTCTCGCTCAATTAGTGCATTGCTTCAATTGGGAGCTTCCATCGGGCATGTCTTGTGATGACTTAGACACGAATGAGAAATTCGGCCTCTCAATTCCAAGGAGTAAGCACTTGCTAGCTATGCCAACTTATCGCCTACTTAGTGAAAGCTTTACAGGATTGGTCACTGCATAAGGCTTCTATCAGCAATTGGACCAAACCTGATGCAGTGTGCAAATATCAAGATCTAATAATGAATAATATTCTTACCAAAAAAAAAATAATAAATAATATTGTTATGTATATGAATATTAAAGATGAGGTTTAATGTGTTCTTCTTTTATTAGTCAATGTAATTACTTATAGAATGAACCCTCTACTTATGGAGTTTCAGCAATGCATTGTATCACCTTCCATGTACTCCTGTTGGAGCAGAACAAGAAGTTTGATAAAGATTTTTATTTTGGTTGTCGAGAGCTTTTCAGGAAGGTGATATGATGTTTCTTCTGCGTTGAATTGTTTCCAGACTACTACAGTAACTTCCCCTTTTAACCATGCTAAAGAACGTGTTTGGTATACTTGAAAGTGTGTTTGTAACTTTCAATAAATATCATTTCTTAAATCATGGATCTTGTTTGATGCTTCTTGACAGAGTTGCTATAACTAATAATTTTGAAATTTACATTTTAATTTATTTATCTTTTGACAAATCTCTCTGGGCCACTTAATTTGACCCAATAAACTCATCCAACATATTAGTAAACTTGCTCCCCCACTGGGAAAGCTCCAAAATACAATAATCATCCAAACATAAACAAATTTGCCACATAATTGGTTCATGATATATGATTACAGAAATTGCATTGTTATATAGACACATGCAGTACCAGTTTGTAATTTACAATCGTGCTGTCTCTTCCTTTGGTACCCTGTACTCAAGGTATGTCATTAATTGCTAAGTAGGCCATGGAGTACCACAAGCTGAAAATCAAACCTGAAGGATTCTGATTTTGTTACTCCTACACCTATACTTATATTTTACATTAAAGTTCATATACCTTTTTCATTGAAAAAAAACAAAGAGAGTGGAAAAGTATTGAAAAGTGTGTTTAAAAATTGAGAAGTGCTTTTTTTTTCGTAATAATGAAAGTGTAAGGATTTGGTATAAAAAGTAAGTGTAAGAATAATATGGAAAATGTAAGTATAAGAATAATGATGGAAATTATATGAACTTACTCTGATAGAAAATATTGATGGAATAGAACAAACTGAGATATTCTGAAAATAGACTCACTTTTCACAAACGGAAAATCAATGATTAACACAATTGCATGCACAAAAAATTCAAGAAGAAAAACTTCTGAATAACGATCGAATGTAAAATCACAATTTCAAAATCGAAATCGCCGCAAATCTGCAATGAAATTTTGATGGTGAAGAAATGAAGCTATACATGATGTTAGAGTGATTGTATAGTACGTAAGCATAAGTAAAAAAACAATAAGTTTGATTCAATTGACGTCAAAAGATTTCCCAAACAAAAGAATAGATCATAATTTCTTATCATCAAAGACATAAATAATTCTTTATTCTTCAAAGAACAATAAATAAATAAATAACGACAAACTTGGTAAAAAAAATATTTTTATCTTTTAATGGATAGCATAAATTCTTTCTTATCTAAAACTTTATTTGTTTAACTAAGAGGATAACTTTGAGAAATAAAAACAGAAAAAAAGAGGTGCGATTTGAATCCGTTCAATAATAGTCATTTTCTAATGATTCGTTTTGATATCTTCAATGATCCTTGTTCAAATCAATCGTAGCAGGTACTCTCATACTAAATTACTAATGCCGCTTTCTTTGGCAATCATACAGATCCGAATCAAATCTTTGGAGGGCATTTTTTAGGATACCAACAAGTTTTATTCTTTATTTTGACTTTTACGTATTTTTTAGTTTGGTTATTTATTTTCTTCTCTTTTTATTTTATTTTTTTAGGTGATAAAATTCTTGAAAGAATACCTAATTTTAGAAAAAAAAACTTAAAACTACCCTAAACAAAATAAGATGCAGCCTACGAGGATGTAACTAAATGATAAGAAAACTCGTGTCTAGTAAAACAGACTTTTATCATGTGTTTGTATATTATTGGAAAATAAGTTAAGATTATAATAAAATATATATAAATATATAATAAATTATGAAATTATTAAAATTTATTTTTTTAATTTTTTGTTAATAAATATAAATGCTTTTTTTTTCTAGTGATGTTATATTCCTTTAATAATTTTTTTAATATTTAATAAAATAAATATTAAATAAAAAAATAAAAAAATTAATTTTTTAAAATTATAAAAAATATTTATTATTTATTTATTTAATAATTAAAAAGATGAATTTCGAGAGATATCCAATTATCGATGAATTGTTCGAAAAGTAATGACAACAGCGAAGATATAAATACAACTAGCCCTTTAACCCAATCCTGCTCCAACAGGTCACACACCCTAGCCAATTGCCATTTTCCTTGCGTACGACAAGACCAGGATCACCAGAACATGATGTTTCCTTCAACGTTAGCCATTCCCACAGCCCTCCTGCTCACATTGATATACATCCTCCGCACCGTCGTGTCACGCCGGAAACAACGACCTTGTCCGCCAGGACCTCCGCGCTTGCCAATCATCGGCAACCTCCACATGCTGGGCAACCTCCCACACCGTTCCCTTCAATCCCTCGCCAGAGTACACGGTCCCATCATGTCCCTGCAGCTAGGGAGTGTTCCGGCCATCGTGGTTTCCTCCCCCGAAGCCGCTGAGCTGTTCCTCAAGACTCACGACGTCGTCTTTGCAAACCGCCCTCGGTTTCAGGCAGTTCAGTACACTTACGGCGCCCAGAGCGTGGCTTTTGCTGAGTACGGTGCGTATTGGCGCAACGTTAGGAGAGTGTGCACGACCCATCTTCTCAGCGCATCAAAGGTTGAGTCTTTTGCTCCTTTGAGAAAGGAGGAGCTAGGAGCAATGGTGAAGTCGCTGAAGAAAGCAGCAGAGGGGCTTGAGGTTGTGGACCTCAGTGCCAAGGTAGGGGAACTTTTACTGGATGTAGCATGCAAGATGATATTGGGTCGAAACAAAGACGATAGGTTTGATTTGAAGGCCATTCTTCTCGAGACCATGAGCCTTTCTGCAGCTTTCAATCTTGCAGATTATGTGCCTTGGCTTGGAGCTTTTGATCTTCAGGTTAGTGTTCTATCAACCCATGACCAGGTTTCCGCTCAGTGAATTCCAAAATGAAAATGAATAATAATATTATTTATGCACATATTTTCGTACGTTTTTTTCTTATACATTCCACTTCTAGAAAGAAAGAGAAAATATTGGGAAGGCCTTGAGGGAAGTGAACTCTCTTCCTTTTCTTTCTTAAAAGTGGAAGTTTGGAAGGTGTAAAAAAAATTGTGTAAGAGAAAAAGTATATGAGTAACATTATTATTAATCAAAACTAGATTAAATCAATCAAAATAAACCACCGAAAAAAAAAGAATCAAAATAAAAAATATTATATATACCACATATGTAATTTATAAAATTTATTTATTTATTTTATTATTTTACTAATATTTAGTAATTTTTGTTATATAATTTGAACGAGTAGGACAAAGTTTATGTTTGTTCCAACTTTTAAGTCACTACTTTAGGTACCAACTCTGTATTTTACACGATTTTCTATATATTTATTGGTGAATTAAAAAAAAAAACTCTTTCCACTTTATTTTAAGTGTAGTTTACTTTCTAAAATTTCAATTTATGTAATTTATTATCATCAAATATTGAATTTCATTATAAAATTTTAAAAGCACTGTGACCGATAGAAGTAAATTACACATTCAAAACAAATAAAGATAAATTGTTGCGCTAATAAAACATTTGGCCATAAACTGCACATAAAATAAAGTTAAGAATTTTTATTTCAAAGTCTACCCCAATTTTTTTTATCAAAGAACTTAGAATCTCAACAACGTTATTTTCAAGTTTTAATATCCAGTTTATAGTATTTTATTTAAATAATTTCTTTTTATTATTTTTATTTTGATCTTTGTGACCCCTAATTAATAGGGATTAACACGTCGATCGAAGAAAATCAGTAAGGAACTTGACAAAATGTTAGATGAGATGATTGAGGAACATCAACTAATAGCCTCTAGCGCACATGGGCAACATAAGGATTTCATTGACACGTTGCTTTCGTTAATGGACCAACCAATACATCCTCATGATGAACAGGCACACAAAATTGATAGAAGTTGCATCAAGGGCATTGTGTTTGATATGCTTATCGGTGCATCAGAAACAGCTAGTGATGTGATTGAATGGGCTATTTCAGAGTTTCTGCGGCATCCAAGGGTGATGGTAAATCTTCAAAATGAGCTAAAACATGTAGTTGGAATGAACAACATGGTGGAGGAGACAGATATACAAAAATTGAGTTATCTGGACATGGTTTTGAAGGAGACCCTAAGGCTATACCCTGTGGTACCATTGCTAGCCCCTCATGAATCCATGGAAGATATTGTGGTTGAAGGTTATTACATTGAGAAGAAATCACGGATCATAATAAATGCATGGGCAATAGGACGAGATCCCAAAGTGTGGTCTGGTAATGCAGAAGTGTTTTATCCAGAAAGATTCATCAATAGCAATATAGATTTTAAAGGGCAAGACTTTCAACTCATACCTTTTGGGTCTGGTCGTAGGAGCTGCCCAGGAATGGTAATGGGGTTGACAATAGTTAAATTGGCTCTGGCTCAACTGGTGCATTGCTTCAACTGGGAGCTACCTTATGGCATGGTTCCTGATGACTTAGACATGAGTGAGAAATTTGGGCTATCAATGCCAAGAGCTAGGCATTTGCTTTTAATACCCACTTACCGTCTACTTCAAGAAACCCCGGTGAATTAACCTAGATTTTGACACAATGGTGGCAGCATGTCTCAGGTCATAAAGTTAGAGGGGAAGAAAATGAGAAATAAATTTGAGGAGCCTCTCAGATCATTAAAAATTGCACGTAACTCTTCATTGTTTATGTGTGGTTCGAAATTTTTGTGTTTTTTTCCTTGTTTGTAATTCTACTACTAGTTCTTTTCCACTTAATTATTAAGGCACAGGTTTATTTGTAAATGTTTCTTTAGTTACCATAAAGTCTATGTCATAATCTAAAACGATCTTTTTGTACAACTTCTTTGATATCATGACGAAAGAGCGCACTAGTTCTTGCCTTATTATGCGTCATTGGCCGACAAAGACATTAATGTTTGTTTAGTTTTGACTCTTATTTCAATTTATTCTTTTATATTCAACGACATATATAGACCTTTGATTTTATCTGGTTTGAATTAATGCCATTGAATTGATTGGATGGAGTCAAAGATAATAACTCGGAATTGTGATCTTTAACTTATTCCATTATGTCATTAATTAGTAATAACCATTTGCGGGCCTGTGAATTGTGATGGTTGCTTGCTCAAAGCAATGGTTGCTTGTTAGGTTAGTACATAACAGTTTCATATCGCGGGGATGCATAGCTTTGGTTGAGCATGTATAAAGACTAGGATACATATACCAAATGCATTTGGTGATTTATATTTGAAACTTTCTTACAATTTACGTAGCTATAAAGTTTTAGGAAAATGTATAATTATTGATATCAAACAAATACATAATTAACTTGGCTGATTAATTCTATGAAATAGCGAACAAGGACCTTGTGGTCTATTACGGTAGAAACACTGGCGGCTGCCACCAACTTGTTAATTCAACAATCGCCATGGACCTACTGGCAATTCATGATTGGCATATCGACACATAATTTTAATTGATTGAATATATATCCATCTTTTGCAAAAGCCAATTATAAGAAATTTACGATGTTATATAGTACTGTTGCCACGTATTTAATTAATGGATTGTATTTACAACAATATTATTTGTATATTATTTGTTTTTTTTTGGGTTTAATGTGTATAATTGGTGT
Organism: Castanospermum australe; assembly: GCA_019955255.1. Taxonomy (NCBI): domain Eukaryota; kingdom Viridiplantae; phylum Streptophyta; class Magnoliopsida; order Fabales; family Fabaceae; genus Castanospermum; species Castanospermum australe. The sequence continues at coordinate 156,674 of NSJW01000618.1, read as the reverse complement.
GTAAAGAACATTTCTTATTGCACCTCTCTGTGAATCGTACATATAATATATGAATGCCCTATTACTGTTGTTGAGGGACAACAGGTGGCTCCACCATAGTAGGGTAGCCAACCTACACACAAGAATCTCAGTTGTCAGCATTTAATTACCAGTTTCTAGCATCATTCATGAAACTCCAGACAGGATACAAGATTTTCACCGTAGAGTCGATAGAAAATTTCACCATAGAGATTAGAGAGCTTTCCCTAGAGATGCACAATATATTTGCTCCCTTGACTGTGACTATCCCCGTCATAGTATTAGTTTGAATCTTTCTCTCCACGCACTTTAGAAATGACTTGCATTATAAAAAACAAAATTTATAGCAATACTTTTTTTTTTATAAAATTTTTAAGATTGGGTGAAAAAATTTTATTAGAAGAGTTAGTTATATATCAGTATGTATTAAATTCAACATCATAATTAGTAGCAGAATTATTATACTAATTTTATATAAATATAATTATGTTTTATAATATTATATAGTAAAATTGGATTGAATGTAATTTGTTGAATATTCTTCACAATATTTCTTGAGTAGAGAAAGCTTTTTTTTTTAGATGCAAAATTTTTTTAGATATTTTTAAAATATTATATTTAATAATTAAAATTTAATTTAAATTTTATTATATAATATTTTTATATTTAATCTAATAAAATGATGCATGATTATACTTTTCATGCATTATAATTTTGTTAGATTAAAGATAACAACGTTGTACTAAATAAAGAATGCTGATCACCAAAAAAAAAAAAGTAAAGAATGCTGTCCCCATCATACATGCTCTCTGAATGGGTTCCTGGATCTTCACTCTGCACAAATTTTCTCCCTCTCACAGTAACAGGGTGTCAGATTGACCGAGTCAAGTTCACTCGGTAGACTATCTGGTAGACTTGGGGGAGAGTCTTCATGCACTGCTTTCCTCCTGGCCTGCCCTTCTCTCTCTCTCTCTCTCTCTCTCTCTCTCTGCTTTTCTCTCCCCGTCTTGCTCTTAGCCCAATATTGGTGATAGAGAGATGGAAGCTGATCAACCACCTCAGATTCATGGCGTTGTTGTAATCTCCCTTCCACCTCCAGATAACCCCTCTTTGGGCAAAACCATCACTGCTTTTACCTTCTCTGACTCTTCTTCTCCATCTCAAGATTCTCTGCAACCCCATCAGCTGCAATCCCATCACCACGTCCAAGACAGTAATCCTGCAATTCAATCCTACCCACCAAATCCTCGGCTCCAATTTTCATTCAGAAGACTCTTCCTCAGCAGTCCGATAAAGCTCTTTTCTTTCTTTGGTATTCTCCTTTTCGCCCTTTTTCTTTATGGCTCTGTTTCTTCATATACCCTTCAGGAGTTACGTGGTCCCAGGAGGGATGATGATGGACCCAATTCGTTCCTCTTCCCTTTGTTTCCCAAATTGGGTATTCATGGGCAGAAGGATGTGAAGCTTAAACTGGGGAAACTTGTTGATGTTGAGAAACAGAATTTAGTGACCCAAAGAACCGCTGATGTTGCTTCCAGAGTTACAGCCGTTGATTCATCCTCCGTTTTTCCCGTCAGGGGCAACGTTTATCCAGATGGGTATGTTGAAAATCGTTGTTTTTTTCTGATTTGATTGTTAGATTTATAAGTCAAACCCTGCTTTGTTCACCAAATAATCAGAGGAAAGAAGTTAATTTTCTTTTGCTGAATGCTTTAATAGAAATTTTGCTTTAGGGAGGCATTGTTCTTTTCTGCCAATGGCCTACATTGTGTAGAATATTGTTTTTACCCAACAATGCCTTCATTACCTATTAGTAGTGCAGTTCCTCAAAATAGGGGTCTGTCCAGTGAGTAATCTGGTTGCTGAGCTGGAGTGCATGTTAAATATGCTTTTTAATATCCTCCAATGATATGATAAACTACGAATTGCTGATTTGAAGTTATTCCAATTTCCCATATTGCATCAGTTGTGATGCATTATCTTTAGACGTCAGTATGATGGCTTAACTACATGCTTTTCCATGCAGGCTGTATTTCACATATTTACTTGTCGGAAATCCTCCAAAACGTTATTTTCTTGACATGGATACAGGGAGTGACTTAGCTTGGATTCAGTGTGATGCTCCATGCAGAAGCTGTGCTAAGGTATTGTCTGACTGTTATCGTCTCCTTTGCTACTGGGTTTTCTGAATTATTTTTATCAATCCCCATCAATTAGACTATTAGAGGCATGTGCATTATAGGTGTTGAACTGGCACCGGTTTTGGTCTCCAAACTTAGGATGTGATGATGTCAGAGGTATCATCCAGGAGGCCAACTATCCCTCTCCTGTCCAAGTGCTTGCACCTCCTATGTAACTAAGAAAAAAAAGAAGTTACTGTGCATACCATTCACTTTAGCTGACTATTACGTTTATGAAATTTAAACTTTCAGTGGATTTTTTAGATAGAAAAACTGTGCTTACTCAAATAATATAATTTAGGGAGCACATGTCCTGTACAAGCCAACAAGATCCAATATAGTGCTATCTACAGATTCTTTTTGCTTGGAAGTTCAGAAAAATCAGAAGAATGGATATCGCGGTAGTTTCCAACAGTGTGACTATGAGATTCAATATGCAGATCATAGTTCCTCCTTGGGGGTTCTCATTAGAGATGAGCTTCATCTTGAGACTACTAATGGATCCAAAACTAAGTCAGATTTTGTTTTTGGGTATGAATCCTTTTTCTGCGATTCTGTCCTAGGTTTTAAATTTTATAAAAGTGCTGATCTACGCAATACTTTTTTTGTAAGGTGTGGATATGATCAAGAGGGCTTACTTTTGAACACATTGGCAAAAACAGATGGAATCATGGGACTGAGTAGGGCAAAAGTCAGCCTACCTTTCCAGTTGGCAAGTAAAGGGATCATTAAGAACATGGTTGGTCATTGCCTAAGCAGTCATGGGGTTGGTGGATACATGTTCTTGGGTGATGATTTTGTGCCATATTGGGGTATGACTTGGGTACCCATGGTCAATGCCTCTAATACGTGAGTATGATTTTCTTAACAATTTGCTTCTTTCCTATTATGAAGTGAGCTTGTTTGTCTTTTGGGAACACTGAAATTTCTTGTAATGAAAATTTTTAGTTCAATTGTGGGAATGTCATTTATTCATGTTATTTTTGTAGATCTTCTGCTTGTTTTCTTGTGTGCTGCGCTGCTGCACACTATTTGCACTTTCATTTCTTATCATCTTTATGTTTGTTGCACTTGCTATTTGTTATTCCAGGGATTTGTTCTTATTCTTATTTGACTTCTATATGGCATATACTCTTTACAGAGATTTGTACCAAACTGAGATTATAGGAATAAATTATGGAAATAGCCCACTGAGTTTTGATGGGCACAGCAAGGTAGGCAAGGTGGTTTTTGATAGTGGCAGTTCTTATACGTACTTTACAAAAAAGGCATACTTGGATCTTGTTGCTTCTGTGAGTTTTTTCATCTAACCATCTGGACTAATGTTGTATATATTTTTCTTTTGAGTCCTGTATTGAACTCCACAAATTCATTAATAATGTATATATTGGTGCAGCTTAAAGAAGTTTCTGGGTTGGAGCTCATTCAAGATGATTCAGATATGACTTTGCCCATTTGCTGGCGATCTAATTTCAAGATCAGGTAAGAGTAGTTATGTGATAGACTGCACTTTTGCATCAGTTTCAGGTGAACATGCCCTCTTATATACTTTCTTTTCTAAGTAAGCACCTTCTCTTAATGGGGCATTCTTTTTTTCCAAATGTTTTCTTTCTATTTCCTTCTCCTATGGAGTTTCACACTTTATCATGGCTTCTGCATTTTTATACCCACGCCATTCTTCAGTATCTAAGAACCTTTTTTCAATTTCCTTGCTGTTATTTCAACTTCTTCTGGGACAGATTCATCCTGGGCAGCACCTTAGAACTTTTACAATACAATGAATCCTTTAGCCATTTTTGTGGATACTAATAATTGATTCTGAGATTAAAAATGCATTTCTACTGATCACCAAAATTCCTGATAGTTCAATAATCATCTTTGGTATGGCCAAATTTTTACATAACATGCTATACATGCTTTGATTGATGCATGCTTATCAATTGTATTTGGTAATTATTGGCCTTGCAAACACACTGGCATGAGAAATTAGGCTAAGAGCTCTAATATAGAAACCATATACTTCTACCAAATATTGCTTCAAATTTTCGAGGATGAAATCCACGGGAGTGGAAATGGTAGAATGTGTATACCCCCACAAATGAGTGTATTATTTTCTTGCATCTTTTGACCGACTTTAAGAGCATTATCAATCACAATGGATCAGACTGTTCTAAAATTTATGTTACATGCACGCAGATCTGTCAAAGATGCCAAGCATTTCTTCAAGACCTTGACTCTCCGGTTTGGAAGCAAGTGGTGGATTTTGTCCACATTGTTTCAGATACCTCCAGAGGGTTACTTGATTATCAGTGTAATAATCTCTTTCTAATACAACTTTTAGTCCCAACCGATTTTGTTATTGCCAGGCTACTAATAAACTCCTATGCTGCAGAACAAAGGCAATGTGTGCTTGGCTATCCTTGACGGTAGCAATGTACTTGATGGATCCTCAATTATACTTGGAGGTACTTTCACCCTCGACGAAAACCTGAAAGCTTATTGTGATACAATCAAATTTTACCCAGTACATTTTCTAGTAATTTTTATGTTCTTTTGCCCTTTCAATGGTATCATTGTTGATGATTGGATTGCAAATAAGGGATTGACTTTCTTCCCCTAGATCCTTTATATTCTAGGTTTTGACTCCCAGGATCTCTCTTTTGCTAATAGACTCCAGAACTCAAATGGATCCAAGTGGGGGTAAGTGGGGGCACCCCCCATTTATGTGAAGTATATGTGAAATTTTTGACAAATCAATTCTTGTCATCTTCAATTTATCATTTTTGTTCCTACTACTTCACTCAAGCCAAATTTTTATACTTTCTTTTTTAGTCTGTTTGATGATCAATAACTCAGCTAGTCAGCCCATAAGTACCGGAGAAGAAGAGGTGCCAGTGATTGTGCCATCTTTGAAATTGTTATTGAGGTTCTATCAATTTTCTTTAGTAATTAGAGTTATTCTAAGTTAGTTAACCGCCTATGTCATTTTTGGAATTTTTTTTTATTTTTTCATATGTTTTTATAACAATTGTTATAGTATTTCAAATTTAACCAATTTGGCTTTTGATTATTAGCACATTTTTAATTTAGTTTCTTTCCACAATTGGCTTTCAATTGGATTGATATTAGTCACATTCAATTCTTAGGGGGACATCTCAATCCATATAAAGACATTTACTTATTACCAAAATTGCAACTTTTGAAATTGACACTAATACAAATAGACTTATATTAATTAATTTTAATATAAAACTGTGCAAAACACAAATTAATAACTAGTTTATATAAAAAATACGAATTTTTATTTGACAATACTACTAATACTTTAAAAAAAAAAAAAATGCCCCCACACTCATAGTCATGGATCCTTCCCTGCCATAACTTGAAACACTTTCAAGTAAATGACAGTAGATAGTGATGCCATGAACATAATTATTTTGTGGCCCTTCCTCTTCCCTAAACTCGCCTCATTGGTTCCTGCAATCATAATCAGCTTTGCACCTTTTCATTCACATTATTATAATTAACTATAATTCTGGTTCAGGCTAGATAAGTAGTGAAATTTAACTATTCCTGTATGACATCTTGTCTTTCCCACCCTTTTGCTTGACTTGGGTGATCAATTTATTTTCATTGATTATGAGTAAATCTAAACTCTGCAGACATTTCATTGCGAGGATATCTGGTTGTCTATGACAATGTGAACCAGAGAATTGGTTGGGAGCAAGCAAGCAGAGTGTGCCATGCCAAGAAGATTGAGGAAGTCTCCCAATTTCTTAACTGACAGCACGTTATAATTCTCTCAGAAAGTGTTTGCATGATTTGATTCCTTGTATCATTTTTTCCGTCCAGATTCTAAGATGCAATACACAAGTAACACAGCCTATGTACAGCCACTTTATAGGTACTTGGACGAACAATTCATTAATATAGTAGATAATTTTATGCACCAATATGCATTTGACTTTGAGTAGCAAGCATCAGAATATTGTCTGTTTGTGTCCCACCGTGGCATTCAACTGGATAAGATTTAGCAATGTATGAATATACCATGTGTTGATGAGGGGATTTGTCAGCCAAGAGGCACCCTTCACTCTCTGGTCAAGTTTCGGGTTATATTGTAACAATTAACAAATGATTCTTTGCCCAAGGTAAAACAAGGATGTGGAAAGTTGTAAACAAAAATAAACTTAAAGAACGGTAAAGTACATTTGCATATAGTAGACATTAATCTAGGCAGCATATACAGACAAGAATATATAAATATTTTGATACAATAAAATTTTAAACGATTTGTTGAAATTTGAAGTGTTATATTGTATCTAAAAATAAATGTTAGGTGCATTAAATGTCTCTTTTTACTTGGACAGTATGGGTATTTTCTGGGTCAGTTTTTGCATTAACCAAAGATTCAAGTCCCTTTTTGGATCATCTTAAAGGCACACTTTCCATCTTAACTTAATGTTTTTAAAAAGATTATTTCCCATAAGGATATAAATTTACTTCATTGGATTCTACTAACAAGAAAAGCATGTATGTTTCTATATAACTTGATCTCTAATTCTATTTCTTGTGAGCCTCTCTCATAGGAAAACATAAGGAGAACTAGATCAAGAAACTCTGATGATCAGATTGATATTTGGTTATTTGCACAAATAAATTGACTATCATATTAAATGATTGGTTATTTAATTATGGTCTTTCAAATTTCAATATAGATTTTTTTCATTTGATTAAAACTTTTAAATTAAATAGTCAAAATAGTCTTACTAAATAATAATTATTTTCCAGATCCTAGTATACCTTTCGTCCAAAAACATAGTTAAACCATTTCTAATTTTATTGTATTATGCTATTTCTAAAATTTTATTCTTTTAAAAAATTGAAATTAAAAATTACTAAATAATTAAAAATTTATTTATAATTTTTTACACCAACGTTGAAATAAAGTAAATTAAATATTTATACAAAATTAACTTTTCTGCAATTGTTATTCTCTTTGTGTAGAGTATATTAAGCATTACCTTTTCTAAGTTGTACTATTTTTTCTTATACAATGAACGCATAAAGGTTTAGGTTATAAAATAACCGTTATATTTATACCATAGAATATCATTTTTTCACTTACTTTAAATGCTTTTTTATTATATTTATTATTCATATTAAAGACTAGAATTTTTTAGCCTATATTATTTTGAGTATAATAATAAATTTGAATCATTTTAGAAATCAGACTTTCCTCTTGATTAAGAAAAAAATTATTTGTTTAAAATAAAGCATTTCATCATATAATTTAAAAGTATTTTCTTAAAGATAATAGATAATATTTCTTTGTTAAAGAGCTATAGCTTAAATGGTATAAAGTCTTGAAAACTATTTGATCTCAGATCGACCTATGTCGCAATACATAAACTCGTACTTTCCTCAAATAATATAAATAAAAAATACTTTATATCAAAGAGTAATTACACTATCACAAAAATGTCATTATAATTTTCATATAAAAAAATGTCATTATAATCTTATTTTGATTCACTGATAGTTTTACACTATCACTAAAATGTCAAAAATTAAAAATAATTTTTTTTTCTGAAAGTAAAAAAATTTGACATCAAATTATAACTATCATAAAAAAATCAAAACAAAAAAAAATTCAAATTTGAATCTTTATTTTTTATTTTTGGTTAGATAATAAATGAGAATAGCAAAGGAGTATTAGTTAACTGGGAGTGGAAGGGAGCATGAGGTGACCATGATGGTAAGATAAACCTAACCTATGGAAAGGACGGCGGAACCACCACGAGACCACCACTCCGATGGCGCTTCGCCGGAAAACGACGTCGCTGTGTCCCCCGAAAACCCCATCCTCCTCGATCTCCAAAATTCATCGGACAACCCCGAAACCAACTCCCCAGAAGACCAATCGTCTCTTCCGAAGGACACGACACCGGAAGCTGCCGTTTTGGAATCTCCCGACGAATCCTCCGAACCCATTCCCGAAAACCCGATCCATAATCGCAACCGGGTGGATCCCGTCCCGGCGGAGCCCGGACCCCCACCCCGGAAGCGCCGGCGGCGGAAGAAGTTCTTCACGGAGATCAACGGCAACGCGTCGCTCTCCAAGAACCGCCGATCCGACGTCGCCAAAGACTGCGACGTCGAAGCCCTGATCGCAATCTCCGTGGGCTTTCCGGTGGACTCGCTCACGGAGGAAGAAATCGAAGCCGGCGTGGTTTCCACCATAGGAGGGTCCGAACAGGCGAACTACATCGTCGTGCGGAACCACATTCTGGCCCGGTGGAGGTCGAACGTGTCGGTTTGGCTGACCCACGATCATGCCCTGCAGTCCATTCGGTCGGAGCACAAAGGGTTGGTCGCCTCTGCTTACCGCTTTCTCCTGGAGCATGGTTACATCAACTTTGGGCTCGCACCGGCGATTAAAGAAGCAAAATTAAGGTCTTTTGATGGGGTTGAGAAGGGCAACGCGATCATTGTGGGTGCAGGGCTTGCGGGGTTGGTTGCTGCGAGACAATTGGTGTTCATGGGCTTCAAAGTTGTGGTCTTGGAAGGTAGGACCCGTCCGGGTGGGCGTGTGAAGACGAAGAAGATGAAGGGTGATGGGGTTGAAGCTGCAGCAGACCTCGGTGGAAGTGTGCTCACCGGAATAAATGGTAACCCACTTGGGGTTCTTGCAAGGCAATTGGGATTGCCTCTCCATAAGGTGAGAGATATATGCCCTCTGTATTTACCTGATGGGAAGGCTGTTGATTCTGAAATTGATTCTAGGATAGAGGTTTCGTTTAATAAGCTGTTAGAAAGAGTTTGTAAACTTAGGCAGGCAATGATAGAGGAGGTTAAATCCGTGGATGTTCCGCTAGGGACAGCACTCGAAGCTTTCCGGCGTGTTTATAAGGTCGCCGAGGACCAGGAAGAGCGTATGCTTTTAAATTGGCATCTTGCAAATTTGGAATATGCAAATGCTACTTTGATGTCTAATTTGTCGATGGCTTATTGGGATCAGGATGATCCATATGAGATGGGTGGTGATCATTGTTTCATTCCTGGAGGCAACGAGATATTTGTTCGTGCCCTTGCAGAGGACCTTCCGATTTTCTATGGAAGGACTGTAGAGTGCATTAAGTATGGAACTGATGGGGTACTGGTTTATGCTAATGGACAGGAGTTCCGTGGGGACATAGCCCTTTGCACCGTGCCATTAGGTGTGCTTAAAAAGGGATCTATTGACTTTGTCCCTGAACTTCCTCAGAGAAAGAAAGATGCAATTCATAGATTGGGGTTTGGGTTACTAAATAAAGTTGCCATGCTGTTTCCATATAATTTCTGGGGTGGAAACATTGATACATTTGGTCATTTGACTGAGGATTTGAGTATGAGGGGTGAGTTTTTTCTATTCTATAGCTACTCTTCTGTTTCTGGAGGCTCGCTTCTTGTTGCCCTTGTTGCTGGGGATGCTGCAATTAGGTTTGAGATGATGTCACCGGTGGAGTCTGTCAGAAGGGTATTAGACATTTTAAAGGATATTTTTAATCCAAAGGGAATTGCTGTTCCAGATCCTGTTCAGGCGGTCTGTACTCGGTGGGGAAAGGATCACTTTACATATGGATCTTACTCTTACGTTGCCGTTGGATCTTCAGGAGATGATTATGATATTCTTTCTGAGAGTATTGGAGATGGGAGAGTGTTCTTTGCTGGAGAGGCAACTAGCAAACAGTATCCTGCAACAATGCATGGAGCATTTCTTAGTGGAATGAGAGAGGCTGCAAATATTTTGAGAGTGGCCAAGGGACGGTCTTTAATACCAGTTGACAAAATAAAAAATATCACTGAGGAGAATGATGATTTGAACAAATTATTTGGGAACCCTGACCTGACATTTGGGAGCTTCTCTGCTTTGTTTAATCCAAAGCTGAATGATCTTGATTCTAGTTCATTACTAAGGGTTAAAATTGGAGGAGCACTCTTGGACTCTGGCTGTCTTTATCTTTATGCCATAGTTTCAAAGAAGCAGGTCATTGAGTTGAGTGAGGTGGAGGGAGATGAGAACAGGATGATAATGTTAAACCGCAATTTTGGGGTGAGTTTGGTCGGGAGGAAGGGTTTAAGTAGTGCTGCAGAATCCCTTATCGCCAACATCAAATTGTCTAGATCCAACCTTAGCATGGAGAGTAGGACCACCTGTTAACTGTATCCAACTTATATTCTGTTAGATTTAATGGATTTATCATTTTTTTCCCCTCATTGTTAGCCATTTTTCCAAATGATGTCACATAATGAACATAAATTGTCACTGCTGTATTGGCTTCTTTATGATTAAATATGAAGTCATTGTGTTATATAATTTCGCCGTTGTGTTTTTTACAACTCTCAATAAGCAGCAAAATGACAACTAAAGCAGCCTAAAATTTTTGGAAACTGTAGATTTCTTGTGTTCAAAATCAGATAATATACATGCTTTAGTGCTCTAGCTCAGTGCAATTCCTCAAATGATGATCTCTCCAATATTCTAGTTATCAAGTTGCAGAACGTGTCCATCATGTTAAGCATTCCATTAAGCTCCTCTACTTATGCCTTACTTGCCAGTTATCTTTAAACTAAATATTACTGCTTCATCGTAACTGCCTGATTTCAGCATGTTTGCTATAAGCTTCTCTTACAGGTTGTATTTTGCAGACATGTTGATGTTCTTCCAAAGCGATATTCTTTTCTTTTTCTTACTTGAATATGGAAGTGGGAGTACCTTAATGTGGATTTATTAAGACGCTTCATTTGAGAGCTCTGTGACTTGTAAAGCTAATGACTGGCTGCTCGCTGTTTATTTGTCAGTTTTATAATTGCTTATGTATTTATCGTTTATCCATCTCCATAATTCACATCGCAGGTCCAAAGAAAACATTAAAAAAAATTATGTTATTATAGACTCAGGGTTATTATGGATGTGATAATATATCTTTTTATTTTAGATAATTTCATATTGTCAAGTTATACATATATAAAATTCAATTTATAAATATTTTATAGCTTCTCAAAGAAAATGTTTTGTATGCCGTTTATCTTATAGCTTCTCAGTATGCATTTAGTTATTATTATAATTTTTACATTAGATTGAGTACATGCTTGTATACCCAAGCATACATATATATATATATATATATAGACATGCAATATTTATTCGAACTTTGAGAGCTGACGAGGGAAAGAGACAGACAGCATAGTCGATAGAAGATACCAAAAGTGAAGATTACTGAACCCCTTTCGCAAAAGTGCATTGTATCTTTTCATCTTGGTATTACCGTGCAAGGGAAAGAAGGGTAAGTTAAAGTGAAAATCACATTATACCCAAAAAAAAAAAGTGAAAGCCACATAGCACTAACCTAGTCTTCGGACCTTGGACCTTGGACTAGCCAAAAAAAACAAAAAAGGAAGTGTCCACTCACTAAGTGCATATGAACTTGTGCTAAAAGACGTTAGTATGGGCCTATATGAATCCACAAATAATCTAATGATCCAAAAATGTATAAACTTGTAAATATGGGGTTCAGGCTCTTGGCTCAGTGGTTAATGTGATATTGCCTTGAAGGCCACCGCATAAGTTCGACCCCTCCCCTCCCTTCCCCGAAAAATGCCCCCTCCCCGGACCAAAAAACCAAAAGTTGTAAATATAAAAAAAAAATTCATATGAAAAATTGTTTTTTAGTATTACTCCTTTCTTTTCATTTTGTTCCCCCACATACATATGTAAGCTATTTTACTTTTCTTAAGGTAAACTATCCAAACAGAGGAACGTGAATCAGCAAGAACATCTAACACGTTTGCACCTTATTTCCTTAGTCACTATCTTTTAAAATTGTTTGCATGAATATCTCTCAGAACACAAACAAGCACCAGAGTTTATCAATGTACGGCTTTTAAGCAGATTCTGAATGTACTCCTAGTAATAATAATACAAATTCGTACAAAATGTTCACATAACTTTCACATTCTAGTTGGATGACATGATGGAATTAGTGTGATTGTATGTCAAAACTCATCCTACTTCTGAAGAATGTTTCATCACTACAAAAAAGAACCTGGTATGGATATCAGAAAGAACGAAAGTAAAGCAGGATCTCAACAACGATATGTGATACAAAGGAATAAGCAATTTAGCTTGACGACAATTACATAAGAAACTGGAAAAATTATATGAAAAAATAATGGCAATATGCATATTGATCTAGGTGGACTTCTTGACTTGAGCATTGTTGGATTGTAGCGCTTGCGAAGCGAAAAACCTAACATCAACATCTGGGTCCTCACTGAGCTCAACCAAACAGGGTCGGATGGTCTTCTCAACAACCTTCATTTTTCAAATGGCATTTAGTTATGAGAAATTGAAAGAATGTTGCATTGGGACAAACAGGAATGGATGTTCTTCTGTCAAACACTAATGCTTCTTACTGCCACGAGCTTTATATAACTCAAACAAAAGTCTGGTGAAAAGTATTGGGACAAAGTTTTCCAAGTGTTATCGTTACCAAACGGCCAGCTTTGCTTTTAGCTGGTTTTGTTAAGTTTAACTAATTCAGCAAGTAACTAATTCAACAACCAACCAATTGAAAGTAGCATCAATGGAATTCCAATCCACAATAATCAAGATCTCAATATTTCTTGACCCAATTAATATTAGAGCTGATCTAACTAATTTTCAAGATACTAGTTTTATAGTTTTCTAGAGCCACATGCATATATTATAACCAGAGCATCAGTGAGAAGTGTATTGAAGATGAAACCTTAAATGGAAGATACTTACAGACTGATCAACAATTGGAATGAGAGACTGCAACACTTTAGCTACATTGAATTTGATATTGGGTACCCTGCAAGATATGCTATGAGCACTGGTTCAAATAAAGGCACAACGGGAGTGAGGATTCAGCAATTTACCTATCTTTTGATGCATTAATGACCAAAGGGAGAAGTTTTGAAGAAGTGATCTCTGAGCCCAGAACAGGAGCTAGCAGAGAAATTGAATGTAGAATTGTCATCCGATACAGATAGTGTGGATCGTTAATCATGTCCAAAACCTGTAAAGGATAATAAAGTGGTTTGGATGAATAATGAATACCACACCAATCATATTTAACCTAATCATTCAGGATGTGTTTTGAAAAACCTTACAATAGTAAGAATAAGTGTCCATTGTATCACAAAAGAAAATTGTAATAGCAGTTTCTTCAAGGAGAGAATTTTTCCTTAAGCACAACAGCTCCAAAGCTAGTAGTTTATTTAAATTATATAAAAGGTACTAAAGCCTTGATAAATTGGATCAGCCATGTCTTATCACAAAGAAATTAAACTAGCCAGGAAAGGGAATATTTGTTCAACCTCTGACAATGAAAGCATAGAATTCCGGGGCCCAATTATACCATCTACTCTCTTTTTATGTTTCCCAGACAATGAAGCCATTGTACACATGAAACAAGGCCTAAGAGTTGAGTCAACATTTTCAAAGCATTGTTTACGTTACAGGATGTTCTATGCTATCAATGATATTATAATCCTTTCTACAGTTTTAAGGTAAAACATACTGCTGATGTATATCAACAAACCAAGTTCATTTGCTAGAAAAAACCTGGGGAATAATGTGCTGCATTGCCCAATCTGGTCCAAATTCTTCTGCTAAGCGTTTTACATTATTAGCAGCTGCATCACGGATTGAGTATACCTACAATCATTACCAATACAGTTGACAGTCAAAATGATGCAGTTACTCTAAATAACAATATAAAACAGAATCGCAAGCTTTCTGACTAGAAAATAAAGATTTATTTATATCATTACACTTTGAGATTGTCATTTTCTTTTCTAGTCCTTTTGCAGCCTAAATGACAAAAAACAACAAAATTGCATGCACATTTAACGGAAGATAACTGCTCTGTTTAACATTTTGTTCCAAATTGGTATTTTAGCCCTCTAAAATTACAAGACCTGTGACACCAGATCTTTTTTCTTTTTCCTTTCCTTTTTTTTTTCTTTTGAGGCAGAAGAGTACACTTTTAGTGCATATAAGGATATAAGCACCATAGAGAAGCCATGTACTAAGACTTAATTCAAAGCAAAACAAAAAAAAAAAATCTGCATGGAAGATGATAAGTTTCAAGAAGTATAGATAAGTCACTTCAGGGATATCCAATAAAATTGAAACAAGTTATTATTAAAAAAAAATGGAACAAGTATAGATTAAAATTAATCATAACAGTCTCAGCATAAAGTAAGTCTCTCAATCATTCATAGTTGATAAAAAAATAGAGTAATAGACTTAAAAAATAAGAGGACTACTGCTGATTTTGAACATAATTTTAGTTGCTTCACAAACCTTGTCCTTTAGCCATTGCACACAAAGAGCTCCAAGCTTATCATCAAAAAAACCTACACCCAGCTGACTTGCTAATAATGGTATATATTCTATGATTGCAAGCCGAACTCTCCAGTGCCGATCCTCAGCAAGCTCCACTATAGCTGGTAATAGAGACTGAGATAACAGATCAATACCAATAACCTGCATCAACATGTACGTTACAAAGCTTCAATAGAGGGAGTATATGAAAGGTAATAATGTATGGAATGTACATTGCCAATTTGAAATAATATTCAATTTTTAAGCCACAAACCTGGTTCACTTGGTCAAGCTTGCTGATAATGTTTAGCCTGACATCAGGAAACTCATCTTTCAAAAGAGAAAGGAAAATAGGGAGAAGTTGCTCAATTGTAGCATCCTGCAACCACCATAAAAATATAGTAAAAGCAAGAACGACATGCATCCTCTACTTTTTGACAAGAGTTACATTAGAAGGGAACAGTTTCAAGAGTTCAAGGAATAGAAGAAAAGGTTGCTCACACAGGAACATTGGTGCAAGAAAACAGAAACTAGGGTGTGCTTGTTTGATGAGCTGGAAAATGGGAAAGTGGAGAAAATAGGGAGGGGACTGAAAATAGAGTGAGAAGAAAAGGTTTCTGATAGGAACCCAGAAATCAGAATAGATTTTATTGAATTTGGAGACAGAAAACCAGTAGATACAGATTTCTCACTCCCCACACTCTCTCGTAAGAAACAGAAAAATAGAAAGAAGGCTCAAAATAAAAGAACAGAAACAGAAAATGCAGAGCTTCGAGGGTCTGCAAACCTCCCAGCCAAATGCCCCAATTCCCGTACTTAATTCCCCCCCTCCAATCAGAACCATTCGATCTTTTTAAGCATCCCATAGTACAATCACTCATTCTCATGTGCAATCAGCAGTCTGCCCATCCCCCTACTCTGTCACCTCTCCATTCTGCCCATCCGCCTGCAGGTACCATTCACTGTGCAGTAGGTGCAGATTGTGCAGTAGGTGCAGCAGGTCCATTTCTGCCCATCCCCCTACAGGTACCATTCACTGTGCAGTAGGTGCAGATTGTGCAGTAGGTGCAGCAGGTCCATTTCTGCCCACCCCCCCGCTGTCACCTCTTCATTCCCTTTTTTCCCGGTACACCTTAGCTGGGACTATGTCTATCACCTTCCCATTACCCCATTCTGTCCCTTAGCCCAACCTGCCACATCAGGTTGTTACAATGCAAAACCACCCATGCTCCACCTTTCCCACATGCCCACTCACGTCCCCATTTCTCTGTGGCCATTTCCTTCTTTTCTCCCATGGTACACCTTAGTTTTAGAACAGTATCTATCAATACTCCCCCCCCAAAAAATTCACCTTGTCCTCAAGGTGAAGGTGTCCACCGGGGTCCCATTGTTTCAGGCATAAAGGCCAAGTTATGCTTATCGCATAGGAACTTCCACTTGGGTCCCATTGACCTCCTCCTCCTCCAGTTACCACAGCAACGAATATCAAAGAGGTCAACCCATTTCTTGTCCTAATATTATACTCCACATAGGTTGGTTGGATGCAAACAACATGAAACTTGTTTGGGAGTGATGAAAACCCAAGAGCAGTTATACTTAATTGGTTCTTGTCAATATCCACCACAATCTGTAGTACAAACTCCTCTAAACTTTCCATTTGCAATTACCCATGGTCGCAACTGGCAAGAATAGCGCTCGAAAAGCTGAACTGTAGTTTTAGAAGACCATGGAAGCAAGAATGTGATAACCTGAATCACAGTCTCATCATACCAGCACACTTGAACATTTGAAAACTTTGCAACCTTCAGAATCAGTATAAGCTCTTCAATTTCTCCAGGCTTATCAACCTTTGCATATGCATAGATGAACTCAATATCCATCTGGGGTGCTTCAATCTTCTGCCTAACTGTGAGAATATATTTTACCAAGTCATGGTATGCAATTGCTGCTATCAGAACGGCAACAAAGTTCAAGAACCAATAACCACCTAACCAGCCCCAATAGACATCTGACCTTCCAAGTGCATCAAAATCTGTTGGCTGTCTAGCTCCCATCAACATATTCTTCACACCATCACTGAAACCATTAGTCTTGACCTCTCCTAGTGAGAAACCACAATCAGGCTTGCTCAATTTAGTCCCATCATGTTTCCCTTGCCTAGAAGAAGGAACTTCATCCTGACCATCATTTGAACTGATACTTTTACGCACTGCAAGAGCCACCTCTTCACTGGGAACATCCGATGTTTCCCCATCACATATCTCTCCATTAGATGATGGCAGAACCAATGTTACAGTATCCTCCCCACAACGATCAAAAGATTCACGACTAAAATTTTCACATCTTTCACCTTCATCTGCCATGCTTGTGGTTCCATCACAATTCTGTTCTCTGGAATGTGAAGAGATTATATTTCCTTGACTGTCATATTCATTTTCAGCTATATTATGGCCTTCGTTTCTAGATACTGATCTGTCTTCAGAAGCCACAATGTCCATTTCATTAGCACCAGCATGCTTCGCCACAGGAGTTTGCAGTTCAACTGGGCTACTGCATAGTACAACTACAGTGGAGTTGGTGTCAGGAGCTTCAGATAATCGAACCCCATTCCCAGTCTTTGTCATGGCTTCAACTATATTGTCAAAATTCTTCCCTTCAGCTACATGATCAGACACAAGGGCCGCATATTTTGGATCATAATGAGGCTGTGCTTGACCACAAGTCTGCAAGTATTCAACCCCAGTCTCAGGTTCTTTCAAAGCAACTATGTTCAACAATTCATCTCGTGCCCAAGACTTCACTTCTTTAATCCAAGTGGCCTCCCTATCTTGGAACTTCAGTCTTGCTGCTAATTGATTGGCTTCAAGATCCTTTAAACGTATTTCATGTTGCCATTTCAGTTCTTCAATTCTTTTATCATATTCATTATTGAAAACCTTGAGCTTTTCTGTTCTCATCACATCATTGGGAGAACAGGATCGAATAACTGCAGAATCTATTTTGTACCTTCTCTCAAAATCAGCTTTTTCATCCTCAATAGCTGATTTCAACTTTTTTCTTCTCTTCCAATTGCATCAGAAGTAGCTTCCTCAGCTGCTTTTGGCACTTCTTCTGAATTTCTTTAATCCTTTTGTAAATATATCTGTTGACCAATTCAACCTCTGATGCCTCTCCTGTATAGGAATAAACCCTGTTTGATGATTCAGAAGCTTTTGGAGAGCCAGTGACATTAGAATTTCCTGTACGGTGAAAAAATATTTTCTTCAAACACCGTAACATTGAGTAAATATAGTCCGCCTCTTCTTTCTTACAGTCAAAATTCAAATGCTGTCTTGCAAGCATGACGGAAGCTTTGGGGTCAAGTTTGTGCTTTAGCAAAGCAGCTGCAGTCCAACACTTGTCTGCCCCCCATTCTTCAAATGGCTTTGTGAAGAACCTGACCAAATACTTCTAGTGACTCCATTTCCTCGTCTCTCTCTATAGGGTGGTGTTCTTCCTTTTGGTCTGAGCCTATATCTCCTTTATTAGTCAATTGGGCGTGGCCCATAAGGTCAGAAAAGAGCTCAAAACACCAAAATTTCCATTCTATCCCTTCTCCCTCCTCCCACTTCACACAGCCACAAAATAAGGGCTTCTCAACGGCACAGCAAAGGGGATCAGCGTCCGTTGGCTCTGGCGACTCAGCTGACTTCGTCGGCGGCCGGTGACCCTCGTCCGGCGGCTCAGGTGGTGGCGGGTGGATGGCCGGATCACTCGAGATCCATAGTTCATCCCTCCCTGCCCGTGGTTCAGCCAGCTTCTCAGTCACAAATGACGCATCTACCTCGCAAGGATCCATCCATAACTGATTGCTCATCTTCTTCCTCCTGTTTCCATCCAACTCGAACCCCACTCGCACTAGGGAGCGAATCCGGTGGCTCAGGTGGTTCCGGTGGTGGGAGATCCGTCGGTTTGAGGGAGACCCAGAACTCCCTGGCTACTGCGAGCTCCTCTCCCTTCTGCTTCCCCGTGGCACAACCCCTTCTGCTAGGACGTAAGTCTCGTTTCTCCCATTCCGGTAGTTCCGGCGGTGGCCGGGGAGTAG
Organism: Castanospermum australe; assembly: GCA_019955255.1. Taxonomy (NCBI): domain Eukaryota; kingdom Viridiplantae; phylum Streptophyta; class Magnoliopsida; order Fabales; family Fabaceae; genus Castanospermum; species Castanospermum australe. Next base: position 137,995 of record NSJW01000618.1, on the reverse strand, counting down.
CCGGACCGGTCATGACGTGCCGTTCTACGGGCGTCCCGACCCAGTTCTCCTGCATCTGCTTCACTCCTTTTCCTCCTTCATCCCAACTCAGCCGTTTGACCTCCTCTGTGGCACCGCAACCTGTACCTTCCTTCCCGATCTCATCCACGACCTCCGTTTCCTCTTCTTCCGTCTCTGGTTTCACCGTCTCCGGTTCCTCCGCCTCTGACGTAGCCTCCTCCGACCCACCGTGTGATTCCGTTTCGTCCCCTATCACGTTCTTGTCCGCAACTACCTTTTCCTCAGTCACCTTCTCCTCCTTCGACCCCTCGAGCAGTCCCATTTCTTTCCCTGTAATCTCCTCAGTCACTTCTGGTTCGAAAACATTAGGTTCCTCCTCCCCTTCAACTACTGGCAGATATGGCTCGAATTCCGGCTGGAAGCGTTTGATAAATGCAATCTGGAAGGCTAACCAAGTAGCCTTTGGATGGCGGAAATTCCACCATTGATACCAGTGGAGAGCTCGACCGCTCAGAGCCCTCGTTGCCGCTAGAAGTTTCTCCTCATCAGGTGTCCCCATCTCCTCAAGGTACTGGGCAATGTTGATCAACCACCAGTAACCTTCCTCTCCTTCAAATACTGGAATCATCTTCAAGTTAGTACCCACAGCTCCTGAATAGGAGCTCTGATACCAATTGATACGAACCTAGGGAGAACCACACCCCAAAAGCTAGCTTTTGGGGTGTGGTTCTCCCTAGGTTCGTATCAATTGGTATCAGAGCCTTCCACCATGTCTCTCGGTTGCAAACGAGCGGCGCGGGTGGTGACGCCGGCATTGCAGTGTTCGCCCGGGACTAGTCAAAAGTGCTAGTGCACAGCCAGTCCGCGTGGGCGCCGGGGCTGCGGAGCGTGGTGGAATGTTAGGACCCAATTGCAAGGTATGGGACTTGAGTCCCACATCGGAAGTATGGGATTCTGATGTGGGGTTTATATGGCCTTGAGCTCTCCCACCTCAATAGCTAGCTTTTGGGGTGTGGTTCTCCCTAGGTTCGTATCAGTTTCAATTTTCACTCACTGTCACTTAGTAGAGAGCACCAACTCACTTTCATGCTAAAGAAGTGGCCAAAATTTGTGAGGAGGAGTGTAAATGAGTTGCACTCCACTTTTAACTATCCCACATTTATGTTGTACCGAGGAAGTGTGACTGTGAAGTAAATTTTATTCTAAATTTTCCACCTTAACAAACAAGTAGACACTAAAGAAAAATGTCAAGAATGAGGCATTTCATTAGAAATATAATTGTCATCTTTTGATGAAAAAAGGTATTAAAATAAAGAAAAAATTATAAAATAAAATAAATTATGATTTTAAACTAATTTGCCTTTTTTAAGCAGGTTAATTTCTTTTTCCCTAAAATCAATGGTCATCTGGGCATAGCTCAAGCGATTTTTTTTGGGGGGGGGGGGGTAAAGGTCATATATTTAAGTCGTGGTAATGACTCTTGTTATACCAAAAGCAAAATACACAAAAGAATAGGAAGGTTACTTAATGGGATTTAAAATATGTTGTCGGGGAAAGATTATAAAGCACACATGTTTAGTAGAAAAAATTTAAGGTTAGTGAGGGAATTTGCCCCTAGTCCCAACATACATCTGCCACAAGCAAGAAACCGTAACATAATCTAGTTAACCATCCCACATAGATTTTAACTTTTGTCACCACATACGGAAAGACTTTCAATATGTTTAACCATTGATGCTTAAAATAACCTAAGCCGTAAAGCTTTTTGTCCCTTCACAAACATTTGAGTAGAAACGTTTTTCAACACGTTAATTTTATGTTGGTACAACTTATGGGATTAGATAGAGACTCATACCTTCCCTAAAACTGGTGCCATTCCCATTATAACTGAAGCCAATGCGGAGCGGACATGTTGAGATGAATCTGACGATAACTCCTATAGCAGGCAAACTTGATCAGTTATAAACTTCTTTAGACATCAAAACTGAATAAGTCTACTAAATGTTAACCTGTAACAATCCTAAGTTCTTTTTTTTTTTTCTTTTTTTTCATGAGAATGCATACCTTCACACACGGTAGAATATGCTGAATAGCAAGTTCAGGACTTAATATGCGGGAAAACTTTGTCACTTTTCCAGCAGCAGCAATACGTACTTCAGCCTCATTATCACGCAGCAGCCGAACATATGCAGGAACCAAGTCTGACCTAAAAATGCATCACCATCATTACACACAGTCAATTAGCATCTAGAAAACAGATAATTAAACCATGTCAAAGGTCATGAAGAAATTAATATGCAGTTATAACTTTTATACATTGAATCATGAATGATAAGAGTTTTTTGACTGACTGAAGAGTGTCTATTGATTAATATCAACTTCCAAAACAGATTTTCAGATAGTACAAGTGGAAAAAAGCAAGCGGACAAATCTTGAGAACAAACCAATCATTCAGCAAGTAGAAAAGGTTACCTGGTGGGTTCAGGCCCAACAGCTTCACATAGCTCATATAGTTGATTTGCAACCATGTAACGAACACGCCATGACTTATCCTGGTCAAGAAGTAGTTTAACCATGTAACCAAACATGTAGAACTTCATTTTGGTAAAAACACAAGCCAGCAAAACAAAAATAAATTTTCTGTTTCTACTCATTAAGAAGACAAAAAGCTTTCTTCAAAATGAAGGAGGATGGGAGAGTATGAACACGAAAAGCATGCTGACAACCAACTAACTGTAAAATCGAAAGAGAATCCACCTTCTATACCCTGCATCCCAGGTTTAAACTGGTAATTTATAAATAATTAACTTTCTGTTCACCTTAACTTCACCCTTCTTCTGTCATAAATCAATACATTTGATAAGTTTCCTTAGAGAAGAAATTTTACCTGTTCCCTGTAGAATATTATATATTACAAAACTCAACTAGAAGACTCATTCACCTGTCAAATAACTCATAACTCAATGGTGTCAGGATTGTTATCACTCAAGAATGATCAAGTAGGTCACTTTTCCAAATTTAATCTGAAGAAATTAATATTCAATTTTATCCTATTCTTCCTCACAATAATACCTGAGTTTTGTGCATTATATAAAATAGTTCAAAGACATACTACTTCATAGCTCATCAAATTTGTACTTATACAAGCGTATGTTCAAACAACAAAAAATTGCCCAAAACCATGTGCACAATACATAAATATGCAGGGAAAATAAAGAATTCTCTGACACAATATTATAGGACCCAAAAAAATATCTTGTAGTAGAAGTGTTCCAATCTTCTATCCATGCATTCTTTATATTTAGAAAAAAAAAAAGAAATCTTAAGTTGATACATTTTTTACATATGCATTCTGCCAGTGAAATGAAACAAATAGATTAGTGTTCAAAATTATGTTTGAAGTGCAGGGTAATTTGTGCAGTGCAAACATACATTGGACTCAACCTAAGGATATACTCATATGGCTAACTAAAGTGCAAATTTTCAACAAAGTCTACCCAAATGCTGCAGGCAAGACATCCCCTCAATGCATTGGCCCCAAATGACTATGGAAGAAAGATGTATCACTGTAATACATGTATAAACACACATCCCATGCATATGTTCAAGTGAAAGGCTGCCAATAGATATATGAACACAGACAGGAGACTTGAAAGAGATGTCTCCTATAATTGTTGATGAAAATTGTCTTTTTTTCTTCCATTTTTGGTAAATAAAATGTAAGTAAAAGGTCACAAAATGTATATCTTCCCACTTAATATTAATGCCCAATATACCTGAGAGAAATTGACTATAACAGGAAGAATATGCGCCACACAATCTTGAGGCTCCAACAATTTCCCAAGAGCTGCACAACCCTCAACGGCAAGTAACCGAACAGAATCTTGATCTGGAAGAACAAGGGTCAAGAAATTATTCATTAAAATATATATATCCAGAAGCACATGTTAAAAAAGTGAGTATAATAATACTAAATGCATGAGCTTGACAAACTGAAACTGTATTCATTTATCACATTGGTCAGTCAAATATATAGACATTAGACAATGCAAGAAGGAAAAAAAAAATTAATGTCAAGCTTAGAGGAAACTTAAAAGTCATCAGAACCACCAACAATGTCAAAAGTTTGGAGCTGAATTGTCTTAAAAAAAATTAAATATATACAAAATTAATCAGAATGCCAATTATAAGCAACAATATTGCTTCATTTTATTCATTGATTATTTGGTATGTGAATGTACACTTGATAATTTCCTTCATCTGGTCAAAGTTCCACTGATGTGACCTCTTTGGAAATAAATGCATATGCACTGTTTCCTTTATTGGACAAATTAATAAGAAAGTAAAAAGGCAAAGTCTGCATAAATGAAAAACCTGCCGCTAAAAGTGTGTTTTGGAGGAAACTGAGATTAACAGGGATTAAATATGAACAGTTGAAGGCTATTAGATGCTGAGACTTGAATCTTTCTTGTATTTTAGGGACTTTACTTTGGAGAATGACTTTCAGATTCACATTGCCCAGGACCTAGTTGAAACTTACCTAAGAATCCAAAATTGTGTTAACAAGATTCCAATCTTCTTTTTCTTTTATTCCCCCTTTTTCTATCTTTTGGTTTCGTTCTTGTTGGTCTTCTGAACTCAAACCAGATCTAATTCCCATCCAACACATGAAGTCATCACTTTCAAACACAAAATCTCATTATCTGATTCTCATAAAGCCCTAGACAAAACAGATTGTTGTCACAGCGTATCATTCACAGCCTTAGAATAGCAGCTCTCTTTTGGGTTCCTGATAGGATACCAGAACCAAAATACTAAGAATACTGAAATAGAACCTCTATTATTGAATATCAGAAGAACTCCTCTTCTGATACTGATGTATATCCGCTTCAGACACAGGAAATTACAAGGTCTTTCTCCAAAACAGAAAACAAGAAAAGGAAATGGATAAACACATAAGCACTTCGAGGGGCTGCACCTCCCAATCCCATCCACTCACTCAATTTTTGCCTACTCTGCTATCTTTCCCATTATATTCTACTCACCCACAACCGAATTTCACCTTTTTCGCACTACTCCTTGCTAGCTTAGCAAGAATATTTTCTTTTATTTCCCATTCGGTCCCTCTTCTACTTCTCATCCCCTTCCTTAGCATACCCCTCAATGGTAGAGGTCTATCAATTCCTCACCTTATCTAACCAACAAAACAATACCCTGAACTAAATATAATTAGAAATACTAAACTGGTGTGCTTATCATTATGTTTTGCCTACTTTTAACAGATCCATGTTGGGGTGCTGGAATTAGTCATATCAACTTCACATACCATCCTGTGTGAGATCCTCAAATACGGACATGATGTCGGTTTTCAAGTGAACAGCTTCAACAGTAGCAGCAAATTTTCCCAGGTTTGTTGCAGCAGATCTCCTAACCATCGGCATATCATCTTGACATAGCTGACCATATATAGTTCTCAGTTCAGTTTTTAACATCTCTGGTGCACTAGGGTAAGCAATATGGAACAAGCCGCATGAGGAAACCCGTGCTGTGAACCACTCACCAGCAGCCAGTCTCTACATGTTGAAGATTACGATGAGTGAATGATAAATACTGCCATTCTAACCACAGTCAGGTATAATAATACAAGAAGGAATTTTACAAATGGGGGAAAAATGCTGGCAAAAGGTCCAAATATGGCATAGCATAATAAAGTAGACAAAATAAAAATATACCATGAAGCCTACAATTTGTGGTGGCTTATGAACTCTACCAAGACTAGAGTCAGCTTGGTATCCCTTTAAAATTGGAGGTGAAAAATTAAGGGATATATACAATTTTTCATAGAAAGCTTATCCCTGGATTTTTCACCCTCATTTTTAAGGGGACACCAAACTGACAGTATGGCTATAAAAATTCAAAACACAGAAAATCATGGCCAATTGGCTGAAGTGGAAAAAAGGGGGCATTATACAAGCAGGCAAGCTTTATATTTTATGTCTGAAAATTAATCACTCCCCTGTACTCAGAGTGAACATAAAAGGCACATTGTCCAGATTTCAAACTGTTCCATACACAACCCTGTTACAGCTTTTAGGTGCCCAAAGCCAACACTTTTGGACCATCCAGGGCCCATAACCTCACCCATGGAAGAAAGTGAAGTTTCCAGATATTATATTTTATAAAGAGGAGGAGAACGGGGCCATTAAGCCAGGACTAGGCAGTAAAGTAGTAAGATAGGAAGGAAATTTAACAGAAACTGAAGCCCTTCTATCCACAAAAAAGATAAATAAAGACTTCTCAAAAAAATAAGAGAGATATCTACGCAGAATAAAATATAATTCATCTTGAAACATAATAAAATCCCATTTCTATGCCGCATGACCAAAGAGAATAAAATCCTTTCTTTGACTGGCTCCAATCCTTATATGGTATTCAGTTAGGATTCTACATGACTATAGCAATTATAAAAGCTCTGAACAAGCCCTCATAAAACTACCAAAAATGAAATATTGATGAGAAACTTCCAGCAAAGGTGACTTATGCCAGTCTCCTACCATAACATCAAGCAATCATCTAGAGTTATGCTGTCTGTTGATTGGATCTTAATATCTTATGCATTAGATGACAAAGGAAATTTTACTGTGTTACATACCAACAAACCCAGAGTCCTAGGCAAAAATTATAAAATAATACCAATAATAACAATTATAATGATGAGCAATCAAACCCAGCAGTTGTATTCAACTAAAACATTTGCCACTCAGAGGTTTAAAATAATAGTAATATAGAAAGAAAAAGACTTATTATAAAACTCAATAAATGGTGTTTGAGCAGAATTAAGATTTCAGATGTGCTCGTACACTTGATTTATCGAAAACATAAATAAATAAATAAAAACAAACTTCAAGCGAGATAACTATCCAATATGATAGATATCCAAGATCAGAGTTTTGAAATATGATTGATGTTTGTCAACTACTTGTCAGCAGACATCATACAAACATGAAAAGTGAATTGTGTGTGTTATGTCCAAACAATTGGCAGAACACAACAAATGCAGTCCCTATGATATGAAATCTAAGACAAAGGAGAAATTCTCAAACTCTTCTTGGACATTCAAATAGTCTAGAACAAGGTTGTCATAAGCGCAAGAAAACTTATAGGATTAAAACAGACAGAGAGTAAAGTAAAATGAGGGGGAATAAGAGGAAATGCAACTCTGTACCTTAACTAAAGGAATAAAGTATCCAACCAAGTCTTGTTCTCTCATTTGAGCTCCAATTCTACATAGTGACTCCACTGATTTGTCCCTGACACAAGTTTCCTCAACGGTGCAGAGAGTTTCCAACGGGGGTAGCAGCACATTAGCATGCTCTACGCCTCCAACATAAGGGATAAACACCCCCAACTCCTCTGCCATCGCAAGAAGCACCTCATCATCGTCGTCATTGTTCTCACTGAGAAAAGGAATCAGTTCCTTCCTGGTCCTTTCCTCCCCAAGCGCACGTGCAATTGTGGAAAGCCTGCGGATCGAGTTCAGTCTAAGCTGAATATCTTCGTTCTTCAACTCATCAATCAAAACTGCTATTGGGTACAGAGGTTGATCTATCATAGCCATCTTGTCTCACCAGATCTTTAAAACTGCAATCATAAGCAAGTTATAAAACAATTCATTCGTCGCCAACGCAACAAAATCGATAATTCTGTCTATCAAATGCGGAATAAACTACTGGGCTGACTGGAATTTGATCGTTCATTTTGCTCAGAAAGCTGCAATCTATTTCCTTTTCATTTTCCCTTTTTCTCTCAGCAACCAAGCACTAAACATTAGAAAAGTAATTAATTTCAAACACAAAAGAGCAAACAAAAAAAAAAATCTCAAAATCTACAATTTGCTCCTTGATCTGAAGCAATGGCCTATAATTCAGCGAACATTTTGCGAAACGAAAAATGGGCATCTCAGAGAAATTGGCGATTTTGAAGAAAAAAAAAGTACAAATGGGAAAAAAAAAATCTATTGCAGCGAATAGAGAGAAAGAAAGGGAAGCAGAAAGAGGGGTAGAGGTACGGGGAAAGGAGAAAATTTTGGGTGTAGCACCTGATGGGGGTTGTTCGTTGAATGCGATCGAAGGAGGGACGGTGGAGAAAAATGAGAATGTAGCGGATCTGCTGTTTGGAGAGATAGAAAATTGTTCTATGATTTTCCCTGGAATTTCACCATTTTCAAGGGTATAACTGCCTTGTATTGTTCGAAATCAGCAGGAAATTTTCAAATCAAGCTTGGCCCGAAATCATTGTGTCCGACCCAGAACCATCTCCTAAACAAATACGGGTTATAGTTCTAACTTTCTATTGTGTTTAAGTAAAATATAAAATTAAAAATCAAATGATTCATATTATATAAAATTGATTTAATTTATATATAAAATTATTTATTTAAAATTCTTTACTCATTTGGTATCAAACAATTCCATTTATTTTGGAATTTAGACCATCAATTTTTTTATGCAATGAGTTTAATTTTAATTTTTTTAATATAAAATTTTATTATATTATCTTTAATTATATATTAAAAGATTACAAATGTCGTTTTTTTCATTTTTATATATTATTTTATATTTTTAAAATATAGAAAAAGTCACGTTCATAGGAGATTGAAGTTGTAAATATAGTAGTGCAATATTTGCTCATTCCTAAAAAAAAAAAAATAAATCAAAATCCTATAGCACAACGATAAATAAAGAAGCAAAGTATATTATATAGGTCAGAAAGCCAAAAATGTTTTATTTAATTTATTTAAACAAAATTCATTCTCAACGGGTGGATCCCTTACAATTTAAAAAAAAAAAAAAAAGTAGCAAGAGTTTTGTTATAATATTTTGTATCTTTGCCTCTCTCTCTTTTTTAAAGTAAATAAGTCCTATCAATGAGAAATATGTGGAACCTACTTATGTAAAAGAAGAATACAAAATACAAAAACAACGGTACACGTGTTGTTTTGCCCTAACCGCAAGGGATACAAATCCCAGTTGACACGGTGTTTCAACTCATAATGCCCCGTACAAGGTCGCGGAATACCAATTTGGTCTCTACTCCCTACTTCATACGAATGTAGCCAGATAAATCTCGCAGTCTCCCGCGCACAATTAAGAGGTTAGGTCATAGGTAGAATTCGGTTCTTCATAGGAGGGTTCGTTAACACAGTAAATTCAGTATACAGCTTGTAAAAGGTTGCATTAAATCTTCATATATTTCCACTTGTGTCAATTGCCAACTATCCCCCAAATGCTTAAGTTATTAGTAGTATGTTTAAAAATAATTTAAATTTAGAGAAGAAAAAATTATTTTTTAAAAAAAATTCTCTCAAAAATATTTTGATTATAAATTTTTTTATCATAAAATAAATTAATTTAAATATATACTAAATAAAAATACATGAATAATTTTATATTTATAATATACACTCACAAGTCCTTTGGACTTGAGTTCAGACAATGCATTCATACAAAGATGATATTCCCAAGAAGTGCTGCAGGCAGAGGATAACTTTCAAGTGACCTAGAGAAAACTAGATCATTAGACATTTTTTAATATTGTTATCGCATGTTTTTTAACTAGATTTATTGGCATCATCTAATTTTGAACTTAGTACAAAGGATGCCAGTACCATTAACTCCAGAATCCCAAAATACCCACCCAAATAGCATTGCTTAACAACAAGGGTGACCAGCTTAGCAACCTCCATTGTAATCTATAAATCAGTAATGAATATTTCAGTTATAGGATACCTGCATTTAGGAGCTGTACATGAGAATTTTTGCTATGGGTCTATATCTCAATTCTTGAATTTCAAGCAGTTAAACAACCTGGTCCAAAACCCACCAGATGTTACTGGTGCTTGCTGCTCAAGAGGGTCCATAAACTTTGCTATCTCGCCTAATTCTTCGAATGAATCCACAAGGTTCTGGAGCCTTGCCACAAATTCAATCAGAAGGGATGTAAATGTTGCTAGAGATAGTGCACTAGCACTTTCATAGGTTTTTGACTCTTCCTCTTTTGCCTCTGCATCTGCTTTAAAGGAAATATGAGCAGGCCAAGATATCTGTTTCCGGAACGTGTTTTCAGAGTCAACAGTTGCAGGCACAGCAGAGATAACGTCAAGAGCTAGGTGTCCATCCCAACTTTTTGGAATTTTAACTGCTCTGAGATCAAGCACAGCTTCACTAAGAGACTTGTGCTCCAAAAAATGCCTTTCTTCATCAATGTTCAAGAGGTCTTGGGGATCACCCACCTCTCTTGGCCGGTTTCCAATTTCCCAGCTCTCTGAATTTACAAGAAGGAAAGATTTTTTATCAATCTTCTGTTGCAATTGTTCTGCCGCATCGTGTACTTCATACAGAATGTCCACCTGACCTAGTTTCTCCATCTTTTTAACTTTGTTTCCAAGTTCCCTAAGCACTTTTGCCCCTTCAGAACCTACCCTCTGAAGCTCACTACGGAAAACTTGTCTCTTCTCAGCTGGGGCCTATTCATCAAAAAGGAAGTTTAGTACATATATATTTGCATAGATAACTCAAAAAGCAACCAACAACTTTGAAATGAAAAAGAAATCTTTCCGGCTATCAAACCTAAAAAATACCTGACAATTGGAAGTTTTATCTATCTCAAGAGAAGAAACCTCATAAAATACATAAAGCATGCTATAAATAAAATCTTTTTTATCAGAAGCAAGATTCCCATGTACCATGTATCAGAATCAGAGTGTGCCAATTGCAATCCTTATTCCACTTAATTTACTGCTGCATGCAATACGTTAAATAGTTCCACTCAACTTTTAAGTATTATCAAGTGAAGCAGAAGGTACCAACCTAGCAGTATCCCAGTTACTTCATGTGATTAAGGAACCACAACATCACAGGTAGAAGTAACAATTAATGCAATAGGAATGCGTATGGACATAAAATATAATGATATGTTGTTTCACAACAAATCAGAAAAATGAATTGGCATCATAAACACTTCATTTTAATGCAGTGTCCAGTGTCAATCTTCTGGGATGAGAAGAGGCAACGCACAAGGACTTGCATTTCAAATATGCTAAGGACTGACAAGGTCAAGTTTATCTGTCTTGATGTCCTAAATGACGAGATAGGTTTAATGCAGAAATAGACTTCTAAATCATAGTCATATACAGGAAGCCTTTAAGATTAAGACTCCCACAGCAATCTCTAATTTAGCACACCGAGAAACTGAGACAAAGGATGCAAACTTGATCAGCAAAGCATTAAAGCAGTCAAGCCAAATTTTACGGTGTGCTGAAGAAATTCATTGCACAATTTATGAATTTTGAAAAGACGCAAAAAAAAAAAAAAAAAAAAACAAAACAAAAAAGCATACATGTATCTTTCTGGTGTTATAATGAAGGCATTAGGATTTAACAATAATACTAACACTAGAAAGTAAAGCAGTTGTGCAAAGAAAATTACCATTGCAAGAAAAACCAAGGAAGATGGAAGAAGAATGAGCTATGAAAAGGGCAGGGGGGGGGGGGTGGACTCTTACTCGAAGAATGAGAAAGATATGTAAAAAGAACTCTTAATTGAAGAACATCTCCAAAATGACAAAATCTATTTATTTTTGTAAGGGAGGGAGTGAGGACAAAGAGCTATTACTGCCTTATAATTTGGCAATATGCTAGTATCGTAGTGCCTTCTCTCACTGCTCCCTCCTACACAGCCCACCCTATTTTTTACAAGGGAAGATAAGTTGAAGCAATATTAACATTCTTGAGTTCGGGACTAAAGGGGTTAGTAGTGGATAACAAAAAGTGAAGCTAAATTTCAGCATGGCAGAATAGTTTATCCCAAGTCTGTGGTTTATAATCAGTAGGCATTTTTCTATAAAGCCAAACTGCTAAATTTGATGGTCAATCTCCGTTAAGATGAATCCTTAAGTTCTGACTTCTTACATTCCTAGCACCAAACACAACAATTGAACCCAGAGTCATTTCTGCCAACATCATTCAATAAATTATCCATTCTTATTTAAGCCAGTATATCCAATGGTTTCGCTTAGAAAATGATCCCTTTTCTAAATGTTAAACTATTTTAAAACCCTCAATAGAACCAACATGTTCCAGTGAAAGAAATAACCTGAAGGAAAGAAATCAAGAAAGCAAAAATGTTATACAGAACACCACAAGGTCTGTATAGATAAGCCAATTTCCTAAAACATTAAATAAAAGTAAAATCCCAAATACTAGCCACCATAACAAAACACAAAAAAATTGAAGTGAAGACTCAAAGGCTTTCTAACAGAAAAATTGCCAGATGAGAAGTACCTGTATTTCAGAAAGTATACATCCATGCAAAGCCATGACCATAAATGCACAATGCCTTAGTGCCCCACTTACTTTCACATAATTTTTCCATGGATATCTAAGCATTTTGTAATGACCATGAGGTGGCTCCCAGACAGCAAATCCCATCTTCAATCAATAGTATGTATCTATGAATCAGAAAGATGATCAATATTTATTGATGAAAAAGACAGAAAACTGAAGTAGATAATACCAATGTATCCTCTTTGCTTGTAGATTCAACAGCTGATCTGTAGCCACTGTAAATCAGGTCATCAGCAGCTTGGTACGTAAGAATCTTTGAAGGCACCCTCTTATATTCAATACAATCAAGGTAGTTATTGACAACACCTAGAAAGAAGCTTAACAGAGTTATTCCAGGACGTAAGATTATGAAGCAGCAAAACTAAATGGTAGTAATTACAAATTAAATGTGATAAACAAGAAAATATAGTAGACAACCTTCCAGAGATGTTGCAACGCCCATGAAATTTTTGGCCACAAGATCATGTAGATCCTGACCAGCCCAGATTGGATATACACACATATTTACCCCCAAAGATACAGCAGCACCAAGTGCAATGAGCAAAAATCTATTTGTAGCTGTTTGAAAAAATTCTCCTGTTCGATACCCAGATACAGTAATGAAGCAATATGTGATCAAGAACACACGGAACCCATATTCATAAGCCTTCATAGTTGGGTATAGTTTCGCATAGGTGGCACTAAATCCTAGCAATCACGCAGTTGTTATCAGAAGACCAGGCATAAGCCAAAGAAAAAAGGAGATAGAATGAATCTAGATCAACAAGACAAGAAATGAAAGTGATTGGAAAATCAGACCTACGATGAAGATGTTAAGAATAATTATAAGTTCTTCCCAGTCTCCGGCCAATGCTGATAACTTTGCCATTCCCAAAGCAAGCCCTCCAGCCGACAAAGTCCCCAATCCTCTGTTAAACCCCTTGCTAAGAGTTGCACCTACAGGAGTGCATTGTGATTGATTATAAGTCAAAAGGTTGATACTTATGCCCGTGATGACCCAATGGAAAGCATAAAAATTGGAATTTACAAATGAAAGGTACTTTCATGAACGATTTATGATGAAATATTGAATTTAATAGAAGAATTAACAAGATGAATATAATTGACTGAAATAAGCAGTAAAGGCTAAATGCTAATTACATCAAGTTGAATACAAATTACAAAAAGAAAGACAACAAAAAAAACCAAAACAGTGGTTTTGGAACATGCAGATAAACAATAACCTGTGGTTTCATCACGAAGAAAAAGAAACTAAATTAACAATACCCGTAAATCGCTATCTCCATTGATCAAATATTTAATTAATTTTTCTCCTGCTATTTCCCACGACCCCATCAAAATATGAAAACACCACACTTATCCATTAAAATAAAGCTGCACAACAGTACACATTCCCATTCATGCGACGACCGGAGTAAATCGCTTTCCCTGCAACATGGAAAAGGGGGTGGCCTTCATGCAGTAAACTAATCCATGCATATTCTTCGCCAATTCCACGTGATGTACGTGAGGAGAAGGAGGAATTCAAACGAATCCAAATGGAGTCAACGAAATGAAGTAAACCCCACCCACTAAAAAATTGAAAAGAGGTAACATAGTGCTTTGGCATTGGGAGCAGGAAAAAAAAAAACAAAAACAAAAACGAAACCATTATATTTATACCTATGCTGAATTCGAACACGACGACGACAGTTAGTATAGCCCAGACGGAGTAGCGGCCCACATCCTTGAAGGGTTCTTTCAGGAAAATCAAAAGGGAAATGAGGGTGAGAGCAAGACCCATTTTTGCAGAGAAGATAACCTTCCGGGGATCAGAGCGACCTATCTCCAGGGCCCTCACAGCAACGCTCTGCAGCTTCTTCCAGCAGCGGACGATCCCATCGGAGAAAGCGCCATACGAGCAGCAGCACCTCCCCGCCTGCTGCTCCTCGTCGTCGGATTCCCGCACAGCGATCCCTATCTGGGAATAGCCGCCACCCTTAGCCGAAAGCAGCCTCTCCTTCTTCTCCGCGAAACTGTGACGGAAGGACCCCAATTTGGGCACTCTCGAAGCCATTTTTTTTTTCAGCAACGAAATTGATCTGTGGGTTGAGAATTTTGGGGAAAAAATCTGTGAAGTGAAACTTCAAAGATTTGGACTTAAAGCTGAAGAGTGAAGACTATGTCTGTGTGTGTGTGTGCGCGCGCCGCCGCTTGTGGCTGTGGAAATGGAGAAGTGAAAAAATCGACGCCGTTGCTTGCTAGTTGCTTGGTGGGAAACCGTGTGATGGTGTCCGCACAACAGCTTCTTATGTTGTTGCTATGGTTACAAGAATCATGAACGTGCCTACAATGCAGTGTTTGTCTAAACCAAACATGCTAGCATGACCGCAAGTACTCTTTTCCTGCCTCATAAATTATTTACCAACTTTAGCCTGATTTGGGATACTATATATATAAAAGGATGAATAATAAGATATAATTAATTTTATTTATATTTAGTTAAAATATTAAATAATAATTTATTTAATTAAAATAATATTATTTAATTTTAATTTTAATTATATAAAATAAAATACTTTTATTTTTATTTATTATTTTAATTAAATATTATATTATTTAGTATTTTAATCAAATATTATATAAAAATATATATTATATTATTAATCACTTATATAATATATCAAATAGAGTCTTATTATATTTTTAATATTTTATATATATTTTAGATAATTGAAGATAATTTAAAATAATTTTAATTTGTAATTAAAATAATTTTAATTTGTAATTAAAATAATTTTAATTTTTAATTAAAATAATTTTAATTTTTAATTAAATTTTTTTAATACAGATAATTGTTTTTGATAGAATAATATAGATAATTTTATTTAAATTGTATTAATATTTACGTATTTTTAAAAAATAAAAAATATAAGAATAATATTTTTATTTAAATTATATTATTATTTAATATATTTATCTTAAAATTTATAAAAAAATAAAATTTAATAATAATAATTTTATGCAAAATAAATAAGTATTGAATGTATTTTATATAATATTATTTATTAAACTATATGTATAGATTTTATTTTGATTTTGAATATTGTTAAATATCTCTTTATATCATTAAGGATTATTTTATTTATTTTTATGATTATGATTATTATTATTATTATTATTATTATTATTATTATTATTATATAACTTTTTTTAAAAAAAAAGTCCAAAAACGTGTTGAGAGGACAAGAAGCTCAAGTAATCTCTAAACAAATTTAGAGTCACTTGAATTATATAATTATTTTCTTATACTATCGAATCGCGTAATAAGACATGATTAAAAGATTTTGAAACTAATAATATATGCCTCGCATTATTTCTTGTTGGAAAATTGGCATGTCATGTTCAGTGGGCTCCAAATGCAATTGCTTACTGAAATTTGAAGCAAATGTGGGTGAGACATTGAATATGCTTACTCCTTTTCTTTATTCATTAATTTGAACCGGATGGGGGCTGAATTGAACCAAACTTAATGGCAAGATGCACAACTTGGACTTGTCTTTTGCTTGGGTTAAGATTGTACTTCAACTGTTTCTCTTCCTTGTTCCTATTCCTTCATGTATCAATCAATGGAATAAAATAAAAAATGTTATTTTTATACTTTAATTTTATGATTCTTTTATACATTTATTTTAAATAATAATTAAAAAATTAATTATCATTTAAAATAATAATTTTAAATGATAATATTACAGCTCTTTTTTAACTTTTTTTATTATAAAAAATAAGTGTAATAAAGAAGGTGTAAAATTAAAATGTATAAATAACATAATTAAAACAAAATCCATGGTGATAATCGCACGTGTGCCAAACCAAAACCTAATGAAAATTGCTTAATTTGGCAGAAGAAAGAGAGTGTATGTCGGTCGGATTTGTAAGAATACATTGATTTGAGACCCTTTGCAACATTAAAAAAGAAGATAGATACCATAAGAAGTTTTGAAACTCTATTAAAAAAAAAATTGTGGATCTGATCCTCAGACATTTTTTTATGTTCAAATTTCAGCGTAAAAGTGCAGCGCATCTGATCTTTTAATTTTTTTTTTCTTATTATAGTATTATTAGACTTATTCCACAACCAGTCCAGTCACATGACGCTGTCACGGAACGTTTTAAGCTTAAAAATTTAATATTTTTCTATATGTACCTTCGAGATATGAAAAATTGATATTAAGAATGTTGGAATTAATTTATTTTGTGATTAAAATAATTTATAATTAAATTTTTATTTAATTTTTTTTAAAATGATTTTTTTTTAAAAAAAATAACTTATTCTTAAACATGTAATGTATCTAAAGTTCTTAACTTTTTTTTTTCTTCAAAGTTTTTATTTATTGAAAAAAATAATGATAAACTCTTTATCAGAATAAAATATTTAAAATTTTAAAAAAATTATATATATTTGATATAATAAATATAATTCATTTTTAAATAAAAACTATTTTTATATATTCTGATTTTTTACTTAGTAAAATAAACGAATCCATGTTTCTTTAATTGTTTTTGGTCAAATTAGAAATTAAGGGCATGTAGTCATGTTTAGTTTTTATTAATTTTTTTTAAAAAAAAT
Source organism: Castanospermum australe (assembly GCA_019955255.1). NCBI lineage: Eukaryota > Viridiplantae > Streptophyta > Magnoliopsida > Fabales > Fabaceae > Castanospermum > Castanospermum australe. Next base: position 120,983 of record NSJW01000618.1, on the reverse strand, counting down.
TACTTTTATTTTTAAAAGCTCCGCTGAGAAAAAACACAGCTGTAGAACCATGTGACCAACAACGTTACTGTATTTGCCTTTTTTTTTTTTGGTAGGCTACTATTTTTGTTATTTTTGTCTGCTTCCGAGTTCTATTACTTCTTTTGTTGTGTTCCACGTGATTTTTCATTATGTTCTGTGACTTTGTGTAATGGCTCCGCTTTCATAGCTAGAAAACAATGTGTTTCTTATGGCTTTGTTTGCATGGCTATGACATTAACGATGACTCTTCTCACTTTTTGCGTGATTGTCCTATTGCTACTAGCATTTGGTGCTCACGTTTCTGCCAAGCCCATAAATATTACAATTTTTGTAGAGATATAACTGTAAATTCTCTTTCTTAAATTGACCCCTTCCTTAAATTGAATATTCAATGGGCTACTCTACTTTTTTTTTGAATAATTTTGTCATAATATATAAAAATTTATTTATATAAATAATTTTTTATAAATTTATCTAATTCTAATATTACGAGACTTGAGTTAATTATTTAACAATGTTGAAGATGATCATCAACGAGTGTGGTCATGCGTTTAACTCGATGTTTCTCCACAAGTCCCGTTCCTAGTTATGCAGGGTGCAAAACTGCAAATGCAATGGAAACCTCCATCAGACAGACTTGTTAAAACATGCAAAATGTCCATGGAAGCTCTTGGCGCAATCCAGATGGGGCTGGTTATGGTGGCGTGATACGTGATGTGCACAGTAATTGACTAATAGGCCTCACTCATTTTTTGGGCATTAATTCATTGCTTCCAAAATCTGTGAGAAAATTCAAGTCCAAAAAAAAAAAAGGGTCAGAGAGAAAATTATGGCAGTTCCTTGCTTGTGCCCTTTACTTTGTCTGAAATCCGTGTCTGCATAGTGTTTTGCTTAAATAAAATATAGTTGCCTTTACCAATAAATATTGGGTACAATGATAAGTAAATTATATTTTAAAGAAGAAAACTAAAGTTTGAATTAGTGTTCAAAGATTATTCTTATAGTAATATTTATGAAATACTTTAGTGAAAGACTAAAAAAAAAATTAGTTTTGAAGCTGACTTTGTAAACTTTCAATCCCTCTTTGGCATTCTTATGCAAGCTATATCAACACATTCTTGGCATGTTTTTTTTTTGGGTCAACCACGTTCTTGGCATGCTTTTTTTTTTTGCCAACCACATTCTTGGCATGCTAAGTGTGTATCTAAATTAAAATTTACAAACTTGATTTTAGATGAACTTAATTTTGTAAACTTAATTTTGGTCAGAAGTGAATTTAATTGAAATAATTTATGTTTAGTAAAAAATCGCGTTCAGTTTAAAACTAAAAAATAATTACTTCAGACCAAACGAATTTTAAAAATCAAAATCATATTTGAGAAATAATATAAACACAAAAACAAATAAGACAAAAATAAGCAAAAATTCATTTGAACCTCTAAAAGCCAGTTTGGATGGGACAAATGTCTACTCAAACACACCTTAAGTTGTTAACTCGTCATCAGAATGTGATTTTTAAGTATGAGTTATGTGAGGGTAATCAATCACGTGCAGAGATTTATGATTAAGACGAGGTGCATCGCACAAATCAAAGAATGAAGTTGTTTAGAAAAATTTTTAAGCAAGCATTACTTACCTTAGATACTTTATAGTTAACATATGTAAAATTTGATGAGTCATATTATAAATGCATATCATTTTTTAAAAAATTGATAATAAATGTTAACGGTTAAATAGAATACTTAAAATAAACTATACTTAATTAAGACAACTATAAATTAGATTAGAGACAAGAAATCCATCTCATATAAAACGGAGACCAAATTTCTCTGTAGAGCTAAGACCAGCCCATCCCTTAACCCATTTAATTTAACTCAAGAACTTAGTTAAATGCAATTCCAATCTTCCTCATGCTTCCACAAACCTATCTATCCCATTTGTCCCTGATAACTGCTGCACAAGTAGCAGACCCGGGTTTTCCTTTTGGATGCAACATCTATATTGAGTTTGTAAACCTCTTCCTGAGGTTGATTCCAAGCAAGCTCAACCAAATGTTCCCTAGCATGTTTAGAGCCTTTGCCCGTTACAGCCTAGAAGGCTAGAACTCATTGGCTTTTCTGAGCATCATCGAAACCTTTAGACCATTGCTTCCCTGGATATCCTCAAAGACTTTTTTTTTTATTATTTCAAAAATGACAGAGGGGGCAGAGAGCACAAGAGAAGAAAGTGCACAAGGGGAAATCTGAATTTGGGAAATTTTCAGTGCATTGAAGGTTGGAAATAATCCTAAAGTAACAATTATGGTCGAAATAGTTTTGCACAGAAAGAGGAATATGGGCAAGAAACAATATGGATCTAGCCATAGAACAATCTCTGAGGATGTAACCAAGAAAATTCACAATTTTCAAGAGTGGTAATACTTCAAAAACCAATAAGCATTTTTTGCAAGAAAAGTTTTCATTCTTTGAGGAAAGCTCACAAGTGTTATCTTTCTGAGATCTGTGATATAATCTAAATATCAATGGGGAAATCACAGGACAGGAACAATGATTGAAGACCCAACCAGATTCTAATTTGAAGTTTGTAACTTTCATGTTTTCCTTCTCTCTAAATAAAGTCCCCAGTAAAAGACACCCAACTAGTTATCATTCCAAAAGGAGATGTACGTTGTTGCCCCTGCCAAAAGCCCATTTGAAACCCTTTTGGATGAGGGGGATGTGCGCCTTCCAGTAATGGGGGAGGCGAGAAGAAGGGAAGAAGGGGCTCTGGGCTGTGAGTTGAGTAAGAGCGTGGCAATAACAATTCAACTGGACTATGTTCTCTTGGTTAAAGACAGCCCAACTTAGCCTGGTCCATTAACCCAACTCAAACTATCTTAGAAGTTAGACGACCACGGATCGAGACTTGGTACTCCTGGCAACGTCGTTTGTCTTGGAAGATCCGCACCACGGATCAATTCCATGTTATATCGATCTACATCCCCCTCCTTAACTGACAAAAAAAAAAGGCGACGAAAAAAAAAAACACCTATCTTAGAAGCTCACAGTTTAGGATTAAGAAGACAATTCATTTATAGATAAAAATTAGACAATCACTTAATTAATTATTTGATCCCCATTGACTGTAGCGTTCTAGTTCTAGAAACTATATTATATACGATGAACTGTTAGTTTTCTTTGTCACAGTTAGACAGGTGTCACAGTATTGTTGAGTTCTTTGTGCCCTTGCAATGATACATATCCAAATTCACTAGCTTGATTGAAAATTCATATCATAAGCCAGCTAGTCGAGGCTTATTATCCATTTGGGCCCTCAAGTTCTCCTCATCGGCGAAACGCCTCCACTAGTTTTGTCGTGGACTTCATGGACGCGGTGTCACCGAGCTGAATCTGAAAACGACGACATGGCTTTCGGTAAGAGCACCAACACGTGTCCTGGGACGTGGCATCTGCAACATTAATGCCACACAGTACGTGTCAGGGCTTGAAAATGATGCACCGACTTGCTCCCTCACCAGATTTCTGCACTCGCTTTCCCTATATAAACGCCACGCTTGATGCTTCTCTTCTCCAACAGGTTCTAATAATCTGAACCAACTTCACTTCGTTTTTGTGCATTCTGCTCAGGAATAATGGCACACTATCAGAGTCAGTACGGTGATCAAGCTCGTAAGACCGACGAGTATGGCAACCCAGTGAGCCAAACTGATCAATATGGCAACCCAGTTCATCACACTAGCGGCACCTACGGAACCACTGGCGCCGGTGGTGGGTACGGAGCCAACGATGACCCCGGCAGACAGTATGGGACCACTGGCGGAGCTGACCGGTACGGAACCACCGCTGACACCGGGACACGGTATGGGACTACCGGTGGCACTGGGTACGGAACCGCCGCGGACACTGGCACACAGAATTATGGAACCACAACCGGTGGCACGGGGTATGGAACCACAACCGGTGGCACTGGGTATGGAACCACCACAACCGGTGACACAGGGTATGGAACCACCACAGCCGGTGGCACTGGGTATGGAACCACAACCGGTGGCACTGGGTATGGAACCGCCACTGGCCAACATCATGGGAAGGAACACCGTCGCGACGACCAATATTCTCATGGTGTGTCTGGTGGATATGATGTAGCCGGCGAGCAGCATCACGAGAAGAAAGGGATCATGGATAAGATTAAGAAGAAGCTTCCTGGATCACATCGCGACGACTAGATGCATATATATGTGGGTGTACATGTTGCCTTTGAAACTTTGAATAATTAGCTGCATATATATATATATATATATATAGGTATGGATAACGTCTACTTTCATGTCGTGTGTGTCTGTATATATTATAGAATATAGATAGACTCAGAGACGAATAAAAAGGCACATGTAGGGTGCTTCTTTAGCTTGCGCCTGAAATAAAAGGGCAATACGTTGCACCTCACTAAATATAGGGACATGTGTAAGCGTGCGCTGTTGTTGTGGGAAACCCTCGGCATGTGGAATTGGATTGTGGACTCGGGGGTGCTTTTGTTGCTTAATTATCTCTTCTACACAATTATTCTGCTGTTGTTGTTGTGTTTGATTTAGAAAACACAGTAATCTTTTGTTTTTTTTTTCTCCTTTTCAAATTAATCTGCGTATATGTACAAGTGTATGTGTTTCTTCGTTTCTTTTCTTTTATATTTTAACCCAGAAAAAAAAAACTGCATAATTTTTAAGCTACCAAAAGAAAGTAATTTTACAAATTATTTCTTTTAAGTACATTAAAAATTAATACTATTATCACTATTACTTAAATTTACGACTTACACTCAATTTTCTACCTATTTGAACCACTCTCAAGTGAATGCTTGCTGCCAACCGCATTTTATATATGATTCTGTTTAAATTGAGAGATAGTCACATAATATTTTTGCTGCTAATCAAATAAAAATATACTTTTACACTTTCCCATGTTCTCTAGAAGTTTTAGTTTTCAAATTGAAAATTGTCACGTACAATATGTATAAATATTGTAATCATCTATACAGTTCAAGAAATCAACTACAGTCCATTTCTTCATATTTCTATATGGTGTCAAAAGACCCTTTGCTTAACCAGCTTCCTCAGCAGTGGCCTCTGAAACTTCCACAAACACATGTAAACCTCTTCCCCTTCACATGATCCAAAAGATCTCATCCAATTCAATGCTGTTGCCCGTCTCCCAATGAAGCTGGTTAAGCAAAGGGTCTTCTGATCATACCACATGGAAAACTTGCCCCCCCCCCCCCCCAAGATTCCTATTGTGAAAGACAGTCTACTTCTACCCCCAACTACATGAACTATCAAGTATCAAGATTCAAGTGGTTATTTTTCAACGATTTTAAAACCAAAGATTGTGGATTTAAGGTATTTTTTTTCTTTTTTTATTTTTGGTACATTTAAATGTGGGTTTAAGTTTATTACCTTATGAAGTGGTACTCGTAAAACTAAAGTTTGCTTTGGCTGCCTTTTCCCAGGCCATGCATCAACATCAGGCGTGATTAAAGGCACCTAGAAACGAAAACGAATTAAAGGAAACAGGGTCTTTAGCATTGAAAAAGAGTAGGATTTCGCTACAACTTGCCAGTGCATGGGCCTTTTCACTCTTGAGGATCTGTAATAAGATGAAATTGAATATGGGAAGCAAATTTTTTAATTATTTTTTAAATTGGTTTATCATTGGTTGTTTAGCCACATGTCTGCTAAATGGAATTCTCGAGGAATTTTCGTTCTTATAAATTATTATATATATGCTGGGACTATAAAGTCAGATCTCTATAACTTCCATGTCACATTAAATTTTGTGTATTGGTTAATTTCACGGTTAAAAACAATTAACATTAACCTTATGAAGTACAAATACTTTCAAAACATATTAAACTCTAATAAGGCACTTCAAATTTTGATGTGTCATTGTAGCTATATGCCTATATATCCTCTGTTCCTATTCCTTATCCCTTAACTACTTAATACCTCTACGTCAAGGCTTAAAGCCTGTGAAAGAGAGAGTACACATACATGAAAATGATTCCAGTTGACAAAATCTACAATAAAAGATAAAAAAAAATGTACTCTTAACATAGCTGGTCTTATGGTTGTGGATGAGTCAGTTCTCTCTCTCATGCCAGATATGTTTCCATTTGGTTCTGGGTGGCTAGGAGAGTCCAATTATTGGTTCTGGGTTTCTGGTCTTCTACTTCAGCATTGTTCTCGCTCAAGTCTTGTATGTCCAATATCTCAACTCTACGATTAGTCTTCTTCTTTATTTTGATTGCAACATCCTGTGGGATGAACCTGCTACACACAATTACCCTGGTCTGCTTGTCTCCAACTAGACATGGCAATTATACTCGGACTTGCAAATATCCAACCCTCCCCGTCTCGCACCCTAATTTGTTTTTTTTAATTTTTTACTTTCCCCTCACCCCACTTACGTGCAATGTCTTTCATTCTTGCCGTAATTGAAAATTTCCTTATCACTCGCCCCTTCTGCTAGGTTCCTTTCCCTCCCATTCCCAGTACTTCGTCTTCGTCCCTGTGCCGTGCAAAGTTGCAGATTGGAGATTGTGTGTTCGTCAGTCTGCGTGGTCTTCCTCTTTGAACGTTCCTGTGCCGTGCAGATCGGAGATTGAGCAACTCAGGTTTGCCATTTTTACCTTCCTTGTTTGCTTTTAGGCTGTTCGTTATTTGCCTTCCATTTTATCTCTGCTTCCTCTATTGCTTTTGTTACTCTTCCTTTTTTGAGTTTATTTTATTTGTTTCAATTTTTTCCTGTTTTGAAAAATACATCTCCTGATAATATCTGGTCCCCACATCGTCCCAATTTGTTATTTGGCCTGAATAGTGCTCAGAGCAGTGGCACTGAGATGGGGACTAGTTGAGAAAGAAACCGGTCAGAGATGGGAAACCTTATTTCTGCGATTTTCTATTTCCCGTCAACTACAATTGGGGACCCAAATCAGCCGTATCTGATGATTGTCTATCCTGTACTGGAAGCTACTTGTTGACTGATTTGGATGCTTCTTAGCAAGCATTAGTTCACGACCGATTGCATATATAGTGTTCTTATTTTGATAAGTTTACCTTTTAGTTTTATTCCTCTTTCACTGACAATTATGGGATGACAAATGGTGATAGCATATGTTGTCTTCCCTGTGGTTGCAGAGTTCCTATCACATTGTATCAGTAGAAAATTTATTTTGGAGGGGAAAAAACTTGACTATTTAAGATCAAACATGGTAATTGCTACATTTTAATAAGGGGGTAAGCATAGTACCCTAAACTAGTTTTAGTTTTCTGGTGAGTTAAGGTAGTCCCACCTCTAGTTGTGCAATTCAGGTTATGGTCTTCGGTTTTTTCTTTTATCCTATTTTAGTTTTCTGCAATATGCAGTTCTTGTTTAACAAGTATGGACTCGAGAGTTGTGGATCACTTGTTTAAGCTAGGAAAACAGAAAATTTGTTGTAGTGTCTTGAGGACAAACTTGTAATTTTTAAAAGGCAGGGCTCTTGGTTCTGATCAAAAGGATGGTTTCTTCTTTGTTTTCTTTTTTCAAGTTTAATTGGAATTCTGTAACATTAAAATCATATTTTTTGCATAATCCAAGTTTTGTTTATCCAACTTCATTGATGAAAGCATGTTACTTGAACATTTAGGTGTGATTGTTTACATAGCTTTTCTAAAACATCTCTTATGAACCAATTTTATGAATTATTTTATTTTTTGCCCTATCTTTATTTTTCTTTTTCCATTTAGTTTAATATGATGATAATATGAAATAGTCACCTGGTGGGTATCTTATACTAACATGGAAATTGTTTGCTTGTGTTGGTCTTCTATGATAGTGCCTTTTCTCTGCAGCACCCTTCACTGAAATAGGATAATATGAATGAAAGCATGGTGATTACAAGAATAAAAAAGAGTTTAATGTGAAGCTAAGTTTGATCCTTTTAATTTTCACTTGTTTCATTTGCTCTCCTGGATTTAAAATTCAAAATTCTTTTTACTGTGTTAAATAAATAATAATTTAAAATTCAAAATGGATGATTGGTACATATTCCCTTTCTGCAAGGTAATTTTTTTTTTTTAAAGAAAAAAGAAAAGAAATAGTAATGGAACGATGGAAGAGGAGAGCTTGTTGCCTTCTTTATGTGAGTACTTTTAATATACAGGTTTTGGAGTTTGCCTTTATTGTCTAAGTGAGTACTTTTTTCTGGGCTCTCTTTTTTATTCAGCTTTGATAGTTTCATGAGAAGTTTGAGGGCTTTATTTCATAGGTACCATTTCTGCTGCTTTGTGTTTTGTTATTTGTAATTTTTGTTTTTTTGTTGGCAGTAAAATTTATTCTTTTACAGCATAACTTCTAAAAAATGTACCAAAAAACATAACTTCTAAAAAACTGCATAGTTTTTCTATTAGGCATCTGGCCCTTCGCCACTCTGATATAGCTAGAATATGCTTCTCTTAGGAGATTGCAATGCAATCTAGCTATCAAGTCACCATACATATGATATTTGCCATCAAATTGAATCTTCAATCTGGCTATTAGTTAATGTCTTATTAGAAAGTATTTTAGTTTTTGCTTGCATTATATTTTTTAGAAATATTTAACAATATGATTGAGTATTTATTTGTTTATGCAGGTGCTATAAATTTGTTTTCTAATGGAGGACAATGTCATTATGTCACCTCTTGAAAATGTTGGCACTACCAATATGTCACCTCCTGAGGCAACTTCCAATAATCCTAATCCTCTAGTAGAAAGCTCTAATCCAACCGAGGAGCCTCAAGCAACAGAATCTGCCACAGCACCAGTAAATGGAGAAGAAGCACCTGAAGAAGATGATGACAAAGCTAGTGTAAAAAGTGCTTTCTGGAAACATTTCCAAAGATTCAAGGTAGATGGTGAATGGAAGGCAAAATGTTACCATTGTGGCAATGTACTAGGAGCAAATCCAGGAAATGAGACCAAGACATTTAAGAATCATGTGCAACTCTATTGTAAGAGAATAAGGCAAGCTAGCTCAAAGCAATCAACTATTGCTGAATGCTATGCAAAACGAGGGAAAAGCGGAGATTCTGTAATATTTGATCAAGACATTTCAAGAAGTTGTCTTGTCAAGATGATTATTATGCATGAATATCCAATGTCAATAGTGGATCACATAGGAATGAGGAGGTTCTTATCTAGTTTGCAATCATTGTTTAAGTGTCCCACGCGCAACACAATTTAAAAAGACATCCTGTAAGTATATGAGAATGAAAAACTTAAATCAATGAAGGCGTTGGACAAAAATGGAAGTAGAGTAGCAATTACTTCTGACATGTGGACTTCTAATCAAAGGAAAGGATACATGGTTGTCACAGCGCATTACATTGATAGCTCTTGGAAATTGCAAAGCCGTATTTTGAGGTATTTTTCTTTACATTTTATTTACTTTTTGGTTTTTTATCACTCCCTAATTTCTCTATTACTTTAATTTTCAGCTTTACCTATGTTCCTACTCCTCACACAAGTGAGGTACTCACTAAAACATCAATGAAGATTTTGTTGGAATGAAATATAGATAGAAAATTATCCACTATTACATTGGACAATTGTTCTACAAATGATGCTGTGATGGATGATTTATTGGAACGTTTGGATGGGGGATATTTGTTATTGAGGGGAAAATTGTTGCATATCCGATGTTGTGCTCACATGTTAAATTTGATTGTGAAAGATGGTTTAGAAATAGTTAAGGAGGGTATTGAGAAGATTCGTAATAGTGTGCTATATTGGAATGCAACACGTAAAAGACATGAGACATTTGTGTCTTGGTGTAGCAAAACAGGAGTCCATTTACAAAAAATTTGGTGTTTGATTGTCGAACTAGATGGAACTTACTGCTTGGTTGTATAGTGATGTGTTTCCTCGTTTAAGACAAAAAGAACTCCAATATAAAAGTGTGCCAACTAATGCAGAGTGGGAACTTGCTAAAGAGATTTGTGGTAAATTGAAGGTGTTTTATGATGTAACTCAATTATTTTTTGGGACACAATATTCAACTGCAAATATATATTTTCCAAATATTTGTGAGATTAAGTTGGCATTGAATGAGTGGCTCACTTCTTCTAATCAAATGATTAAAGATGTAGCATTTAATATGTTGATGAAGTTTGAAAAATATTGGGATGATATTCATGGCATCATGGGTGTTGCTGTTGTCTTAGACCCTAGGTATAAGATGACTTTGCTTGAGTACTACTTTCCAAAGTTATATCCCATTGACTACTTCAAGCAAATTGAACGAATTCAACAAATTTTTTATGACTTGATTAATGAGTACCAACAAAAGAAGAATTCTTCAAGTTTAAGTATGTTTGAGCCTTCTACCCAAGAACTCATTGGTTCTGGTGATAACTTGTCTGGTTATGATTTCTTTGTGAGGAAGAAGAAGCAAGCAAAGGGTTCATTAGTCAGGACTGAGGACTGAGTTGGCTCATTATTTGGAGGAAGATGTTCTACCAAGAACTCCTGACTTTGATATTTTAATTTGGTTGAAGGTAAATGGAGTAAAGTATCCAACTCTTTAAGAAATTGCTAGAGATTTATTTGCTATTCCAGTGTCTACTATGTTACTTCTGAATCTGCTTTTAGCGCGGGTGGTCGTTTGATTAGTCCTCATCGGGGTAAATTGAAAGAAGCTACAATAGAAGCTTTGATGTGTACTCAAAATTGGTTGTGGGCTTTAGAAAATAAAGATAATCTTATATGTTCCATTTAATCTTTATGGTTCATTTTTATTTTATAATAACATTAATTTTGTTTATTTTTTAGATGAAAAACCTCTCACTTTGAGTGATTATATTACAATTAATGATGAGAAGAAAGAGAATGGTAAAGAGTTGATTACATGATGGAGAACTATGCAAGAGCAAGTGTTAGAGTTTATTTTTATTGTTGATTTCTTGTCCAATATTTTAATTTCTAAGACTTTATTATATTTAGAAAATAATCATGTTATTAACTTGTATAATTTCTGACTTGTTAGAATTTGTATTCTTCTTTAAACATATATTTTAGTTTATGTCATATTATGACTATTTTTTTATATTTCAATTGATTATTATGTGAATTTATAGCTAAACTGATCATAGGTGTAGGTAGGGTGTGAGTTCTTTATTTTTGCTGTGGGATAGATTCGGATTTTTTCATTCAAGACTGGCAGGGGCGGATTATTAAAAAAGAAAAAAAAGGGTGTAGGGTAGGAGCAGGGTCGGGGTGGGAGAAAACCCGCCTTTACTCACCCCATGGACTTTCTCGTTGTGAATTAAGGGACCTAAGAAATGCCGCAAAATATGTTACTACACTAAATTACTTCAATGCTACTAAAATTTTTTTTGGGGTAATTAAAATTGCAACCTTTTCAATAAAATTAAGTCTTGCTACTACAATACGAAGTTACAAACTTTTTGACCTTCTAAGTACAGCATGTTAGTTATGTACTCGAAAGGGAGGAATTGAAAGGGTGGAGGGGAGGGGTGGGGTGGTGGATAAACAAGAAATACATGTTTAGTGACACTCACACACCATGCATGTAACAACTCACACAGAAAAATGGCCATTTTTCTATTTAGACACCTTGGTAAATATTTCTCTCCACACCAAAGAGCACATAACAATGGCTTCTCTGCATTATCGTGCTCTTGTACCTATTTTCTGTCGCATCATTCTCTTCCTGATGATTTCCTATCCACCCACCATATTTTCACAAGACCCAAGCTCCTCAAGCCCCACCATAGCCCAATGCTCATCAAGCCTCCTTCCTCTTGTTCCCTGTGCACCATTTGTGCAGGGTACTGCTCAGTCTCCAGGGCAGACATGTTGCGGCAACCTCAAGCAACTCTACAGCCAAGAGCCACATTGTCTTTGCCTCTTGCTCAATGACACTGCCTTGAGCTCTTTTCCCATCAACAGGACACTTGCTCTGCAGCTGCCTGCTCTTTGCACCCTTCAAGTCAATATCTCTGCCTGTCCAGGTTACATAATCAGTCACATTAAATCTTGAGCATATCTAGCAATTTTATATAATGGATTTATTTATTGCATTAAAAAGTGGGTCCAATGCTAGTTCTTTTAGTCCAACTCCTAAAACCATCAGTTTTACATTCTTTTGTCCCAAGTTTGGGTATATTAATAGCATACTTGAGGACCTTGCTGGTATTCATTGAATCAGTTTTGACACTATTTTTGCTGCAGGGGAACAAGTACAAGAGCCTCCAACTTCACCAGCTTCTCAAGGACCTCCAATTTCACCAGCTTCTCAAGTGTCTCCAACTTCACCAGCTTCTCAAGTGCCTCCAACTTCACCAGCTTCTCAAGTTTCCTTCGGGACAAAGAACAACTCTACTGTTGCTGGTATACAATCACCTCTTATCTCCATTCTTATTAGCCTCTAATTTCTGCATTATTAATGAGATATCTCTCAACGTATCAAAATCAATGGAAAATATGAAACTTCTAAGAACTAGGTTGGCTTTCGTATTAATTGCACAGAATTATAATGTCCTCTATCGAAGTCCTGGAAGTTGAATCATGCTTTTTAATGATCCTCTCTTTCTACTGAAATTTGTAGCTTCTCCGGCAGTTTCAGTGGCACCAAGACCTACCATGATGGGATTAGGGTTTGGAAGAAGCGAAGCCATTAACTTGAAGGCAGGGAACGGATTATCTGTGCTAATGACTCTGGCAATTTTATTGCTCACTTTAGTACCATGCTAATTTGAAATCATATATTCAGTCCGCTGTAGGGTTCATTGTTAGACTAGGGTCAACAGATATTTGCACTTAGTTTATTACTATTTATTATGGTGGTGGCGAGTCATAGTAGATTGTTTAGGTCATTTCTCCAAGAATTTGTAAGTGGATTATCCTTGTGTCTAAATGGAACAGAAAAATAGTGTTATTCGCTAAGTAAAATGTGCTATTGGAATTTAGATATTATAAAACCTAGTGTTCTTGCAACTGCATAGGACTTGCCACTCACCTTCATATCTCCCTGTTTTAATAGTCATAATAGCATGCCATTCAATGATCATCCGTCCCCGTTGAATTGTACAAGTAACATGTGATTGACCTGCAATACATCTATTCCGTTTCTGCTATAATACAAGAATTGTAGCAAAATTCTAAAGCAAATGTAGATGACAACACATAATTTTAGTCTACACAAACCACTGAATATTCATGTTCCCAATTTGAACCCAAACATTACCTCATGATATGTAGGTAAGAGATCTGATTTCAGTAGTTCTGCTATAAATAAAGATAAGATCGTCAATAATGACTTTAGCAATCAGATGGAACTTTCAAGATTAGAAGAAATGTAACACAGGCACCAACATGACAATTTTGTGAGGAACAATAACAATACATTTCCAAATACAACTAATTAACTTGATTTGTCTCAGAATAGATATAATCGGAAGATTATACATGTAAACAGAAGTATTACCTTACAAAATTTAGTGCAATGCTCAAAGTTTGAATTCATTCACCTCGAATTATATTCTAAAAGTAAGCTATGTTTGCAGTATCTATGGATAGACTACTCCAAACTAGGAGCCACCTCCGTTGGATTGGACTCAAATACATCTGAGTCGGAGGCCTCAGGTTCTTCTAAAAGTTCTCTAGACTGAATAGATTCCTTGTATGCAGGGGTCTCCTTAAAATCTGTTGCTCCTTCATTATATGTTGCGACAGCAATCCCACAAGCAATTAACTGCGATCACAATAAGCATAGAAGCATTTAAAATTGAACTAACATATGCAAATAGTAGGACTAGACTACTCTGACTCCCCAGATAAGATATTCCTTGGCCTCCAGGAGGACAAATTACAGTTTATTGAAGGGACCATCTGCATAAAGGTCTTGACTATCAAAGAACAAAGGTATAAAGTTTGGTTTGCAAAGCTCTGTATTCTTCCAACCTTATTCTTTCTAATGGGTAAAGAGAAAAAAAAATCATATACACAAGTTTTAGTTTTTGACTTGAGATCTACAAGTTCAGGGAAATCAGTCAGGGCTGTTGCATTTTTCTGTTTACATGTACAAAATCTCTTGTCAAACACAAAGAATGAAGATCATACTACAGCAACATCATAGAAAATAATATTGACAGTGCAAAATTGATATTTCACATAGCAGGTGATCATAAAATGGCTTCAAGGTTAACTGGGTCTACAGTGATGTTATGGTTGGGATGTAAGATGCTTATCACAAGATTTTGCTAAGAATCAACTGTGATCAACAAGGCCTTCAATGTCCATTTTTAGATATAAGTTGGCCATTCCTCTTTTCATTTCATTAAGACCTATTCGTTTATATTCCCAAGCCATTAAACCATGACATTGGAAACCTAAATCTCACCGAATGAGCAATCATAGGCAAATTTCAAAAATATTTGCAACATCAAGGCTGGCAGCAATTTCCCTTTTTTATTGCCACTTGGAATAAGGATCGACTGGAAATTTTTGAATAGAAGTATCCCTTATTTGAAGGAACCATGTGAATTCACTTCTGCTGTCCATCCTAGTTTTAATAGCATCCAGATCAAGATTGAAGAGTGTTTTGCAGATGAATGGGTAAATTCATACACTTAGGAAGAAAGAAGAGTTGAGGCCCATGCCAACTAGGCAAGGCAAGCAGAACACAAGTAGGCTTATAACAGTTAGAGATTAAGCCAACAATTCTTAAAAGATAATCTTAGGAGTGATTGCTTGTTGAAATGTGATACAGGTGTCACATTATACAGTTGTATAATGGCAGCAGACAAAATCATTCAGCAAATAACTAAATAAAGCTGAATTACTAATGGGGAAATGGATTCATTTAGTGAAACTGTGGAAGCAGGGATACATGCAAATGCATGTTCAATGTGGGAACACGTTCTTCAGAACTGACTACCATTCTCACAAAATCGCTTCCAAAAAGTTGCAATTCAAAGAATTGGGACAATGGTTGGGGAAATACATCACAATAGAAGTTTTAACAGAGCAAACTATTTACTGGGAATTCATTACTGTGAAGTACCAAATCTCCTAAAAGCTTTAAGGAGTTAGGTAGAGACCTAAGAATGGTTTTTGTATCTCTAATATAATCCCTCACGACCCAGGTCCACTTTTACCTAGAGCTTAAATTTAACTTAATTATGAAGAATGGAGTAACAAGGATTAAACTCAGGACCGATTAATCACAGAAGCTATGATACCATGTCAAATAAGAAACACCAACTCTCCTAAAAGCTTACAGGGTCATGTGAATGCCCCCGGAATAATTTTTATATCTCTAACAATTACTTAAAAAATGCAACACCACTTCAAAGTTTTGTAAATAAGTGAAGAAATCAAGTTTAAACTAACAGAAATCGTTTAAAATTTAGTATAATGCAATCAAATCCATTGGAAGCACACTCAACACTGATGCCATAAGATTTACAGAGTAAAAGTTTAACATTTTTTTTGGGTTAAAATTCACAATTTATATTATATTGAAATATACTTTCCATTTTTGTTTCTACTACTTCAGAATCAAAAGCATCTACAAGCTCCCTAATTCATTTTTACCTAAAAAAAAAAAACGTAAGAGTTCATTTCAGAATTATCCACCAGCACAGAACCGAAGAAGCAAAAAGTCCAAGACTTGAAGGCTATACCGCAAAAACGACGCCAAAAGCCCACAAATACTGCACGAAGAAGCCGAGGGCATCCCACTGCGGCCCTTCCCAGAAGTCCGGTTTGTCGCCGGGAAGCTCCGGCAAGAAGTACCCGTCGTCAGCGTCGGCAACGGCGTCTTGAATCTCATCCGTCCGTTGCGGTTCTTGATCTTGGGTGATGGTGGAGCCACGTCGGTTCTTGCCGTCCAACCTTCCCGAGCGAGGAGAGAACTTCTTGGCTGAGACTATGTGAAGGTTTCTTCTACTTGAGGATGGAAGGGTGAGGTGGGGAAGGCGAGGGAGGGAGGTGTACGGGGTTCCGGTGGCGTTGCCGTAGAGGATTCTCGCACCACCAGTGCCTATTGTTAACGCCATTGGTGGTGGATGAGATGAGGGAGCTACGTGCACTGCAGAAGCTGTGGATAAGAGAATCAGAAATAATAAGAACGTTTGCGGTCCGTTGCAGGGTCCATTTCTGTTTCTGAGTTAGAGTCGGGTTTGTTTTTCCCCTAACCCCATGTGTGTTCGGGGTATTTGAAATGCATTATTACCCTATGGGTTTTGTTAATAAATTAAAATAATTTTTTTTATTTTTTATTAAATTATCTTAATTATTTTAAAAAATAAATATTAATTATATTTCAAAATTTTAAAACATTAAATGTTTAAACTTTTTATTTAATAATTTTAATTTTTGATTATTTAATATGTGTTTTTAAGATACATACTAATAAAAAAACTCTTAACTTATTATCTTGCATTAAACATAATCTAAAAATTAAAACAGTTAAGATGGCCGAATTCTGTGTACTAATATCAAGGTTTTAAAAATTAAACCGGTTACTGAATAGGTCGAGATACTGATTCAAGGTTTAATGATTCAACCGTGGTTGAACTGTGGTCGAACCGAAATATAATTAAATATATATTTATATTTATATATATTAAAATTCTAATATGTATACTAGTTAATAATTATATATATATATATATATATCACTCATTTACTATTTATATCATTGTTATTCATAAAAATTTATTTTATTTTATTTTATTTTATTTCATCTCACAAAGATTTATTAAATATTTAAATTATTGTTTATTAATAAATATATTTTATTATAAATCTACTTATTTATATTTAATATGTTAAAATAATTTTATTTTTATTTAATAAAATCTTAGTATGTATATATACAATATATAATATGAATTAAGTAACTGATAAGTAATGATACGGGATAAAATAACTTTATCATTTTTAGAAAAAGCGTATATTCGATCTATCACTACAAAGTAACTCACCTCTCTCAATTTTAGGATAGAGTTTCTATTGATAGAGTACATTCTAAAAAAGAGTGTTGTGTCTTCTCTCCCCAGCTAATAAAGGAGATTTTCCAAGCATTGATGAATTAGTCTGCACTTAGTTTGAAACATTTCAGCTTTAAAAAAAGAAATTTGTATAGTATATAATAAAGAATAGGAGCATTATAGTTAAGTAGTTTAGTTGGTCAAGTGGTTTGCAACTGGAGTGTGATTGAGGGAGCCCTGAGTGTGAATCTTGTAATGAAACTTTTGACGTTTATGGATTTACTAAATGTTCAATCGGTCAACTTATAAATATTAAATATATAATAAAGCACACAATGTAATGAGAATTCACTTAGTATAGTGGTAGAGAAGCTTGAATCACCGCCTGCGACCCAGGTTCAAATCCAGTTGGGCAGAATTTTGCTATGTTCAGTGACCACCAAAACAACGTCATTTCACTTAGTACCAATTAAAAAAAAAATGGTCAGAATCATCAATCATACAAATCAGTGTCGATTTGTAATTGATTTATCGATTTTTTAAACAAGAGCTCTTCCGATAGGAGGGTCAGATTGGGCACCGGGGTCCAAGAACAAGAGCCCTCGTTGACCAACCCTTCCATCCCCCAAATCTCAATTAATGGATGAATAATCTGAACCATTACAACAGCAACTGCAAAACAACCAGATGGATCCACCGGCACATAACTCGTAATATTGCATTCTTCCGTTTAATTTTAACGTTTATTTGGATTAATTTATTTTATATTTAAAATAATTTATAATTAAATTTTTAAAAAAAAATTTAAAAAATATTTTTTTTAAAACTAATCATTTTTAAACATACTCTTACTTTTATAATAAATTTTGCTTAAATTCTAACACACGCTTCAAACAATAAATCAACCTAAATAAATGAGATATATTAGCCACCTCCCCGCTCAGTTGTTCGCTGAAATTGATCTCAACTTAACATTAATAGTTAGAAAAAAAAATTATAGATATTTAGATTAGAGTATGTAATTTTATTTTTGAATGAATTTAATTTTATAAAATTTAATTTTGATTTAAAATATATTTAAATAATATAAATTTTATATTTAATAAAAAATTACGTTTAGTTTAAAAATAAAAAATAATTTTGTTAGATTAAATAAATTTTTAAAATTAAAAATATATTTAAAAATATATAAATATTAAAATAAATAAAATAAAAAATAAATAAAATTTTTTAAACCTTTAAAAAGTTAATTTAAATATAAAAAATATTTATTCAAACACATTTTTATATTAAATATCAAATTTTATTTATAATAAAAAAATTAAATATTATTTAAAAATATTTTATAAAAAGAAAAAGTACGTAGCTCTAATGAAAAATATTATTATTGACTCCGTATGTGCAGAACAGTTCAATAGAGAATCTTATACAGTGAGACCACTGGAAGTCTGGAATAGAAGCCGCCACCAATGTGTATCTTCCCAACTCCCAAGACATCTGACAATTTTCACAAAAATTACCGAATACTTGAAGCATTTAGTGTGACGTTTCGTTTCTTTTCCACGACTATTGAGTGACGTTCACTGCACATGAAAGATATATTTCACCGAATATCATCAAAGTTAATTTTATATTTTCTTAAATAATTAATTTCATATTTTTTTAATTATCAAATCGTAAAATATTTCATGTAACATTAAATTTTTATTTTTAAATTTAAATTTTTTTCTCAATATTAAAATGATTGTTTAAAATATATAACATTAGTCTGTGGCCAGCGCTTTATCCATTCGATATCACTTTTTTTTAAAATTTATTTTTCGTATTATTAAAGCTGCGAAAGTGGATTACTATTTACTGAACTTGATCCGAAAATAGCATTTTGTAGCCAAAATTTGATGGGATGACCTGGGCCCCGAAATTACTGGATTGTGAGCCCTATCAGTTTTCCCGCTCATCCTGACGGACCTGATGTTGACCCCCAAAAAAATATCGCCTGGGCCCCAAAGTTATTTCTCCTTACCCATCACTACAAGTGACACCAGAATTTGGTGTAATTCTTAAAAATGTCGTAAATTTTGATTTATTTAAATTATCATACATAAGTAATGTTATTAGAATTAAACGATGTTAAATTGATAAAATTTTTTATTTAAATCAAATCAGTTTAATCAATTATATATATATATAATTATTTTTTCATATATCATAAAATTATAATACGTATTATTAATAATAAAAATATACAATAAGATTTTAATATAAAAATTTTATAAAAATTTTTATTTAATAAAAAAATTAAAATATAAAAAAAAAAGATTAAAACAACTTCAAAAAATAACAAATTTAAATTTTAAAAACATCTTTAATTAAATCAATTTAAATTGTCACAACAATAAGTTTGAAAAAAAATTCAATTAACACATTATGAGTTACATAATTATTTTCACATCAAAAAATATAATTATTTAAAATTTAAAAAAATTTCAAAAAATAATCATAACGGACAGATTTTTTTTCTTGTTTATTGCATTAAATCATAATTAAAATGAGAGATAATTGAGGATCGGACTAACTGGTACAATTCAGTTCTAACAAGCATGCACATAAGTGAAATCGGAAATGATAATAATGGTATAACATTTTTCACTACACAAATTTGTTTATTTTAAAAAAAATACTATGACAACCAAAAAACTATTTTTATAAAAATAAATCAAAGAAAACAAAAAAAAAAAAAGAATGAATGAAATTAATAATACTCTTAAAAATATATTTGATTTAATTTTTTAAATTTTAAAATTGTAATCTGCATAGAAGTTTCTTAAACAAAAGTTATAAGGGAAATTTTTGTCCAATTGATGATTTGGAAATCTTTAAAACAAAATCACACTCGTAATCTTTTTCTTCCATTTTACTATTAATTTGAACAATATTTTCAAATTATACTGTAAAACTAATATCTAAAGAACATACAAAATATAAAAAATTTAACATAATAGGTTATAAATTTAGATATATTTTAAGGATTATAATTTATAATTATTTATATAGCCTAATTTTTGTTTTTAGCCTCTCAAAATATATTAGGATTCAATTTCTTATATTAAAAAAAATGGAAGTACCTCCAACGACTGAAAGTGAAAATGAAAGCAACAAAAACCGCAAAACGCACAATATCTGGGAACAGTTTGATTCCGTTGAATTGAATAAACCGAAACAACAAATTCTAATTCTAAAATTTTCACATCTACCATCTACGTTTCTGTGGTTCCATCTTTACATGTTCCGTGTGCTGGCGAAACGTTTCGGCAAGCCTACCACAAAATCTCGCAGCGCCGAAACGTGCCCCACCCTCCTCCCTACATAGCCTGCAGCGACTCCGACATCCACAAAATATCGGACGGCTCCGGATAATCGAACAACCCATCCACCGTCACATAACGGCCCACGTTGTCGGCGTCGCACTCCACCGGCAGCCCGGATCCAAACCCAAAGGCTTCGTAGTTGTTAATATCATCCTCGAACCCAAAGAACCCTGTCAGGTCCATCCCTTCCGGACCAACCCGGCCCGGCTCTGCATTTTCCTGCTTGCCCTCCTTGCTCTGCGTCGCCGTCGGCGGTAACCCGAGTTCGTCGTCGGATGCTTCGAAAAGATACCCAAGGTTCGATTGCAATTCGCCGGATACGGGTGCCTGGGTCGGAGCCATCACATCCGGACCCGGGGCGAGTATTTCCTCTTCGAAGCTCTTAATGACTGAGTCGAGTCCCTGCATCGTTGGGTCACGCTCGGCGACGTTATACGTGTCGTCAAGTATGTTCAGAAGGTCATCCTGGATCCCCCTGGCCCCGGCCGAGTCAAGGGCCGCGTTGTCCGAGTCAACCCACTCGCCCGAGTTCAGACAAGACTCCCCCGAGTTCACCCGGGTAAGTTGAGACTCGGACGAGTTGACATCGGAGTCCGAGTCAACCCGGGGAATCTTTGACTCAGGCAAGTCTCCCTCCGAGTCATCCCGGACTCGCTTCCCGTTGCCCTTGCGGTCCTCCATTTCAAAGGGGCGTTTGGGTGATGAGAAAAGTTGAAAGGTGGATGGAGAGACGAGAGAATCCGAGAAAGAGCACTTGTTTGGGGAGAGGGAAAATCTTGAGCAGTGGGAAAGAAAAGAGTGAAGAGAGAGAAAATGAGAAGTGTTTGGGTGAGAGGAGAGAGAAAGGGAGGAGGGTATATATATAGTGGTGGGAAAAGTGGGATAGGGTTTGTCTGCTTTGATTCATAATATGTCAGATTGAGACAGGAGCGTGCATACCGGGAAAAAGCCGCGTCACGGACGTCTCGTTATTTCTACTTTTTTCTTATTCAATCAAATATCCAAAAAAGCTGCACAATAGCAATAACAATAAAATAATGTATGCATTAAAAAAATATTTTTCCTCTTTTTGACGTGTGAGATCCGTTGGCCATTATTGCGATGAGGGAGGATTTCTTTTTCTTTCTCTTTTCTGGCAATTAACTAAATTTAAATGGGGAGTTTGAAGTCCGGGGATGCTGGCCCACACACATCGGAAAAAAATCATGTGGTTGGTTTGGTTTGGTTTGGTTTTTTTTTTTTTTTTTTGAAAGGTTTTGGTTTGGAATTTTCGGAGTGGTCACTGGTCAGTGTTGGAAGTGGACCAGCGGTGGTAGATTCTCGGCTCAGGCCAACTTTGCTGTCTTTTCAAGTTTCTTAAGTTTAGAAAAGATCTTAAGTTTAGAAAATATCATTAGATCTTGTTTCGTTTGACATGTTCTTGCTAATTATTCAATCCACAACGCAAGAAAAAAAAAAAAAAGAAGGTTCCAAGTTTTCAAACCTAGAAGTTGTGGGATTGTTGTAGAACCACCAATTGCGTGGCTTTCCCTTTGATTCGCATCCTCTTGCCGGTTTTTATTTTTTACTTTCACATTCGTTTGGACTGGGCGGGGCGTTGATTGTTAGTTTCTCTTTCTCCACACGCAACGTTTGCGAAATGGTGAGCGTAAACTGATTCTTTTCCTTTTTTGAAAAATGTTCTCGTTGCCCAATTTAAAAACGTTTCGGTAGAAATTTATTCTATCGTAAAAATAGCTGAATGGCTATAACTGAATCGTTGAACGATTGAAGAGGGAAAAATTCAAACGTCGAAAATTAAACGAGTAGAAAAGATTCATTAACAATTCGCTTAAAATGTCAAAGAACCTAAAATTATAAGTAATATCGACCTTATCTCAAGGGTGGAAACTGTAAATCATCGGGTTTAACCATGTCACAAGATTACTACTTAAAGCATCTTGTTTGGTATTGCGCAAGTGGAATATTATTGTATACGTCGTTTTATACTGTACAATGTGATTGGGTCTGGGTCCAACCTAGTAGGCCTGGTTCATCTATTTCGTTGCAACTTGTGAAGGCGAAGTCACCCATTGCACATGACCAAAAAAAAGACACTTATTGCAGCAAGTTTACACAAGAGATAGAACCCACCTGATATGAGACCCATCTCACTGTGAGCTCCACCTTTCTGAGCGTCTGAATACCATACAGGCTTAGTAGCAGAGTCCTTCACTTGTGATATCAGAAAATCAACCAGATTTTTCTCTTGCAAATTCATGTGGGGGAACTAGCAAGTTCTACATGAAATAGGAACAGAACAAGTAAAAATGATACAAGTAGAAAGACCAATAACATTAACCTTAAGGTTTTAGGTAAAATGTGATATCAAACTCACAAATGTATTTTTTTCACTTAAACCTGTTCCCTAATTCGGCTATTTCAAATATTTTACTTATGTTTAAATTGGGGTCACGAAAAGAAAATAAAAAGAAAGGTGAGATTTATGATATGTTTTTCTTTATTTGAAAGTTTTATGGAAGAAATATAAAAAAAATTTAAATAATCCTTTAAAATAATTTTTATTAATTTTTTTAAACATTTTAAAATTATCTAATTTAAAAAATTTTAAATGATTCAAAATATTTAAATAAAAAATTAATAATTAAAATTTCATTTTTCTTAAATCTTTTTTCTTTCATTTTTTTTCAAATTTTCAACCATAACCTTATATTTAATTCCTGCTACCTGAACACGATTTATAAATGTATAAATCATGACCGAAACTTATGGCATATTCGGTTCCTAAAATCATCTCCTCAACTTTTATGCTTTGACAAAAAAAAATAATAAAAGTTAAACAAATGAAAATCAATATTCTTGCCCGCCAAACACCCGTCACGTAGCACCGTTTGCAGCCTTTTTCCATTTAATAAAGTAAAGAAAAAGAAACACAAAGTTAGGTCAACGAGAAAAATTAAGCCATCGCCGAATCCAAAATAGCTGTTTCCGAGGCGGCCCCTTTGTCACCGTCGAACACGTTGCTTGCCTCGTGCTCCTCGAATCGTTCATTCCCATGTCCATCACCCAAAAACAAAAGCAAAAAAAACATCCAAAGAAACCAAAAAAAAAGAACATGTTGGGTCACACGTAGATATGTCTCAGAGTGTGGGCCCCTTCAAAGTACTATGAATCATTACTTGGCTGCCCTACTCCGGTACTCTTCCTTCTTTATCACCTGTCCAACCACTCTTTCCCCTTTCGTCTTTTGGAAAATTTTTTATCATTAGAAAATGTTGAGGGAGAGGAAGTTTATGTCATTGAGGTAACGTGTATCTATATTAAAAAATAAAACTAATATTTTTTATTTTTTTATTAAATTATGTTAATTATTTAAAAAATATTAAATATTTTTATTTTTATTTAATAATTTTTATTTTTAATTTTTTAAACACCATAATATTTATATTTAATTTTAATTTTAATTTATTATTAACAACAATTTAATTATAAATTATTAAATTATTTAAAATTTTAACTATAATAATAATTATTTAAAATATTAAATATTTAATAACATATAATTAAATAATAATATTAAAATTTTTTTATAAATAATTAATTAAAATTAAATTTTTTATATATTATTTATCAATAAAAAATTTTAAATAAGATTTAATTATAAAACTTTTAAAATTAATTGAGTCAATTTTTATTAATATTTTTTAAAAAATTAATTAATATTATATAAATATTTTTTTATATATACTGAATTTGTGAGTGTATTATTTTTACAATCTTTCTATTTATATATTATTTTTGTGCTGATTAATCACGTATAAGTTTTTATGTTTACGTACATATATTAAGTGGTTATATAAATTGATAATTAATTATTATAAAAATAATGTAAAAATTTCAACGTATAAATAATATTGTAATTATTTCTGCTACTTTAATAATTGTTCACATCGTAAGTGACTAACCATTTATTATTCTTTCAATTGTGTACGGCAAAAAACCTAAAAAAGTCAGTTGATCAATGACTTAATAGGTGCATTATGAAACAAAAAATCAGAGAAATAAAAAGGCATACGCAACCGTCCCTATATTATACAGCAATGCCGTGTTGGTGTTGGTGTTTGGACTCACTACCCATTGCATTTCTTAATTTTCTTTCCACGCTATAAAACCCCAACGTTAATGTCAATATCTCATATCATATCTCGAGCCGTGAGTGCCACCAACATTATGCATCTATTTAACTATTTCTTTTATTTATTTTTATTTATAATTTAAGATGGTTATATAAAATTTAAAATAATTATTTTTTTATATAATTATTATTAAATTCCAAAAAATTTATAAGAATAATAATTATATCAATATAAATAATTATATTAATTTAAAAAAAACTTAAAATAAACAAGATAAATACAAATTTAATAAAAAATTTTATTATTATTTTAAATAATTTTTTAAAATAAATTAGACTATTTTACTTATATAAAAAAATAATATTCTTAAATCACCAAAATTTTTATTAACGTGTGTTGATTTAAATAGAAGTGACTTGAATTCTTTAAACATTATATTAAGAATTTGATATCTAGTAAATGTGAATGAACATGTATTATTAGTAGGTTTTCTTTACAATAGACATGACAGAAGTTCGAGAGATTAATTTTTTACGTTCTGAACGAAAATACCTTGGGTGTATTCAAAAAAATTTCAAAAATTTTTAAATAAAAAATTTTATTTTATGATAAATAAAAATAAATTAAAGAAATATATTTTGATATATCTTTAATATATATATATATATATATATTATCTAACAATAAAATATTAAAAATATAATTAAATAATATAAATTTAATAGCACTTCAAGGATTTCTCGTGCCACGGAGCCGACGGGGACCGCTTCCCCGTAAGCGGCGAGCCCAAAATGGTAAAATTCGTACAGGAGTCAGGCTCTGGGGCTCCGATGCATGCATTGCCGCAGCTCGTCTCGATCCACACAGACACGTGGCGTGGGCACCACACTTGCCGCTTATGGTAACCGGTCCCCGACGCTGCCTCTTTTGATTGAGGCACGAAGCGTCCCCAGTACTTAAATAAAAGCTACCAGTCGTGCCGGTGAGGAGAGGGCGAATGTAGGGGGAGACACGTGTGAGGACGTGGCCGTCACATGCCGGTGTAATTGACTTGTCAATTGGGTAAAGCGAAAGGGACCATCATTATTGTCGTGGGTTTCGGTTTCTCTCGCTCCTGATTTTTTTAAACAATTAATTAATATTTGTTGGTTGAATTACGCATGTGCCCGTTGATTTGGCTTCAAATTACATGGGATGACACTGAAGCTTCTGGGGCTCTGACGTGTCTGCCTCAGCTCTGTGTCATGATTTACGCCAGTTTCGGAAAAAATAAAAAAAGATAAACAGGAAGAAAATAATTCTTGGACTTTAATTGGAAACGGGCTCATTATTCTTATGTTGCCTGTTTGATCGCGTCTTCTGCCGACAGAAAATATTAAAGGGTTTTTTTTTTGTTCACTTTTTAAATAATATAATAAATTTATCAAAGAGAAGAGGCGTACGGCATTTTAAAAAGTAGATAAAATAATGAAATGAAGGTTAGGTTTATTTATAATAAATTTATCAAAGAGAAGAGGCGTACGGCACTTTGAAAAGTCGATAAAATAATGAAATGAAGGTTAGGTTAATTATAAATATGGAAGCGTGTGTTTAAATTAAAATTTATAAATTTAATTTTAAATAAATTTAATTTTAATTAAAAATAAATTTAAAAAAATGATTTATATTTTATAAAAATTTATGTTTAATTTAAAAATAAAAAATAATTATTTTATATTAAATAAATTTTTAAGATTAAAATTATATTTAATAAATTATATAATAACTAAAATAAATAAGATATAAAATAAATAAAAATTTATTTAAATTTTAAAAAATGTGTTTGAGTGAGACTAATGTTCATGCAAACAAAATAAATCAACAATTTTGGTTCAATTATTATGATGCTTTTCGTATTCTTAGTTGGTAGGATTGAGTTTTATATATTTTTAAAAGTTTTTAAATTTGATTCTTATTAAAAAAATTTATTGACTATGAATCTCTAAATATTATTATAAGTATTCAACAAAATTTGTGATATATTTGATTTGAGTTTTTTTTTTTTAAGGCGTAACTTGTTTTGGGTATTAAGGCTATCTTTCCATAAAATATTATCATGCATAATTCAAATCTTGAGTGTTACCATAATATCATTATTTTTTATTGTATAAATATTTAATATAATTTATTAACTATTTATCAATTATTATTTTTTTTATAATAAATGTTTAAAACTTAAAAAATAAAATTAATTACGAATAAATATTTGATAAATTAATTCGAATATCAATATACCTTAAAA
Organism: Castanospermum australe; assembly: GCA_019955255.1. Taxonomy (NCBI): domain Eukaryota; kingdom Viridiplantae; phylum Streptophyta; class Magnoliopsida; order Fabales; family Fabaceae; genus Castanospermum; species Castanospermum australe. Next base: position 94,145 of record NSJW01000618.1, on the reverse strand, counting down.
TAAAGTATGTTCCGCTCTCTTTAAATTTTTTTAAAAGAAAAACGTGCAGCATTTTTGTTTACGCAGCATATTTTAATTTTGAATCCAACCATCTTTCTCTTTTCTTAACCTTTTTTTATTAAAAAAACACATGGAGATAAACATGGCGAAGAGCCAATGGCATAAGTTTTATTAGACCGTTTCGCTTTGTTTAAACATGACTTTTGTTTTAATTAAAAAAAGAATTGAAACAAGTGAATGATTGTAATATATAATTTCTTAAATTTATTTTGATTTTAAGATTTAATTTTTAAAGTAATTGTGAGGTTATATTTTAAGAAAAATTATGAATATCATTTATTAAAATAATTTTTCGAAGAATCACTGCAACCATACAAGTTGTTGATTCTACAAGCAAGAACTATGGCTTGTTTTTCATTTGGGAGAAACTAGATTCACATTTGACATTTTAAAATTGATTATAATTAAAAAAAAAACTTATGTTTGGATAATTTTTTAAAATTAATTCTTACCAAATTTTGCGATGTAAAATTGATTTGAGGAGATAGTATTTGTTTTTTTAATTCTTTAGCGAATAAAGTTGATTCTATCATTTCTATGCATGGTTTAGTAATTTTTTCCTAAAAAACACAATGAAACTCGTATTTAATACAACAAAAATATATTGTAACAAATGCGATTCATTCATTTTTTTTAAATTACATTTTTAACAGTGATTTTTGCTTACAAGACTTAAATAAATTGAAAATTTTTAAATTTATATTGACATTAATTTTTCATAGTATTCTTGTAAAGAACTAAAACAAATCAACACTCATTTCTCTTGATTTTTTAGCCACACATGTTTGATACATTTTCTTGGAACTTAATTTCCTAATCGGGATTCCCCCCTCCTACAAATATGCTACTTATTTAAACAGTGGTGATATAATTATTTAAAAACTTTAATTTTCATTCATTTTCAGTGTTCAAATTTTTATATGTAATAAAGAATTATCAAATTATATATCAACATACAAATCATTAATAAAAATTATCAAATTACTATTTTCATTTTTTTTGTGAATTAAAAATATTTTTATAAGATTTAATCTATTTGAATCTCTTCATAAAATTAATTAATCTCTTCAAATTAAGATTGATAATGATATAACTTTTTTCATGAAATATGACTCTTAAAAATCACACTGTATTTTTTATACTTAAAAATATAATTTATTTTTATTACACCAACACTTAATGAATAATACTATTTCAAAATTTGAACTAAAAGTAGCCGAGAAAAAAATTATTATTCTTTAATTAATAGGTGGAGTTATTCTCTCCATTGGACGAGTTATTCTTCCCCCTAGTTAAGCTATTATCCGGGGGCAATGTCTAGGATGAAGATGTTAATCAGTGGTGGCAATTTTTATGAAGAAGATTTTAGTCGTGTCTTAGCACCTAAGCTATTCTAAGAGACAAAGCAGTGGGATCCACCTGAAAAATCCAACATGTTAAACAAGATTTGGAAGCAGTCATTATTGAACATGTCTGCATCTGTATGCATATATAATTCTAGAATATATAAGAGATATTATTCTCAGAATGCACATTTGGTTAGAAGAGGCATTGCGAGGACAGACCAAATTAAAGGATTGGTTGGAGTTGCCAGTAGTGGCTAATAATGTCAAAAGAAGTGGGTCTCGCACCAGCTTTTTGGCTTTGCTTGACATTTGGGATAGAATTGACTGAAAAATTCTTGTACATATCTTGTTAGAGTAACTATTTTTTCTTATTTTATGATATATTAGATGTTAAATAAATGTATAAAAATAATGTTAAATCTGCATGTGCTGATTTGTCTTGTATTTATTTTTATAAAATATTAAAATAAAACGCTTTCTTTAAAAAAATATACGAATTTCTCAGAATTTACTGATTGCAGTACGTCGGCATGAATAGGCAAATGCCCACAACTACAAGTGAAGAGCACCACACATTTCTTAGCTTCTTGATTTCTCTCTGTCCATCGCTTTCCCTTCATGTCACACATACGGACTCTTGGGGCATTGGATTAATGTCCTTCCACTTGCACTGCAACGGCCAAACAACCTCACCTTCGTGACGAGTCTAAGACGCCTATCTATCTTGTTCGAAGGGTTGGATTGGATTGCTTCCAAATAGCACCTCTTGATTACATGATAATGATAATAATGATATATAATACTTGGTTCACACCCTTCAATGTGCTTTTCTTAAATTTTTTATTGAAGAAAAATAATAATAAGAATACGATATTCTTATGCTACCCATCAGGACGTTTGTGGCATGCCATAGATTCCAAAGAGATATCCCTGAAAAGAGATAATTAATTACTAAATAAAATTACTAGTCAAATGAAAACTTTGAATCATTGCATATGAAAATAAAAAGTCTTATCTAAAATTCTTCAACCAGTTAAGCACTCTTTTCAATTTTGAATTCCCAATTCCTAAGCATTTTGTTAACATCAAATGCAATGTATAGCTCACGAATTACTAAATTGTGCCCTCCAATTTGAGATATTATTATTTGTTTCCTATATCAGTTAATTGGATGCAATTCATCATGCAACTAATTAAACAAATTCAATATTAAATTTTCTTTAAATTTTTAGCGATGAAAGTTTACATACTAAATTAATTTACAAGTTTAAAAATATTTGTTTCAAGTTTTATAAGTGTATTAAAAAAAATTTAATTAAATTGAGACTACAACAAAAGTACGTAGATTTTAACATTTTAAGATTTTACAAAAGAAATGGTCGTTGTTACTAAAAGTATATATTGATCAGTAATATCTTCTGGTTCTGTATATTTTTAACACTACTTTATTTGAAATCTTAATATGCTTCATAGAACTAGCTATTCCAATATATATCTTTCAAAGGAATGATTAGTCTTATTCAAAAGCTTTGTAAGAGAAATAAAACCTGAACAATATCTCGAGATTATATGATACAATTATATATTTTTCTTCTTTTGTTATTAGTTTTAGGCAGTATAAAAGGAACGTAGAGATACTTACTTAATTATCAAACAGGTAATTTTACTTATCCAAAGCAGGTTTGAAATAATTGGTATTTGAAATTCAAGTGATGGAAATTTGTTGAAATTCCTTTTCTTGGAATATCTTAAAACTGAGCAGGGAATTGACGATACAGATATAATTTCATCATACATGTTTCTGTGATTTGGTTTGCTTCGCTTTCAAGGGAAATATCATATCCAATTCCGAGATGCAAAACGATAGTGAGAAGAAGATGATATTCTCCCGCCCTTTCTCCATCTTTCACTCTCCACTTTGAAAATTGAAAGGTTAGTGGAAGATTTTTGTTCTTACTCGATGGTCGTTTTCGTGACATTTGCTCAAAACCTAACCACCTATGTAGCTCCCACCCTTAAACGTATTTGGAGATAAAGCGATTTGAAAAAGGCTACGTTTGATTACCCTACTCCACATTTTTAATATTATCAATTTAAATATTCAATGTCTTTTAAACTTTATTTGATACGTCGTATAAGATAAGACCTAACAGTATAAGTCTGATAATATATTATAAGATAATATAAGGTTTGATTATAAGAAAAAAATATAAAGATGAGTGTTAAGGTTGGTTTGAGATTAAAGTATTTTATTTTTATCAACCTAATACAAAATAATTCTATAAAGTAATATCATCAAGCCACCTGATATTTGATTAGTTTATCCTATAATCATTGGATAAAAATAAATGAATCATATAACTTTACTCTATCAATTATCACACCAAACATATAATAAAAATAATTATATATTATAAACTTATACTATCCAACTATCAAACAGGCCTTAATGTTTAAATTTAGAATGATTCTTTGGTGTCACATGCGACACACATGCCACAATCTATGAATGATTTTTTTTTCTCAATTTGATCACACGACCTTGATTTTGATAAAAATTAATTATGGCATGTGAGCTGACACCAAAGAACTCTCCTTAAATTTATCCAATCAAAGAAAAAAAAATACAAAACTAAAAATTAACAAGGTTAGGCTAATTAATAAACTAATTAATTCCTATCAAAGACGAAGGATGCAAAGTATGTATTTCATAATTTAGATTTGATTTACTGTTAATATAAAAAGTTTTATATTATTATTTAATTATATTTTATCAAATTATTTAATAAATTTAATTATGATAATAATTATTTAAAAAATTAAATATTTTTAGTGATATAACAATATGTGATTAAATAATAATGTAAAAAAATCTTATATTAACAATAAATCAAAAATAAATTCATGTACTTAATTGATCGAATTTGATCGAAAACAGGCAGCATGTTCAACCGAACCAACTAAGAATTCGAGTCACCAAATTTCCGATTTAACTGGCGGAGTGGGTATAAATTTTGCAATATATAAAACAAAAAAGTCAAAGAAAAAAAGTTCCTATTTCTCAGTACTCTCCACACCATTGAGCATGCGTTTCCACTTTGAATATTTTAAAAGAGATAAAGAAACAAAAAATAATAATGGATGCATGCAGAATATGTGCACGCCAAGGTTTTAATTGCAAACCACTCCCTTCGAGTTAGTGTACTAAGTTCAGGGTATAAAATGATATTGCATATATATACATATATTATGTGGAAATGCTTTAGCTTTTGAATATGCTATTTGCATTGCTTGGTCAACGAGCTAGAAATTGAATGAGTGATCTAATGGCGACAACTTAATTGATAGCTATATAAAAGTGTCCTATGTTTAATATTTATATAGATACTCTCTCATCTAGTGGAGGTGCGTAATTTTGATTCCACTAAGCAATTGGTCAAATCTTAGGACTTCTAAAATTTTTATTATTCTTTATGTTTTATTTTGTCTTTTATATACTCTTCCAAGTTGTGTAAGAACGTACACCACAATATATGGTTCACAAACACATATATAAATAAAAATAAATTTTATACTAATGAATAGTTTTTTCTATAGAACAAACTTCTTATTATTTTGTACTTCGTTGAAACGTGTTAAACTTAACATATAATATAATATTTTTAAATAAATAAAAATATTAATAATTTGATCAAAAAAAAATTATTTAATTTTTTCGAGAGTTTTCATGCAATATAATTTATCTATATAACAATTAGTTATATTTTAATAATTGAATTGATCAAAATTGTTTTTTTTATAAAAAAAAGTTATAAAATGATGTAAATATATCAAATATTGCACTAGGTCAATTGATTCCCACCGTCTATGAATCACGTATAAGATACACGCTAATGTAGTTCTAATGTATTATTCAATAGATGTACCAAGATTTATGTAATACGAGATCACGTTTGTCTTCTTAAATTATTTTACCGTTAAAAATCCTTATAATCATCGTGAAATATTTTATTAAAAAATTAACTTATGCTTTCGCAAAACATAAGGAGAATGATGTCACACATATGTATAAGATATTATATATGATTGATGATTAAATATTACCAACCACACACTGATGCATCATGCACAATGGAACCAGAAATCAATCAATTGTTAAGATATGGACATAGTTGACGGGAAAAGAAATATGTGAGATTCTTGATTGCAATGCCGTGCAGATGTGGTTTAATTTGAATTCAACATTTGTGGACGTTGGGAAAAGGATGCGAAACTGCAAATGAAATGAGACACAGCACAGAGAACCTCAATAATTGACATTATTATAGCTAGCCACACGCCAATCTCATAAAGAAATAAAAACAAAAAAGTTACTATATATTCTATAATTTTAAAATTTTAATGATTCTCCAGCAAGTTTCAAGATGTGGGAAGTTGAAAATGAAGCTTGCTTGGGAAAGAGAAGAATATAGAAGGCCTGCGATGAAATATCAATCTGTCATTATGTCCGCGAATTATATGCAGAATAGTGTTTTAGAATTATAAAAAATAATAGCCTTTAAAAAAAAATCACTTAAATTTGTTTTCAACGTTGTTGAATAAAAAATCAAATAGTATGGACCTTTTGTGTATTTAAAAATTAATAAGTATGTCAATTTATTCTATCAAATGTTTTTTTAAAAAATAATTTTAGTTATTTAACATTTCCTTTCTTATATGAATGGTTAATTACTAAGTAGAACCCCCTTAATTATTATTAGAAAAAAAAGAAGTAGGCCTCTTTAGAATTGTTCATTAGCCACAAGAGGAACAGAAAATCAAAACCGCACATAGATGGTTCACTAATTATAGCCTACCATCATTTTTTTTTTTTTTGACTTGTACCATCATTAATGTTTGTCACCAAAGAAAATTGTTAAAGATTCAGAGGCGAAGAGAAGGAGCTAGAGCCTAGAAGGGATAAGATGCCCTTAATTTTTATGTCCTCGATTATAATTAATTAAGTGGTTTCCTAATGAGAATTGATGCTATTTTTTTTTTAACTTATTCGTACTTTGTATTTTATTCTCTATCTCCACTCCCAGTTAATCTCAAACTCTTTTCTAACTTAATATTGTTCTTTTTAGGCTATTGAAACAATTAGTGGTTTATCATGTTAAAAAGTTTAATTATATATATACACACACATGCACACACGAATTTAACACTTTAAAAAATAAGACTACACTTTTATATCCAATTCTCTTAAAATGCAAGTTGATAGCCTAAATCAATATATTGCTAGGTCAGCACCACCGCAGAAAAGCATAAAATAACAAAGATACTTTTTGTAACTTTCTATTAGAAGACAAAATAATTTTAGAAAAAAGGTAGTTTAGACTCTAGATTAATATTCCATCCCTTTCATAATATGGCCAAGGTTAAGATATTCATGACAAAAAATATTATCAATGCACATCTTTTTTTATAGTATTTGTGTTAAACGAATATTGCATAATTATGTACACAATTGTGTTTAAATTTGATAGTATACATAATTTTGATTATACGAGTGATTCCATTTAAATTAAAAAAATGCTAAATATATAATACAAAATGATATATCATATAGGATTTACGTCATATTAACTAATCACTCATAATTTTTGTGTTCAAAAGTTAAAATTTGTAAGATTTAAATATCTAAAATTTAAAATTAATCTTATTTTAAGAAGTGACATCATTTTATATTGAATTATGTATATAAATGTCGTATAAATAGCCTAACTCTGACATTATGTGTACAATTTTACACAATTTATGCAATAGAATCTTGACAAGTAAGGGGTGCATCGGTACCTTTTTTTCTTTATCAATGGGTATTATAGCCTTGCCCCTTCCCCTAGTATTTTTTTTTTCTCTTTAATTTGTCATTGTACGATTAGCGAAAATCAATTTGCTAAACCTTTTTCTCCATACCTTCGAATATTCAATGTGTCAATTAAAATAAATATATTATATTTATTGAAAGAGTTTAATCTTTATCCACTATCAATATAAAAAAAATTATACTATCATTCAATTATGTATTGTAAAATTATTTAATAAATTTGACTATAATAATAATTACTTAAAAAATTAAATATTTTTAATGATATAATAACATATAATTAAATGATAGTGTGAAAAAAATTTACACTAATAGTAAATTAAAATTAAATCTTTATTAAAATTAATTATATTCATTTGAGAAAAATATACTCCTCGTTGAGAAAATATATTACTTTGTTGGGAGAAAAGCAATTGTATTAATTATAAATTTAATTTTCCGAACTAATCTTAAACACAACAATCTTCAAAGAAAAAGGAAAATGAAATGAAGATATAAAATTTTGTTTGGTCATAACCTGTTGTTTTTTGGGGGCATGGTCATAAACTTTCTTCTTGGTCGTAAATGGAACAATTTGATGGATTGGACAGTTTAGTGGACTGAAAGATTTAATTGGGCTTGCTTGCGCACAAACAAGTAATGTAATTTCAAGTCGATATATATATATATATATATATGTATTTGTTGGTCTCCAAGTCGTTCTATTTGTCTTTATGATCACAAGTGTGGGCGGTTGTTCATCTGGGCCGAAAGAGCCCAATCGGCCTTGCCATATAGTGAAAATATCTTTATGGCATCTTACGTGAATTCCTAAAAAAATCATTTAACTGGGACCCCAAAAAAAAAAATTCATTTAACGCCCCCTTCTTTTGTTATCTATTTGATCGAGAAAACTAATATTTATTGGATTAAAAAATTATTTAACCCCATTTTTATTTGGAAAAAGTAACATTTTTATGGACAAATAACGAACTCTCAGCTATCATGCATTATGAATGTATGTTTAATAGCATGTGTTGGTTGACTAGATGAAAAGTGAGAGAGTGAAAATTTTAAGATGAAAATTACCTTACATTTCTAGGATACCATAAAAATATAAGAAAGTGAAAAATAAGATGCAATTCACTTTCATTCTAAGAAGTAACTTTAAGTCTTCAATAAACCCAAAAAAAAAAAAATGAAATGGTCCAAGAGTTATAATTCAAATGGGATTAAGTTTCTTTGAGAATTATTTGATTCTAAAATCAAATCTTACTCAAGTCGCTGTGATCTTTACTTTTTAACCTACCATTGGGTTAATTACGCGTTATCACATTGTTATAACAACTTAACTGAGATAAAGATCCAAGTCCTCTATTTTGAGTCACTCAATGACTCTGCATTTGTAATGGGACCGTAGACCTTCTAGTTCTTAGTCTTATTTTTTTTGGTATAATAGCTCTTAGAGGATGTTTGAAAATGCTTAATTTTTGTAAAAACAATCTTCCATGATAAAAAATATTTTTCGTTTTTTAATTTATATTTGATATTAATTATATGAAATAGATTATAATCTTTGATTATTTTAGATACATTAAAAATAATTTTTTTAAGCTCATGTTTTAGCATTTTAGATTATAATTTATTTGATTATTTTGATTGTTGGCATAAATTTACTATATTCATTCATCCATTAAATATTATATTAATCTAAACAAATCATTTCATACCTTTTTTTAGTAATTCATAATATAAAAATCATTTTTTATATAATCCAAATAAAACATATTATCTTAAAATTATTTTTTAATTAACATATCCAATCATGTACATAAAATTAATTATATATATAATCAATTATTAAAATAATTTTTTTTTCACAACTATTTCAAAAATACACGTAGTCTTTTGTTTGATCATGACAAAGCTTCATGTGATTAAACTTATCCTAAATCACTTAATAAAAGATGACACATCCCTTTTACACAATTACATTTTATCTTTAGATTTGTATAAAACCATATTAATATTTTTTATGTACAATTTTACATAATAATTCTTTTATACCAAAGAAACGTTCATCTAAAATTATTCCTGTTTTTATGACTATAATTCAATAAAGTAAAGTTTTTAGCTAGTCCTGAAAGAGTGGTCAAATTGAAATAATTAGTGTTATTTATCACAAAATTTTTTTATACTATTTGTATTATGAATGTATAATTATTCTTTTTTTGTGGTACAAGTATAATTATTTTTTCGATAAATTACAAGAGTGAAATAAATCAATTACGAAGATAAAATTTACAATTTTGAAAATTGGTACAATTCACATACTCTCTATTTCGTCTAAGAATTTGTGAATTTTAAAACGTAATAATTGACATTATTCAATTGAATGTGATTCAAGTGTGGCCCAAAACATGAGACTTTGCAAGATGCGGCTCATATATATTACGATAATAACTTATGCTCTTCTTTAACCTACACCTATGCATTATTCAATCTCACTTGACTCTCACAACTGCTCCTTTCAATAATGGAGCATAGAGAGCTCTCATCTTGTCATTCTTAATCACATGATATCATATACCAATCTCTAATAAAATTATAAACAATTAGTGTAACTCGTGCAATGCATAGAAAAATTAAAAAATATATAACTTAAGAGCATACAATAAATTAAATTATTTTTTAATAATTATTGCTTTTCAACTTTATACAAAAAAATATGATTACATATCGATAACTTATTATGATGATTACAAAGTACAACTTACAAAGTAAATGAATTAAAAGTATAAAATCAAATAAATAATTAATCTAGCAAATTAATTTTAATAATTATTATTTTTATTAATTAATACTTATATAAATAAAATTAATATTTTATTTATTTATTTATTCCAAAAAACAAATATTGAAATAATCACCAAAAAAATTTAGAAGAATAATTAAAATGGACAATGATCAATAGAATTGCTTTTGTTCCTTTTTTTTTTTAATTATTGCGACAAAAATAGAAAAAACATACAATGAAAATACACTTGCATTGTAACAACTCACGAAATAATACGTATATTAAGTAGGTTATTCAATACATGAATCTATTAAAAATTTTGGTGTTTATAAAATATAAGCATAGAGAATTATTTTTAAATTACAATAAAAATTAGATTTTTTTATCAATTAAAAGGTTTAATTCATGAACTTCATTTTTTATGAGATTTAAAACCATAACCTATTAACTACCTTAAATAATAAATATATTATAACATTTAAGATTTACATCAGCATTACTTATTATATAGCTATTGTTTATTAGAACTAAATGTTAGCTTTTTTTTTAAATGACAGAATCAAATTTAAGATGGCAAATTTAAGTAACACTTTTTCTTTTAAATATTATAATAGACAATGTTAGTCAACTTTCTTCGTCTTTAGGCGTGATCAACTAGTGTGATCCCGTGCGATCTCGTGTCGATGAAGTTTCATGTTATATTTATGGAATATATTCTCCAAACATGAATTTTACTAATAATGAATAATCGTTATGCTAAAAAGTAATGAATAATAAATGATCATTATGCCAAAAAGTAATGAAGAAAGATTAAAAAAAAATCTAAAAAAAGGATAAATAAAGTAAATAAAAGATAAAAGGGACCAATTTGTTTATGTCTTTTCAAAATATACAAAGAGCTTATAAAGCCTATTTATAGGCCAAGAGGTCAATGGAAAGTTGCCATATTGTCTATGGACACAATCTTACAATTTAAGGTATTACCAAGTGATAATTGCCCTAACTTCACTGATTCATTCCCGATTTTATCTTAAACCTTCATCATGATAATCGAAATTGTCTAGAATCCTTATGCACGTCTCGTGCAATGCACTCCTCTAACGCTAGTCTGCTATGACGTTTACACGTTGTAAATGAATGAATTGCTTTTATCTTATTTGTTATTTTCATGCTTTTAGTTAATCGTTATTATTAAGACGACAGCTAGATCTTCAGGACCAACCCTAATGGACTCGTGAGATTTATTTAGTTTTGGCTTATATATTGGGAATGACCTACTTGACTTCGGCCATTCCGTGATCATGAATGTGATTTAATTGGCTTTAATCATCCCTTAAAATGTAGCATTTCATTCCTTTTTAACTTGCTGACATAGCACCATCATGCAATCTGAACCGCTTGATCTGACGTGACTGTTTTTAAGTCCAACAAATAAATAAGCATATTTTAAGTACGATCTTTTTTTTTTTGGCATAGAGTACAATATGTTTTTTGATTGTAGAGTAAGCGTTTTTACTTGCACAATGTCAAAAAAGGATCCCTACATTAGCCTAATACATTTAGGACCGATGTAATATATGATATAAGTAATAAATAATATAATATAATTAATATTATTTATTTTTATATAATATTTGAATAAGACACTAAATAGTATAATATTTAATTAAAATAATTTTGTTTAACTTTGACAATATGACAAATAAAAATTAAATTAATTTATTTTATACAGTCTTATACAATTAAAGTAAAATAAAATTATTTTAATAAGATAAATTATTATTTAATATCTTACTCAAATATAAATAGTATTAATTATACAATATTATCTATTCCTTATATGATATAACAAACAGAACCTTATCATATGTTTATATTAAAAAAAATAAAAAACTTTTAGGTGCGTTTCTTATACTAAATTTCAAATAAAACTCATTCGTGAATTTTTTATTTTCATTTTTACTCTTATATGAAATATACACTTGGAAAAAAATTATCCTTTAAAACTTTGTTTGATACATTGTATAAGAGATAAATAGTCTACTACAAGTAATATTATATATCTTTATATTATGTTTGAATAAAATATTAAATAATATAATATCTGATCAAAATAATTTATTTAAATCATATAATAAATAAAAATTAAATTATTTATCTCATACAGTCTTATAAAATTAAAACTGAATAAAATTATTTTTAACTTAATAAATTATCATCTAATATATTATTTAAATAATATAAATATAAATAATATTAATTATATTATACTATATATTCTTCATACAATAAACCAAACAAAACCTAAGATGTTGACTTAGTGCTCGAATCCCATTAATTAAAATAAGAACACATTCTTAGCTATTAAATCGATTGTTGAAATTCTATTTTTTTTTTACAATCTAATACAACTTTTGAGAACTCCATAATCTAATTGATATTTGGATTTTTGTTTCATGATTTCATGATAATATATTCAAGTACTTTCTACTTTTTTTAATTATTCAAGTTTAATTATTAAATGATTCAAACACCATAAAAATTTAAATTATTTTTTAAAAAATAAATAAGTTTTTTTTTTCCAAAATACAAGGTGAGCAACCTTCACCAAAGAAAAAAGTGAGATGTTAATAATCTACAAACATTAATTTTGTAAATACTTAATTAACTGAAAAAGAAAGCGGTAAAAAAAAAAAAAAGAAGAAAAGATCTAGACATTCTTTTCTTGTTTGGATAATAAGACAAAGGAAGAGACTGGAACCTTCCCTTTAATGGTCGTTTCCACGGCGGCACGTGCACCAACTGCCGACAATCAGATATACGCGCCACCGCTCTCGGCTGCTTCAGGAGCGACGGCGTTCAAATCCAAACCCACTATTACCTCCGCACCCTTCTTCTCCTTCGCCACTCCCCCAACTTCACCGTCGTCGGCGTTTTCACCGTCCTCCACCGCGACCTCCGCCTTCTCCAGCGCCTCCCTCCACTCCTTCCGGCCCTCGCCTTTCTCGCCGAAGTACTTCACCGCCACCTTCATCCTCCTCAAAATGGCGAAAAACTCCTCCACCTCCTCCTCCGTGGGAACCGCCGCCGCCTCCCCACCACCACTTCCATTTCCACTGCCACCAGCAGCCTCTTCCCCCTTCATCTTCTTCAATCTCTCCCTCTCCTCATCCTCCTCCACCTCCCCTCTGATGACCCTCTTCTTCTTCCTCTTCTCCACTTCCATGACAGATGAATCAGATTCAGACCCCAGTAGCCAAATCAGGGAAGCATGGAGTATATATATGCGGTGAAAGTGAAACTGATCTGTTTGTGCAGATCTATTACTTCATTACTCCAATGTTCCTCAAAATAATAAACAAAAAAAAATATATGGGCTTTTTCACATGTGTAACAAGGGAAGAGTCAAGAGAGAGGAATATAAAACCACAAAGCTTTTCATATACATACCACAAATTTGTATGTTAAATTAATAAAATGCGATACATTTTTAGATTTGAATCATGAATTTAATTTTGATTTATTTTTAATGTAAATTATTTTTATATTATATAATCATAGTATTTAATTTTTTAAATAATTTTTATTTTATTTAATTTTTTTAATAATTTAATAATTTATAATTAATTAATAATATAAAATTTTTTATATTGATAATAAATTAAGATTAAGCTTTTGATTCATTATGTAAAATTGGTGAGATTATTTTAATATATGCTATAAATTAAAGGTTAAAATTTCATTTTATTTTTATATTTTATAAAATAATTCAATGCAATTTTAATTTTAATTCATTTGAATTTTTAATATGTCATTGTATTGAAAGATTTAAAAGTTATTTTTTAATTAATTTTTATATCAATCGAAATTTTTTTAAGATGAGCTTAAAAGTGTATCCATCGCATTAACTCAATAAATTTAAAAGAATTAATTATTTAAAATTTTAATTCAAAATTTGAAATCAAATAATTATTTTTAATAAAAGTATAAACAAAGTCATTAATGTAGTAAAGTTTAAATGAATTATTTGTTAGAATAAATATTAAATCAATCATTTATGAAATAATTAAAATTAAATAAATTAATTTACTCTGTAATTTAAATTAAAAGTTTTAATTTTTGTAAAAAATAAATTATAAAATATATGAAATAAAAGAAATGTGTAAACAGCATTATACAATAAAGTAATGTTATTTGGATGACTTGGGGTCAAATTGAATGGTTGGTTGGGGGGTAGTTTTGAGAGAGAGAGAATGATGTCATTGACATTGGTGAGGTAGCGTCACTCAGACGCATGGTTATTGCAATTATTATGCGATTTTCTCTTGCATCGCAATCATTGGGCTTGGAGCACGACATGCCCCAATTATTTAGGTTAACTGTTATTTTAATATTTTAATTTTAATTTATATTAATGTATATTATTATTTAATTAGGTATTATTAAATTATTAAAAAATTAATTAAAATAATAATTATTTAAAAATTAATAAATATAACAACATCAAAAATAATTAATTTTTGAGTAATGTTATGTTATTTTAAAATATTTTCATAATAATTTTTTTAATATTTATTTTAATAAGTATTAAATAAAAAATAAAATATTTAATATTTTAAAAATATAAAAAAACTCAATACTTACCTTATTTTATAATTAGAAGGGTGAGATAATACAAAATTATTATTAATTTTTTTATGTATTGGTCCAAAGTTTAAATTCGAATAATTAAGTTGTAGAGTATATCTTCTTAGCTATTAAGTCAATTATTAAGTTTAATGCTCCTTGTTTGGTTGTTATCCTAATTGCCTACTGAAAAGGAGAATTATTTTAATATTCAAATATTTTAATTACTTATCAAATAGTTATTTATGAAACTTGATTTGGTATAATTTCTTTTTATATCAATATTCTTATATGTGTTATTAAATCTTTATTGATTGTTAATTTTTATAATAAATATTTAAAATTTATTAAATATAAGTAATAATTAATTAATACTTGATAACTAATTAAACTACCTATGCACATGAAAAAAAACTTGACTATTAAAATACTCTCCTTTATTAGTTGTTGATATACTTGTTTAACATATCATCTTGGTAAAAGTAATGATAAGAATCTTTCTCATTATCTTTAATAGTGTGAATGTTATGTTAGAAAAGTAGCAAGAATAGTGAACCCATAATGCTAGGTTCCTGTAAGAAAGAGTTTATCTTTCAAATTTGGATACTTTTCTTTCATTTAATAACAAGAGAAGAGCACATTATTAGAGTAAAAGACACAAAATATAAAATTGATGAGCCCTTACACAAGTATTGGTAAATTCTTTCATAATACATTTTTTTTTTCCCTCTCATCACATGACTCTCTTCTCTTGTCGATAAAAGGAGATAATTCTGTCTCTCATAATATGATCCAAAATTGGATATATAAGGAACAGTAAGTTTCCTGTTGTGGAGGGTTCAAAAATTCCACCAGGAGTCAAATCAAAGGGGCCCAATAGGAAGAAACACACACCCCACAAAGTGGGCTTCAATATTCCAATATGTTGGCCCACGTAAAGCTGATTTGACTAAAAGATGCAGACATTTTCCACCACTAAGACGAGGAGATCACCATCTAGAAAAAGGTAGTAAATACCTGGAAGTACACTTGCTGCCTTCAGTTCATGAATATTTTTAATATTTTTAGAAATGTTTTGAGATTGTTTTTGAATATCATAATAATTTCATGTTTGATTTAAAGGTATGAATCTACTTTTGAAAATGCAGTAGTATTGATCAAAACACAGTCTTATAGTATGAGTAATATTTTTTTATTCCTGAGAATAAAATGAAAAAAGACATTTAGATGTTCATGAATTTTTAAAAATTTTAAGAGAAAAAAGGCAAAAAAAAAAAAAAGACAGGAACATGATTATCTCTAATAATAAATTAAGAATGAGAAAAATTAGGCTAAAGATAAATGAGAAGAATATTCTACCCAAAAATAAAGAACTTGTTCATCTCTGCAATATGATTCAAATTCATGACTATGCTTCACAAAAAAAAAAAAAAAGACTAAGAAAGATAAATTATGTTGATCTCTCAAACGTTTGCTAAAATTATATTAACATACCATCTAATTTCAAAATCACACTTATCCCCTTCTATGTTAATAAGTATAGTTTAACTTGCATGATATTATTAAAAATAAATACTGCACAAAAGGAATGTATGCGTCTAAAAAAAATTTTAAAAAATATATTTGTTTAGTGAAAATTCAAAATATGAAAGGTTACTGAAAATTTTAAAACAAACTTTAAACATCTTCAAGTCTCATCTATCTTTTTTAAATTACTTACTCAAATCACCTACTACCACATCTATACCTCTCCAGCATATATCAGTGTATCACATCTAGAAAAGGATGCCTTCCTAGTGGAGTAGTAGGGAAAAATGAAGAAAGGGGGGAGGGCAGAGAGTGCGCTGTAAGATACACTACGATGGCTTGGCAGCAAACCAAAACCATTTAACTGTACCAATCAAGAAAGAGAATCGAGAAAGTAAGTACAAATAGAAACAGTAAAAGAAATGTCCTGCTGCTGCTATTTCGCTGAATGGCTTGGGATAGTTCTTTGTTTCCAAGCTCAACATTCTCAGTAGCTTCAACAGCCTGTAAAAATGCAGAAGAAGAAGAAATGAATAGACCGGTAATTACTGCACCCCGCACTGCAAGTGTAGAAACCTGTGAAAAATATTATGCCTTCATTGTCATTCATGTATATTCGACCATTTTCCAGCAGTGATTATTTAAGGATTTTAGTCATTTAGAATTTACTTGGTTATCAAGTTGGGTTTTCCTATTTAAGGGTTGCTATATATACTGAGTTTTGCAGATTTATATACTTGAATTTGACATTGAATCGGGTATCACTGTTCTGTTTCTCCCTCTCTGATCTATTCATTTCCCTGTTCTACTCTAATTCTCTCCCCCTTCTCCCTCAATTTCTTCCTTTCTCCCTACTGTAGTTGACTATGGTCCATGAACTTCTTGACAAACATAAAGATAGATACCGACCTTAAAAGAGTCCACCGAAAAAAAGAAACAAAAAATAAAGGGTGAAGAATATCTTATCTTACCTGCTCATACAGATGCTCAATTTGCTGAGCTTGTTGCAAAACATGTGTAGACATGAGGTGATTTAATGCAGACATTTCCACCATCTTAGTTTCGGTTTCTTGAACTGTATCTAGAAGACTGCTCAATTCCACCTACAGGAAAATGAACATTGGTAAAGGGTAACTTATGAGAATCTCACAGCCTTCCATTAAACAAATGTGAAATCAAATGACAAAATAAGTCCTATACAAACTCATAAGGAAACCAATTTTGATGACCTGAAGGGCACGTGTTTCATCATCCAGGAGTTGCTGTTGGACTCTTAGAGGTTCAGTGCGTAACTCATCAGGTTCTCTGAGCTCCACGTCGCCTGATTTAGAGGTTTCTGCAGAATCTTTCCTGGTCACCCGATTAAGTTTTCTTCGTGGTATTGCTCTATTAATAGCATCCTGGAAGCGTACCGCTCTGAGCTGATCAAAATGTGCTGTAACTGAATGGAGTCTCTCACTTAAAATTAGAACCTAAAAAAGTAGCCAAGTAAACATTAGCACACGAAAAAAGCAAATAGCCATCCCATTTCATGTAATGCATTGGTATTCAGGAGTTCAATAGAATAACTTTATCAAGTATTGACTGGTGCAGAAAAGGATCATGATTGTCTCAAAGCCAGTGCAAGGGGTTTGAGCAATGAAGACTGTTCAGAAAAAGTTTAAGTGGGGTCCAGTTGTTATCCAGTGGCTTATAGAGAAAGAGTGTGAGAGTAACGCTGCAGAAAATAAGATTTTCTAATTTTGTGACTAACTTGGACAAATAGCTAAGTGATTCTTTCCTTTTTTTGGGGTGCTAGTCTGCTAGAAAATGATACAACTGTCTAACCAACATAAGTAACTAATAGTTGAATTTATGAACAAACACAAGGAGAAGTTCATACCACCCCATGTTTGTGGGCAATGGTGTCAGCATTAGACTTAGCAGTTGCAATGCCAAGCCAACCTTTTGAATCTGCCTCTTCGTGATTAATGCTATTCTTAAGAACATCAATTTGTTCCTGGCAAGTTTTAATAAAAGCACTAACCTGCACAAGATTAATTATGAAATAATAGTTAATCATAAGCAAAATTCTATACAACTTTTCAAGGATGCTTAACTCATTCATATTACAATGAAGGATAAGAATCCTGTACATCCCATAAAGAGAGAAGGGTTAAAGAAAAGATATGAAGGTAGGTGAAGCAGTTGATAACTCATAGGCTGAAATTTGTGTATACCAGCCTAGAACATATAAAGCAAATTGGTTTCACAGGCCAAATTGCTTGGCAGGCTTAAAAAAGAATTTATTTATACATTGTTGTGAGAGAGATGTAAAGCTTGATGCCAACAGCGGATGTAAAACCAAGCAGCATGTGAAAATCCAACTCTTTACTCATTTGTGGGGAACCCATTTGAATGGAAGCAGAATGAGAGAACTAATGTGATCAAATAATGGTAGCAGTCAAGGCATAAGCTAATACCAGCCTAACAAGGACCAGAATCTAGTAACATATATAAGGTAAGAAGACTTCACAGGCCAAATTGCTAGGCTGGCTAAGAAAACAAACTTATGAACTACATTGTCACGAGAAAGCTGTAAAACGTCAATGTCAGCAGCAAACATAAAATTAAGTAATATGTGAAACTCTAAGCTTTTACTGGCTTATAGAGATTAGAGAATTCATTTGAATGGAAGCAAAAATAGAGTCAATCTGATCTCACAAAGACAGCAATCAAGGAAGAAAATGTAATACTACTCAGTATTTTCTAATAGTTAATTAAGATACTGCAATGCTTTCAATAAGATCAAAACTAGTCTCTCAGGTAAAGTCGCATGGCTTACTTCATGCTCAATGCTATCTCTCTCCTGTTCAGTTGTGCGGTGCAGATCAGTATAGTCCTTTCTATGCTTCAACAAAAACTGTTCCAGTTCTCCAATACTCGCAAGCTAATAGACAAAGAGAAAAGGTCACTAGGAAAAAATAAGGAGATGAAATATCAAACATACATGATTTGGATGGTAGATGTAGCACTGCTTCCTTTTCTTAGTGACACAATAACAATACAACATGCAGTATAAAAAGAAGCTTTGTTGATTATGCAGTGAGTACTTCTTCCATAAAGAAATAAGGCCAAAAAG
This sequence comes from Castanospermum australe, assembly GCA_019955255.1. Classification (NCBI taxonomy): domain Eukaryota; kingdom Viridiplantae; phylum Streptophyta; class Magnoliopsida; order Fabales; family Fabaceae; genus Castanospermum; species Castanospermum australe. The sequence goes on along the minus strand of NSJW01000618.1, from coordinate 74,820 downwards.
AACAATATCAACACTGAGTCTACCGTCTTCAGTGCAGCTTTGGAAAATGATGACCTTTGCCGAGGTTTATGAATAATGAAAGATGCCAAAATGGATGCCAATTTAGCCTGCCAAGAGAATTAAACCATATAAGTAATGTCAATAACATAACAGAGATACCCCTTGAACTACCCCCTGCCAAAAGAAAAGAGGACCCAAAAAATAGACCCCTCACTATGGCAAATCAGAAGATTCAAACCAGAGATTTTTATGATGTGCTGAGACAAGTTTATATAAAGCCAAAGTACCAAGAGAAGACTTCAGAGAGGGATACTCTTTGAACAACCCCCTATCAAAAGAGGACAACAAAACCCTCACTATGGCAAAACAGAAGATTCAAACCAAACAGAATAACATTGAGCTAGAAACAAATGGCCAATCCCAATGTGCCATTTTCAAGGATCACAACACTGAGGCAATTTACATGGGCTGCGAATTCTAATTTGAATTATGATCAGAAAACTTAGTTAATGATTGCAACCAAAATTCGAAATCTTTTTGACAAAAAGGGAAGATAAAAAAAAATCATGATTTGCATTATCAGCAACTAAACACTCAATGGGAATTTAGGGAAAAAAATGAATTCAGGTAGTGAAACAATACCTCATCATACCCCAAAGAGCGAGCACTCTGGCGCACGGCATCTTTGAAATCTTCAGTTCTGTCCCTTGCCTTCGCCATTATGAACACCCAGCTACGTAATTATGCTAACAATGGGAGTTCAGTTAGCAAGGAACAAAAAATCGTACCGCATAGCACGATGCGGTCGATGATTTTCAATATCGCAATGTATTGTTTTCGTTGGATAGAGCTAAATATGGGTCACAGAAACGCGTTATTTAGTTGGGTTCGCTGTGAACTGCGAGCGTCAATAAATAAAGGGGTATTGCAACTCTGCAAAACCTAACACGACGGAGGAAGGAAGAAGACCACAGGGAAAGCTAGGTAGATCTAAACGCAACGTTGCTTAGTGGTTCCTTCTTTCTTTTTTTTGTTTTCCCTTTTTTTTTAATTATGCTTGAATAATTTCTTTTTTTTATTAAATCATTAAATTGATATCTTACAAATTTTATTAACTTTATATTAATTTTTTAAAAAATTTAATTTTATTATTATATTTAACAAATTATTTTATCATTTAAATTAATTTATTTTTAAAAATTAATTTAATTTAATTTTAAATTTTTTAAAAAATTAATTTAAATAATAAAATAATATATCAAGAATCATTAATAAAATTTAAATTAACTGTGAAGTCTATAAAATTATTAGGAGACCAGTTTAATGATTTAATTATTTTTCTTTCTTATTGACACTCAAATGCTAACTTTTTTTATATAGAAATGGCTTTTTTTTTTTTCTGATTACGCTTTTTGAGAATTATATATATAAATTCGCTAGTTTTTGGTTACAATAAGAAACCGCCTTCTCTTACATAGCGGTTTCCTAGCAAAGAAATGATTTGTTTTTTATATGAAGTTTAGAATTTGTATATAAAAAATAAAATAAAGAATGACAAATATTTTTTACCTCTCTTGATAACTCAGCTTCTTCTTTTTTTTTAAATACTTATTAAAAACCGTCTTTAAAAAAGATAGTTTCTAAATTTCATATTAAAAAACATTGTTATGGATTATAGTGGCTTCTTACCTTGTAAAATACAAACAACTTATTTTGATACATATTTTTACATAAGTGCAAAATAAAAAAAAAATCATCAATGCTCGTACATAAAAGCCCTCAAATGCCTCTTTACAAGAAGAAAAATACTTGAAATAATAAGAGTAAATACATTTATGAAGGGTTAAAATGAAATTAAATCATTCTAAAACATTGCTTACCAAAAATGATTCTAAAACATTAAAATAAAAGAGTGTATATGTGAGGGACAAAAAGTAAATAGAATAATTTGAGAAATTAAAATAATAGTATATATATCTATTGAAGACTAAATTGTCTATAATTAAAAATTATTTATAATGAATGGAAAATTATTCATATATAATGGATGGAAAATGCTATTAATACTTTTAATTATCTATTCACATTCACTATTTTTAATACTATGTAATAAAAGAGTTTTATATCTATTAAGGTGTGATTTAATGATAAATAAATTAAAAAGTTAAACTAAAATATATTTTACCTGTAATGTTAATGATTCGATTAGACACAACAAAGTTTAATTTTAATACTTAGAATTGAGATTATATTTATACCCAAAAGGATGTGGAAATACTTTGTAAAAATAAAAATATATTTGCATTCTTTATAAACCTAATCATCTTTCATTATATTAATATTTTATTTTATAAATATATTAAATTAGTTTTTTAATAATAATCAAAGTCATTAATGTTGTTATACAAAATAAAATTAAAAAATTATTATTATTAAAAAATTAATAATTATATATATAACATATAAATAAAAAATAAATATAACATGGCATATATATATTTAAAGGCTTAAAAATTAGGATGTAGTATTTTCACTATTTTGCAGCAGAAACCTCCATAGGCATAGACCATCTAATTGCCACACCATCAAGCTGAGTTGTCAAGAGCCCAGTTGTAAATACAGAAAAAAATTAAAAAAATAAAAAAGAAACGGTGTTGGAAACTTGGAATTGAGTAGAGGCTGAGTTGTCAATGGCAGTTTCTGGTTAAAGGCCAAATTAAGTGACATCCCACATCTAAAGACCCACACTCCCACTTAAGACCTTCTCTGCTGAAAGCTGAAGAGTGAAGATTGAAGGACCTCTCAAGACAAGAAACTGTGGGAGAAGGAGAAGGGGAGAGGGAATATCCTGATAAACGGATGAAGGAACTGAGCTGGAAACAGAAACAAGAATTTAGCCATATTTCTCCATTCAAAATTCAAAATCAGCTACTTTCCACAATTTGATCTCTAACTGCCCTTTTGGGTTCCTTTATTATATCAGAAAGAAACAAAATTCACAATTTCCAAAATATATATACTATACGTATATATAGAGAGAGTCATTAATTTGTAACTTTTTGGTTACCTAAGATATTAGGAGGTTTTGATCTGTAATTTCGTGACTATTTATTTGTGGGATCGTTCTCACTTCCCTTATTATTTTCTTCTCTCCACACTAAAGGCTTTCTGCAGAAGAGGAAAGTGAAAGCGCTTATATATGTCGTCTGGGTCTGAATCTGATCAGTGTGGAGCTCTGAAGCAGCTCTGGCTTTCTTCTTTGTCTCTTCCCTGTGCTGCCTTTCATGTCCTCTGTTCGTTCTTCACCCTTTGCATGCAGCTCCGGTCCCTTGATCAGAGACACAAACGGCTCCGTCCAACCTTTTCCACGAGATTAAGATCAAAACGGTATGTGGGTTCACCTTGATATTTGCTATTCAGTGTCTGATAGAATACACGTTATTGGTCTGTTGTGAAATCCACGACATGGGTTTTAGAGGTTTTACATTTTTATCATTTTTTACTAAAGAAAGTTCTTTTCTTCAACTTTGGATGCAGGACTTACATTGGATTTGAATGCGTTGGGTCTCTTTATAAGGAAAATAGGTGCTGTGAGATTTTGGGTTTCTCTTAATGCTAAAAAATATTGATTTTCTTTTGTAGATTGTCTTCTTTTTCCTTGATCAGATTTTGCCGAAGCAAGGCCTGGCTGTTGTTGCTGTTCCCTGATCAAATTTTGGGTTCTAGCTCAAAATGCCAGGCTTTCTGAGGCAATCTCTGAAGCAAGGAACAAATTGTAAGAAAGGCAAAGAAAAAGTTCCAGCCAAAGAAGAAAATTTGAATTATTCGAGGAAAATTCGAATTCTTTACAGTGACCCAGATGCTACAGATTATTCAAGTGAAGATGATGATAACTTTTTGAGCAATGGCTATCATCTAGATGGTTCTAAGCGATTTGTCCAGGAAATTTTGGTTCCGTGCATGCCAACCAAATTATCTGCAGAGAATGCTTCACAACAGGATGTCAGTAGTAAAAGGATCAAAGCAAGGCTCAACCTTTTTGCCAGCAGGAGAAACCGGAATTCATCGGGGTTGTATAGAGGTGTTCAACGTCGGAAATGGGGAAAATATGCAGCAGAGATCAAAGACCCGTTTCGAGGTGTTCGATTGTGGCTTGGTACTTATGATACTGAAGAAGAGGCTGCTATGGCTTATGAGAAAAAGAAGAATGAATTTGAAAGCTCATGGGCTTCGAGGAAAAGGGATGCATTGGATTTGGACAATACCGAAGACGTGTTGTCTCATGCATCCCCATCAGCATCATCTGTGCTTGACGTCACTGCCACAAAAGCTTCACTAGATAATGACATTAGAGATTCAGTCAAAGAAAAGGTCAAAGTGGAAACAAATGGTGGAGAAGGCAATGTGATGGAGCCAGTTTATGCAGAAGATCAGTCAATTCAACATCTGCTAGAGGAGCCAGTTGTGCCATCATTGGCTGGTCAGGGTCTCTGTGTGGATGAACTAGAAAACGGGGCAATGCTGTTTGGTGATGGCTTTGATCATTTCTTGGACAATGACATTGATGGCGGTTCTATGTGGGATGTGGAAAATGGTGAAGGTAGCTTTCTTCCCCCTGTTGACAGTGCTTTTGATGATCCAGAGTTAGCTTGGATTGATGAAACTCTGAATTGGGAATGCCCTTAAAAGTTTTGTAGTTAGAAACTTGGAGCTTAAAACTAGTAGCTATAGTTATAGAGTATATCCATATATAGGCAAACAAAACTAGTTAAACCATACTGCCCAAGAAAGAGAGCTCTTGGGTTTTTGTCTGGGTATGTCAGAGCCGTCCTAGATTTGCCAACTCTCATTTTTGCTGCAGATCGGAGTAATCTATATGGAATTTTTCAATTTTGTCATGAATATTATAGATGAAACTTTAAATATTGTAATTGTTTAATCTTTTCTGGTTGCAGAGAAATTGTACGTATGCAGCACTTTCAATTTTGTTGCAGATAAATTGCATGTCTGCACTGTCAATCTTTTCCTTCTTTCTTCTTCCTCATGTCTACTTTTAAGAAAACATTGCTCTGGAAAATACAGTGACGAACAGTGTCATTTTCTCGGAGACAAGAGGAACAATATCTTTATTAGGATATGGCGACTGCTGATAAATGCAAAAGAAAAGAAAAAGGAAATGCAAAAATAAAGGTAAAAGGAAAAGCATGACAATAACAAGGAAGGTATGTTCCCCTACCCTGATAAAATTTTGTAATGATTTTTTCTCCTTTCTTGTTAAGCATTAAAAAAAAAAGTAAATTGCCCAAGAATCAGTACTCAAATGATACCAAAATTTTCATAGACAACTTAGTAATGAAATAGAATTCCACTAAGTCACTTTGTGTGAAATTTAACCTCCTTTCCCCTCTACTCCCCACACTAGATAAATCTCATTTGTAAGGGAAAAAAAGAAGGAGATTAACCATAAATCTTCTAATATTCTCGTTTTATTCACTTTCTAGGGGTTGCTGACAACGACAATCTGTACAATGATATGGATTTTGGTAATAAAATAATCAGATGCATAAAACATCCTCCAATCTTTTGGAGTCAATAACACAAGGATGCAATTTTCATAACTTGTTTGTTTTCTGGTCCCGAACTCGTCAATCTTACAAAACAAACAAAATGAAATACGTCTTAGGATTCAATCAGCAAGAATGATGACCAAGAAAGATCATTTTTAACGCGGAAGTCAACATACAAAATTATTTATAAGGGGAAAAAACACATTTGAAAAATATATGCATTTAATCTATATAGTATAGAAATCCCACTATTAATAGGTAGTCATTTTATTTAGCATGTCATTTTCAAGAAACAGATGACGCTTAAGACAAACAGTGCAAATAAGAAAAAGAGTGAAGCATTTTAACAGCATTGAAAACTCATGCACAAGAAGCTAATAACATCTAGCACCATTCAAGGGGGGAAATTGCAAAATTTCATTATCTATACAACGGGCAAATTAGCAGGCGATACTTTAATGACCTAATACAATTTTTAACATAGTCTTACTCTCTGGCGTTAAAAGAAACTTGTGCTAATATAAAAACTTACAAGCATGGTGTGTGACTAACCTTTCTAATCAAATGGGATGTTTACAAAAATTTGAACGGGAACACCTTACACTTCCTCCCCCCAAAACTCGGGTAAAAAGTAAAATCTCAAATAATTCCCTTAATTTGTGTTGAATCGGAGTTCCTAGTTGAAGGTGCTACAATTATTGACATACTCTCCAAAATCTCATTACTTTAGATATACCAACTCTTCTCTGAACCTGACAACCAGTGATTACGTAGTGCAATCACTATGCAAAAATTCTCAATGAATTTTAAAGCACTTCCATGCAACATACTGAGCTAGGAAGGAGAGTTTGCAGACCTGTTGCAACAGGATGTTGGTTTCAAATAATCAGGTACAGTTCAAAGCTTGATTTCACGATGCTCCTTTACTGTGAAAGGAATGAGCAGAACCCAGAAAGGGATAGAGAATGTCAATTCTTTGACTCTCCTCAATCTCCACCCTTGTCAATCATCTCAAGGCTCAGACCTCATACATTCTCTTAAAGGAGGTTTTCAAGAATGTGAAGAACATTCAGCACGGGGTTGGAATTGCAAACTGAAGCAATCAGGGCATATTGCCATTGTTTGAAAAAGCGAATTCACATACAAGAGCAAGGTGGTCACTTCCCCATTTCTGCACAACATGAAAGAATCATAAAGATTGATGATCCAAAGTGTGATATAATACATAAGCATACATACATATAAGGCCTACTTTTAAGTAAAGTACCTCACTAGGAAGCCCTCTAGTTCTTCTAAGAATATCAATGGGCAAGGTTTCAAGAACTCTAACTGGAATAAGTTCCTCCGTATGCCTGCTTATCACTGGCATCAGTAAAGAACAGTTTGTAAATGCAAACAATCTTGGTGTTTATTATGAAACAATAAAAGTACCAGATATAATCAACAGTTCCCATGAACTTGGAGTGGTATGATGTTGCCAAGGGCTCCCCAATATCATCTCTCGTTCTATGGTTTCCCTGCAGTAGCAACTATGAGATTTATGCAAGAACATCACTATATTTGAGCTGGAAATATCACATGTAACTGTGAGAAACTACAAACATGTCCAATGAAAAAGCTTTTCATCTTAAGCATAGAAAAAGTTACAGAAATAGCTGACTGTAACAATTTTATTGAAGTTGGATTAGACAAAGAAATATAGTTGGTCGATAAAACATCATACAGGAACACCACTATATGCACTGCAGAGCTTTAGATGGTGCTGAAGATGAGTGACTCCTTCTGCACCAGTCGCAAGTCTTAGTTCTTCCATACTCCATCTGTATAGCAATTGCCTTGAAACAGGCATTGGAATGCTGCACCAGATACACACCACAATAATACCCAACAATGATTAAAACCCTTCCCTCAAAAATTGGAGCAATATATACTCATCAGAATAAAAGTAATAATAAAAAGGAAATACTAGTAGGTATTAATTTGCATTCAGAGCAATAAAAAAGCACGTTCTTTTCCATGTCAACAAATAAATGATCCTGAAGGCTTAACAGATAATCTGTTACTCAAAAGAATCTATTGTCATTGATAATTGGCTTGTTTTTTGGGAGGGGCTGGAGAGGTGAACACATGCTTTAACATCACAGATAATAACTGAAAATACAAGATTTTGTACAGATTAAAAAACAACCTAGCGTCATCACTAATCTGTGATCTGAAGACTCTGCAATTGGACTGGATTTCAAGCTGTCCTGACATATTTCTGCGATTATGTAATTGGACGTCTAACTGCAATAAATGGAGCAATAACTAAACTAATTAAGAGGCCATATAACTAGAACTGATGTGGTTAAACAACAACCACAAAGGGGTTGGGGGCCTGAAAAGGAAAAAGAACAAAGGAGAATAGAAAAATAAATCACAAAAGATAAGCTAAAGGCTTGAGTACATTACCAATACCAGGAGATGCCAAACTCACCTTGGATGAAGCCAGGAATTCATATATTGCACTCTGACAATATGAGATGAAAAAAGAATAGAAGCAATGAAGTAAGAGCACATTGTACCTATAAACTAAACCAGTTCAAGTGCTAGGTACAAAGCAAGATCTTACCTGCGGAACACTATTTAAATCCCCAGCAATAATAACGGGGATGTTGTCCCATTCTTGTGATAACTTGTAAGCATTATCAAGTAAAAGTCTGACCTATTCATTATGTCACACATACCAGAATCAAAAAAATAGATTAGAAAACTTAATTAACAATAGACAATTCAATATTTTTTTCTAGTACAAAGGAAAATTTCAAATCACAACTATATAATGCAACCTCACTAGTTGAGAAAATTCAAGAAGTACCTGGCCTAGCTTGATGTCTCCACGATTTGGGTTGAACAGCACATGTAAATTTCCTATTACAAATCTTTTATTTCTGGCGGCTGATGTCCTATAGAGGTAGATAAATTAGTTACCAAGGGGGAAATATGAAAAAGCCATGGTCATGAAATAGGCACCATGTGTGTGCGAGCATATGTGAGTGCATACATTTTTCTTTTCACTATGTTACTTTTAAAACACTAGCTTTGCTGCTGAAGAATAGAGAGAAACTAAAGGTTATAAGAAGAGTAAGAAATAATAATTTAATATACATTAGTAACTAGTCACATGTGATGTAGGTACACAATAAGTGGTTGAATTTAATGGTTGGAGGTGGTTTGGCTGCGGAACCTATTTTTTGGTGCACTAGCTCTGAACACTGCTGCAGCACACTATATTTCTTTGCACTATTTCATAATTCCTCATCCAACCTCCCAGACAAGATAGCATCAGCGATTTCCTACTAGTGATATATCTCAATTTTACTGATGTAACAGATATTGAGCTCCTTATGAAGGCTTTGCTCAAAATTCCAAAACTTGATCAAAGGTACCCATAGATAGTTCTGGATTCCAAAATAAGTAATTCATAACCAGAGCATGATAAATGACATTACTTGTTCCTAAGACTATAATTGTTTAGAATACATTTCCTGCAGAGGGCCCCAAAGTTGCATTGTTGACAATGAAAGAGAACTTCTATTGTCATGGACTGAATACATCAAAAGATCAACATCTTGGTACAAGGTTGAATACTTGAGGACTCATTATATAAGTTAATTAGTGTTTATAGGAATGTAAGTTCCTCAAGGTTCTCTAACACGTTTCAATAAGATTTCATGAAAGACAAGCCGAGATTTTGCATATTATGTGTTTCATCTGACAATTCAGATATTCAGAATATTATCCTCAGGGGATTCTTACTAGCCTCCTCCTCCCATGAAAAGAAAAGAAAAGAAAAAGATAATTAAGCTATTAACACTGGCTTACATATGCTTTCAATGGTTCAGGCCTCCTAATGCTACCCTTCCATGATACTTGAATAGAATAAACTTTAGGGATACACAAAATATATGTCACAGTCAATGAATAATTGTGATCACTTTTGGACATATAAAACTTACACTGTTGTTAGGGTACATGTGTCAGATTCTGGTTTATCATGGTTTACCTGTAAATATATAATGAATTAAAGAGTAGTAAGATATAAAAACAAAACCTAAAATAATTGGCTTTGCAACAAGAAAACATGTATGCACAGCATATATGGGAAACTAGGTAAAACAAAATTAAAGGGGGACGGGGGAATGGAGTGCTTATCTTATAATAACCCAATCAATCAAGATGAAATTGAATGCTCATGCATATTTTCCATGACAAAAGCATGGGAATCAATTAATTTAGGGGAAAAAAAGACTGGAAAACACAAAAGGGGGAAAAATAGGAAACACTGTGGGAAGAAACAGGTTTAAACAATTGTGGATGAGTTCACCAGAAACGCTACAGGCTTTAGCACATGATAAAATTGTCTTCAAAGCTTTTGGAACACTCCTGATCCTTCTGTTCTGCATTCTACTCTCTTAATGAAGTCTTGTTTTATAATAAGAATAAAATAAAATAAAAAAAATATGAGTTATATCTTCCAGAAGCAGGCAGAAGATATCGAGAATAGCACATAACATATGATCAGCATTACCAGACAAAATCAAGGCATGCTACTGGAAGCAGCTACAAGAGTTACGTGGAACTATAGAAGTACTAGGGTAATAATGTGGTTACATAATTTGCATCATGCATCACAAATTTTTTTAAAAATAAAAGACAATAAAGTAAATATAAAACATAGATAAGGACAAATTAGAAAAATAGCAAATCAAACCCCAAATACCTCCAAAACACAAAGCTGAGCAACATTGTTACGGAGGCCAAATGTTTGGAACTCTATATCTTCTTGATGCAAAAGGGTGAATCTGCGTTCAAAATTTGGCTTTGCTCAATTCAGGAAGATTGATAAAAAGGTTGACAACAATTGAGGAATAGCAAACATTATTCTAATCTAAAAGGATGTATTGCAATGTTTCTCGTTGTGTGAGGGTTTAATTGGTGGATTAAAAACTTTATGGTGGCTACTTGCATCAGCCCTAAAGTTCAAGGCGTGTGTGTGTATCCATTTCTCTTAAACAAAAACAAAGAAGATAAAAAGATACACACATTAGCTTAGAGATAGACTGCTCATATAAACTATGTTCTATGATTAGCACATCATTGAGCTATTGGAATTCTGTCATATCAAGGAATGCTTAGATAACTCATTTACTTATTGACAAAGGTTAGAAATGTCAGGGATTGAACAAACTAACATAAGATACAAAACTCAATTATTTAAATCACTTAGGGGAAATGGAAACCCACAATTTTTCTTTCCAGAATATAGCACACCCGTCATGTGCTTCCCCTGTGCGAGCCTGAAATGATTGATAATAATCCAGGTGAGGAACTAGATTAAATATTTGGACCATAAAAACTTATGACATTTCAAATACGTATATAACATACCTTGTAAACACCTTTAAAGCCATTGTCCTTGAAAAGATCGTCCAAGTCATTAAAATGATCAACCTCCTGCAGACATGGGAGTTGGTATGAGAAAACAATTCTTGACAATCCAATTCTAGGATGCATGACAAGATGTTAACTTACAATTTTCAAGCAGCGCACAAATACTAAATGGGGTAAAATTAAGATGTTTGCACTAACTACTATTAACTAAAGTTTTTTAACAATAGAATCAGGACAACTTGTAGCACAAGAAAAACAATGAAGGAGCATGCATAAAGTGCCATAGATTCACAATATCCTTTGCTAGATGTAACCAAGAGTTGTATCTAAATAAAAAACATATCCCTATTAAATCAGTATCTTTAACTCTTCTTTTTCTATGTTTCAAAGCTCAATAGAGATGCATGTATTCAAAATGTAAAATGATTGTAAGTTTGTAACAAGTTTATTAGTTCTTGATTGCAGACTTCTCACTTAATGGGCACTGAAATAAAAGCATAGAGGGATTCATACTACAAATGTAAATGAAGGAAAGACATCATATCTGTAACATAAGATGGCAGTCACTTTGGAAGGACAAAGAAATTTAATGCAACATTATCTAGGATTAGGAGTATTTTGATATTCAGTTTTGCTGGAATGGGGCCTTCATTATGTTCCATGGCTTTTATCTTGTTGGATCCATAAAGTATGCATGACTTATATGAGCTCCTCAGTAGTTCAGTTTCTTCCAATAATTTTCCTTCTGTTTCAAGATATTATTTACAGACACTATTAAAAGCTGCAGGAACAGAACTAAACTTCTCCTCTCTTCCATGCAACCCTAAGGTTTACTCTATCCTTTAAACCATTTCCTTTTCTTCTTTAAGTCCTAAATCTGGTCAAAAAAAGTTAAGAATTGCTGTTGCAAAGGATTTCATTTACTATATTCTTAAGATATTCCCTCATGGAAGGTGGAAAAACATTATAGTGACAGTTTTCTTGATATGAAGTATAGGACAGAAAATTCATAAATACCAATGCTTTTTAAAAATTATTTTAACTGTTCAAAGTTGCTATGCAATCTATAACAGAGGGAAAAATTATTAAACTACCTGGAAACACAGTATGCTAGCGCTATAGCTATTAATCTCTTCAAGTATGAGCCTTTTCCGCCTGTCCCACTCCAAGAAACTATGTGGAATATTAGAATACAAATCCAGATGCTTTGATGCATTTTCAACACCGAGTATATTGTATGAAACAACTACAACCTTATCTGCGAGAGAAGGAAAGGGTTCAGAATAGTAATGATGAGATAGACATTAATCTAGTCTAAATGACAAACAATGGCACCAAAATATAGAGCAAAGCATTAGCCATCTTCAGCATAGGGTGTTAATTAATGAAAACAGACCATTAGCCATGAGCGACCAAACAAGGAAGTAAATGCCATCAATTTTTAGATTCATGCCACTTTTTTCTAGCAACTGAAAGTTTGGGAGAGAGCATTGATCAATTTCCCTATAGACCGGAAGTTTTTGAATTTTATCACCACCATAAAAGGGAAGACATAATTATGACCTAGAGACCAAAATTTACATGAATATGAAGAATGTCATCAAGTAATAAAATTCTCCTTTCTTTTTCACATTAGGTGACAATCTCAACCAGAGGAATGTAACACTAAATTGCTAAACTTTCGCTTTAAAAGTTAAAAAATCACAACTTTATAAAAGCAACGATAGCTTAGGAGCACACATAAGATCTGAAGGCGGAATTTCAGAGTGAAATAGAATTCTAGTAATTACTAGCGCCTTGTTACTCTTACCCGTGCAGTTAGAATAATCTCGGGAAGAAAAAACCCATCTCCTAGAACACACTCCGCTGCTGGATTTTTTGCCCCTTTTCTTCCTACGAGCCCGAGACGAAGAACGAAAGGCTTCGAACCGATTCGAAGTATGTGAGCTCCGACAAGGGTTGGGGTTTCGGGTCAAAGTTTCCGACTTGAAGGACAATCTGCGCCTTTTAACGTGAATGCCGGAGGATTGACAGTGATAAGGAATTCTCCGCTTTGAAGGATAGCTGGAGCGTGAATTTTCCGGTGGAGGTCTTCCGCGATTGCGGTCCGCCATGTCGCCGGAGTTTGTTGATGACGGCCGCGCGTACAGCGAACTAGGGTTGAATATTCGCTCGGACAGCCGGTGGCAGGAGGCGGTAGTTGCGCGGGGTCACAGGGTGGCTTTGACAGGTACCAATTTTGTTATTTTATCATTATATTATAGTAAATCAAAATGCCAAATCTAATATTAAATATAAATATGCAAAATTGAAAACATTAATTTACAAAATTATTAAGTATGGATATCACAATCTACTCTATGACTTATAAAAGTTATATCTGTTAAAGTTATTTTTAATAATTGTTATTAGATTTAACAATAATAAATACACTATAGTTCACATAAAAAAAGAAAAAGAAAAAACACACTATAGATTTCAACAGATTTTTTTATCATTGGTTATTAAAGATAATTTTCAACCTTTAATTTTTTAACTGATAATTTAAAAAAATATAGCATTAGCTGTTCCCATTGCAAGTTGATATTTTTTTTGTTTTGGTATTGCGGTTAGGTGGTGTCCAAATCAGTTTGTGTGCACATCAATTAATCCACCTCATGGATCCGATTGGAACTAATTAATTAGTAAAGATTTGAACCTGTAACCATGTGTCTCTACCCACACCTCACATGCTTGCCTGCCACTAAACAATTCCGTGAGGTTATTGCAAGTTGGTACATGAACACCAACGTTACACAGAATTAATCGTGGTATAGGGGTGGCAAAATTCTGAGAATGTACGCAAACTAAATGCTCAGAATGAGAGAATCAAAGACATGTACCTTGAAGACACAGAAATTTGAAACAAAAATAGAGCTTACAGTCAACCATGAGCATATCCTAAAAGTCATAATATATCAATCATAATATTTGGGGCAATCAATTCCATTCCATTATTTTTATGTTAATCATTATTTTTGAGAAGATCTTCTTATCACAAGTTTTATGTTCCATGTGTTGCAGTATGATGAAGTCTTCTTACCTCAGGTGCCCAGGTAAATACTGGGAAACAAGATCACCTTCATATAGCAAGAGCTGCAAAAATCTCAAATTACATGATCTAGGTTTTTTTTTTTTTTGGGGGGGGGGGCTATTTTTTATGCAGATAATCAGAGTTATACTGGAGCATCACGTTGGCCCTACTCAACCAAATCCTGTAGTCCCATTTGTCTGCCAGTTTCTGATACTGCTCCAAGGACTCGTGCCTCTGGTGGAAGTCTTAGTTAAGTTTGATTTATCAATGTGCTGCAGTTGTTCCTGCAGAGCTTGTCCTTTATTTTTTTTAATGTGATTCAGTGTAGGTAGCTGGGAACAAGTCATTTCTGCTATTCAATTTTCAACACTAAACCCCACCTCCATTTAAGGGAAGAAAGATTACATCACTAAGCAGTGGTGCTAGTACTTGCTTCAAGGGCCTTTGCCAAATTGCGTATATTGCTGCTAACCCAAGGCCACTGTTTAGATAGTTTGAACTGGTATGAACATAGATTATCATCCCTCCACATGTCACAAGCCATTCATGGAAAATAAAAAAGCTGATAAAGCCTAAAGTTCCTTGCTGGTAAAGCCTAAGTTGTGGAACGGTGCTTATGTGGTAGCTATGGATCTTAGGCTTTACCAGTAACTTAGAATTGGAGCAACTTATATTGTTATTGGCATTATATATAACCTAGTTATGTTTCAAGGAATGTCTCCTATAATAATAACAACTAGATGTAGAGCCGTGCATTATGTGGATGCCTTAAACCTCTCAAAGAAGATTGAGGGTCTATATGCTAAAATTCTAAGTTGAGGGAGGCTTTGTGCCTGCCCTGCAAATATAGGAGGCAAGAAGTTTAAAATCAACTGGAATTTTAAAGTATCTAATGTATGTCTTGAGATTTTTTTTAAAAACAAGTCAAGTGTAATACCTGCATAAGTAAACTTTTATCTTCTTAGACGTTGAAATCAATGGTCAATTTCCATTTTTTGATTTAAGGTTTACATGCTGCATTTCGTTTTTGAAGATATTATCTAATCGTTTTTCTTTAATAGTAAGAAGCAATTACAGGCAAACATTTTCCTGTAAGTGACAGCTATGGATCTTGGGCTTTACCAGCAACAGATTTTGTCATGGATAACTTTGCATCAATTCTAGCAAGAATATCTGATCGATCAGTTGCATTCATGTCGTCGTTGAATGCACAACAAGTGTCATAAGATAACTTGCTACTATTGTTCCATCAATTTTGAAGATTTTAGAATATATAAATATATCAACATCAGATTGATAATACCATTGTACTGAGATTCCTCAACATTTTTGGCCACATGCCACGAGTTATTGACATATTGTATAGTAGCAAACCAAGTTTGTTCTCTCTGTGCCTGTGTCCCCCTTTTTTCCACCCTGCTGTAAATGTTACATGAGACTGAGAGGATAGGACTGTAGGTGGCACCCATGATAGAAAATTTAGTGAAAGGAAAGTTGTGGAATAGTTCTGAAGGAGGTTCTTGTAAGAGACCTGTCACTGTTCATGATTTTGCAAATCCAACAGAAACTTAAATAGCAACCCCCTCTTGGCTGCATCTATGCCAAAACCAGTGCAATTTGTGGTTTTGGAATATAAAATATATGGGTAATATATATATATATATATATATATAGATTATTTCATGGTGAACTATTCTTTGGACTGATTCCTAGAATGTCAACACTCGGTTTTGATTTATATAGACTATAGCTATCTACTTTTTGTATCTTCAGTTTGGCTCTTGAAAATCTCCAAAGCTTTTGCCTAAACCATGATTTTGAAGTCTCCAAAGCCAAACTAAAAACAGTATTACTCTTATATATCTCTGCTTCGCATCAAAATTGCCTTTCATGCATGGAAATTTGAGTTAAGCAGCTAACATACTTGGCAGATACTGATTTGTAAAAATGATAATATGATTATGTACTATCATTCTTGTAAATTTGAACCCAGTGGCTGGAAATATCCATTTCGCTGTCCTGCTAGGGATTTGGTTATGTACCCCAATCTAAAGCATCCCCTTTTATCTATATAAGATCAATGTTTGAATAGCCCAAAAAGAAAATCAGTGATTGGCCAATGGTATAATTGGTGGGTTTCGATGCTAAAAAAAGTAGAGCCACAAGTGTATGATAAATGGGAGAAAACAAGGTGAAATCCCCATATACCAAAATTTAACTAAATTTGGACATGCTCAATAACAAAAACACAAACCATGATTTTATTTAAGGTTTGGATTTCTCTGAAACAGAAGTAACAAGCTCTAAAGCTGAAACTCTACCAAAATTAGTCAACCAGAATCATATATTGTACAGGCACTGCCCTGCATCTAATGGTGGAAAATGCACTATGACGAAGAGAAGAGAGAAGTTGAGGGCAACCACAGGTGAAGTGAAAGCAACCTGAAGGGGACGACCGCAAAAAAGAATTTTAAAGTTCTACCAGGAATTATTGAATTATAGAGGCAACACAACAAAAGGGTCCTCCTCTAATTGTAACTCACCCACATTGACACTAGTGGACACTTAGCCAGTTGAGTCCATGAGAAATCCCACGATAAGAAAGATAACCAATGAAAATTCAGAGAATAAGATGAACATCAAATCCCCAGCCAATGAACACTGGGATAAGACCAACTCGTGGGTCCCAAGAACCGCCACCCAATGTCCTGTAGCAAATTACAAGAATTGCATGGGAAAGCCTTGCATAGAGCAACCTAGTGAGCAAGAGCAAGAAAGGCCCCCACTGTGGGTCTTCCTCACCACACTGTCTGGTCTCAAAACACACATAAACAATAATTGAAGCATTTGGGTATCTAAATAAATATATAAAGTTATGAACACTCCCTCATTGTTCCTGTGATACCTTGCTGGCAACCACCATTAGCAATTCACTTTGGCAACCAAAAAACCAGTACTATGATCACCGAAATGAAAGCTGCAAGTGCATTGGGAGCCAAGACAGCACAAGCTTGCGATAGCTGCCTGCGCAGACGGGCACGGTGGTTTTGTGCAGCTGACGATGCTTTCCTCTGCCATGGCTGCGATAATTTGGTTCACTCTGCAAATCAGTTAGCCAGCAGGCATGAAAGGATTCGGCTTCAAACTGCGTCCTCCAAGGTCAACTGCTCAGTGAGCCCTAACAAGGTGACGGCGCAGGCATGGCACAGTGGATTCACACGCAAGGCAAGAACCCCACGTCATAACAAGCACTTGTTGGTGCAACAACGACCCAAATATGAAGAAGAAGAAGCAGTGCTCTTCATTAACACCAGTACCCTTCCTGTTGTGCCCGAACTCGGAGGTGAAGAACCACTGATGGATGATGAGACTGAGGAGCAGCTGCTTTGTCGCGTGCCCGTGTTTGACCCATTTGATGCAGAGCTTTGCAACATATACGGTGAAGCCAGCGACGAGAGACGGGACACCGCCACGAAAAACGATGTTGCTGATGAAGAAGCCTTTGATTTGGACAATTTTTCCGAGTTTCTCCCATCAGATATGGATCTTGCTGAGTTAGCTGCCGATGTCGAAAGCTTACTCGGAAACGGTCTTGATGAGGATTCAGGCGATGTGAAAGGATCAAAACTGCTTGATTACAAAGAAGAAGATGAAACAGATGCATGTGGAGGAGCCAAAGGTGCAATGGTAAAGGTTAAGGATGAAGAATTCGAAGCTGATACAGCTTGTCGTTTGGAGTCAGTTCTTGACATGGCTGGCGAGGCCTTTAATTGGAATACTGACTCAGTGTCACGGGCAGCAGCTGCACAGGAAGAGGAGGAAAAGGCGGCTGCGCCAGCGGCAGCGAGTGGTAGTGCCGGCGAAGAGGGAACTAAGAGGAACATATTTTTGAGGCTAAACTATGAGGGGGTCATTGCTGCCTGGGCCAGCCAAGGTTCTCCATGGACAACAGGAAACCCACCTAAATTCAACTCTGGTGACTGCTGGCCAGACTACTTGGTAATTTCTTCTCTCAACCTCTTCTGTTTATGGAGTAATGCTACCTACACAACTCTGCACAATTGCACAGGGTGGAGCAATGTTACCTGTGTAATACAGGAGTTGTGTTTCACAGCATTATTCTTAATTGTTTTTGTTTCATTTGTTGCAAATCAAATCAACGAGTTCAAATTGAAAATAGATTTACATTTAGGAAGCTAACACTGTGATGACTATTTCTATGGATTGACGTGGAAGTTTTTTTTTTTTTTGTGAATTTCAGGGTTCGAGTGGTGCAGATGTTCAATGCTCTTATGGGGAAGTAAGAAGCTTAAGGGGGCACCCAATGGGGAGTGCAGCTGGGGGAAGAGAAGCGAGAGTATCAAGGTACCGAGAGAAGAGAAGAACGCGTTTATTTGTAAAGAAGATAAGATATGAAGTAAGGAAATTGAACGCAGAGAAAAGACCAAGAATGAAAGGTAGATTTGTCAAGAGGACATCCTTCGTTGGAGCCACTGCTTTTCCAGCAGCTTACCACTGACATCAACCAGTTAATTTCCAGGTTTGGTTTTCAGCAAACTTTGGATTACTTGGTTTGGCTGTGTAACTGTATAGCCTGTATTACAATTAACATATCATAGGTCAGGTTTCTCTAGTTGTTGCTTCGGAAGTTGGGATATTTTTCTTTCTCTAGCTAGCAGGTCTAGAACTAATGTTGGTCTCAGCAGTTTGAAGACTTGGCCACTTGGGTAATCAAATTTAGGAAGCCTTTTTCTACTGTTCCTTATCAGAAATTCAATTCTAGCTTCAATGCTGATACTATGATTACCTAGTTAACTATTGAAGGTCGCTGATTAACAATGTTTAATATCAGGCACTTAATCTACAAGTTATACATCTGCTCGTGATTTCGATTCCACGTCATATGGACAGGCAGAAGAAAACAACAGGAGAATTGGAGTTAGAAAGATGAATGCATCACAAATTTGAACAAATTCATTCTCAATTTCCTCAAGTTATGAACAGATGAGGGAATCTGAATTTATCTCAACGGTAAGGGACTGGGTCGGAAGAATCAAGGCAATTATAGTAGCTTTTAGATATACTCATATACCTCCAAGCATGTAACTTTCATTAACAGTAATAGAAAACATGCTATATATATATATATATATTGTAATTCGAAGTTCGAACAACAATGAAATGCTGCATCTGACTAAAAAACCATAATAATAAATTCTCTAACTTGTGGAGTAATTAATTGCTAATATTTCAAGACGATGAACTGAGAGATGAGCCCCAAATCTGAAAAACACTGATTCTCCTCTTCTAGTTTGCCTATCATTCATGACTTGGAATCCTATGCAGAAGTATAGCAGCTTTAATTGCATTCGATATATAATCTGAGGTCTATTTCATGCCAAGTCCAATCACAAGAGCTTAAACTACGTACCTTAAGTGCAAGTACCCAATGATTTTTATTTTGTAATAACATTTCATACCATATAATTGCCACCATCTTTTTGGTACTCATAATTATCACATATTGTCATATTGACCTGTAGCATGCATGAGCGCTTAAAATGAAATTTTCTGTGGTAATAAACCAATTGATTTTAAATGTTAATTAATTCAGTTCGGTTTCATTTATTTTATTTTTTTTTGTTTTGTTTTGGATTTTGAAAATTGTTGAACCACAGCAAACTCAACCAACCTGACCAACTAATAGCCTTAAAAATTTAAGTTTCCTATCTCACATTCACCATTGTTATTTGCTATTATATACTACATATTAACTTGTAATATTTAAGGTACATCATTCGGAATCTACTTTATTTTAGCTACTTTATTGGAACGAAACTATGGATTTGTTGATTAGTCTTATGGTGAATAATTTCCAATGTTAATCAACATTTTATTACATTTTAGTGATTCCTAAATTAATGTACTTATATTAGAAATAAATGATTAGTATAAGATGTTTTCAGTGAAAGAATCGAAAGACCTAACTGAACCAACTCGATCCTATATATGTGGTTTGAATTGGTTAGTTTTCTCAATTTTGTCTAGTTTAGTTCTAAACTTTTTAGAACCAGCCAACCTTAAATTGATTTTAAACTAGGCACACACTAACCACTAGCTCTAGGAGAGATACAAATGTGAGCCCATGGTTCAAGTTCTCTTCTTAGTGGTTGCTGAGAAGATATAATCTTTTTAATCCTTGAGTACCTGAAATTTGAAATTCCCTATATGTATGTAGTCTATATACACGTTTGCAGTGTCCTGGCTCAATATTGTTATAAGAATGGCTATTGTTTTTAATTTCTGATTCTAAAAGTAACAACTTTGCAAGTATATATGTGTGGGTACAAGCAACAACATTTGCAAGTTCTGAATGAAAATAGAAATTAATTCTTTGGACATGGTGGAGATCTTTGATGCATCCTAGACATTAATTATGTTACTTGTTTCTGATTGTTGGAAAAGTAAATGTAATTACCTTGATATGTTATTTGTTTCCCTACTTTTTCTTAATTTTAAATCTTACAAACATGCTGTATCTTATTTTGCTTTTATATATCGGTTAATATTTTTTTAATATGATTTATTATTGTTATACTGCCATATTTTTCCTAGTATAATATAAAAGTAAAATTTTTTTAATAGAGAAAAGGGATAAATAGTCTAGTGGGATTGAATTCTTTATACATATTATTATACCTTAGACTTGGGCCAATTGCTCTTCTTATATCGCTATCTCTACCATCTCTTACGATGTAAGTATTTCTTATGTCCCTATCTAAGCATTGGCTTCATCATATCTTGATATTATTAGTGCAAACGAAAGGATAAAATGTATCCTTTTTTTTTTCCTCACCGTACTGTAATGATTACAGAGGAATTGAGGGAAAAAAAAACTACCAGTGGCTGTTCATAACATCAGATTTGACAAAAACAATTAGCTGCTATCCACAGCCACAACATCATTATGACCTTTTTTAAGATCATATTTATATTTAATTAAGACACAAACCCATCATGATGTGTATGTTTATGTCCATGGTCAGTGCATAAAAACCAACTAATCAACTTTTCAAATTTGTCTTTCTGATATCCCAAGGGCTACTTTACCTCAGAAAGATGACAGATCCTGAAATGCAAGTTTTGTTCTCTCTACAAACAAGAGGTTCAGGAGCAAGGAGTGGTCCAAAAAATTGGGGTTAATGGGCCATATTTTGTGAAAATGATATCACAGAAACTTCAGAAAGGCAATGGCACACCGCGGAAACTCAACATAGCAAATGGTTCATCACATCATCATGTCACAATTTTTAAGGTGCGGACAAGAAACTGCTATTGCTTGGTCCCTCCCATCCCAGTCCCTCGGACTCTTCTTTATGATTATCGCTTTTTATCTTTTTTGGGGTCCCCTTCTGCAATTAGCTTCTCATTCATAGAGTAGAGCCACCCTATTTAGCTTGTTTTCCTTTTACATTTTCAACTTGTGTCCTTTTTTTTATTAGGATGCCTTCCATAACTCACTGCACATATATGCGGGTTTTGCAAGATCTTTTGGATTTTTATCAGAAAAATTACCTGCAGCCCTTGCGCTTGTGGGCAAAATGCATTGTGAGACGACATTTTCAAGGCCTTTTCTTTTTTGTTTGCCTGGGTAAAGTGGCATGGATGAAAACAAGGAAGAAAACATACAAATACAATAGAGCCCTGGAAAATACGGCAACAAAGTACAGTTATCCATTATCCATGGTAAAAGTTCCCAATTTAGCAGCAACTAAGGCTAAACCAGCTAAAGGAGGGGGTTGGTCCAGAAGTTCCAGTTGAGCACATCTTTCAGCTGCAGTTTGGCTTCCCTGTAAACCTTAGTTATCTGCACCTGATGGAAATATCATCTCCAATGTTCAACAATAGCTCCATAATTGTGAGCAGAAGTGTCTAAATGAACTGACCCATTTAATAGATCTAACTACGTTTAGTAAGAATAAGAATGAGTCTATCTACGACTATCATAGATTGTGAATTTCACTCCCCTCTTTCATCTTTCTTTCTTTTTTTTTTTTTTGAAAAAAAACTTATCCTAATTTGAGCTATATAGTCCATCTATTTAAGTTATCTATAGGCTTCAATGTAATATACATTCAGTGCCCAATCTTTATGTGTATTTTTAAAACTTAATACTTCCTTTTTCACTTCTTTCTAAACTCTGTTCACCTTGAAGAATTAATACATTTTATTGATATTAATATCTAGCATCCAAGAATAAAGCTGTTAAAATGGATTATTTGACCAAATATATGAAGTAGATGATTGTTCATTGGGCTGGCCATAACCCATTAGTTCATAGGTTAAACCAAGTTAAGGTCGGGCCAACCCACATTTAGGTAGTAGAGTACAAAACAACGTAGTCACGAGCAGTGGCACGTTTAAAAGACAATAGTTACTCATGAGCAATAAGTTCTTTAAATAATAATTTTTAATGTTTGATGAAATGGCCCATGAGTTCCTCACATGAGAAGGGTTAGGGTAAGAGTTTGGTTGAACCATTTAACAAGTGGAATTTTTTGAACACCCACTTTAACAGTTCTGTCCAGGAAGAACCATTACTAATACATATTTGGCCAATTAAATTATGTAGTGATTTTTATAACATCATTAATAATAAACCCGCTTGCATAGATATTATCCGTGGTGTAGAACTCATCTATTGTTATGATACAAGAAATTTTTACAGTAAGATATTGGCGAAGAATAAAATGAAAATAAACTTTTTATTTCTAAAACGTTCATAGAAACGAAAGAAGTGTTAGTAAAAACTAAAGAAACAAGTTCTACCACATTGCCTTTGAGTTTTATTATTTCTATACTTAAATTATACACTAAACTCCCTACACCATGAAAAACAAAGAGAAAGAGTAAGCATTAAAAAATATATTTAAGTATTAAAAAATGTGTTTTTTTAAAATAACAAACGTGTTTTTTTAAAATAAAAAATGTAGAAATTAAGTGCAAGAATATTTTTTTATTGGCTTTAATTATGACTCAAAATATTGTGAAGAAGTCTTTAGCACTGAGGGTTGACGTATGGACTCATACTTAGCTTGGAATTACTTGGATCCAAAAGTTAGTCCTACGTCTTTGACATGGGATTTACCCGCGTCATCTTCACACACTCAAATGTGTTTTTTTATCAGTTCCAGATAAATTATAAAGAAACAATATTTTCAATGTGCATGCACTCTTTTTTTTCTCCTTACTGTTTATTGAAAAGAAACAAACCTATACAAAACAATTAACAACATAAAATATTGAATGGAACAAAAGGCATCAACTGCACGCGCAGAAACCAACAAGACTGATCTGATGGGGAATCCGAATCCCAGGTTACTGGAGCTGGACAAATACTAAAATTCAAAGGTTAAGTTTCCGCGGAACTCATATTGTCAAGTCACAAGGAGCCATACCTTTGGGATTGATTGGATGGAATGAGTTTTCTTGTTGAAGAGACGTTGCAATTTTGGGCACTGCAGATTTCTTGTTTGGATAAAGCAGCTTGTCTTTGTCCTTTCAAATCAAATGAGCAAAACATATATGACAAACAGAGAAATGCCCAAAAAAGTTTTTTAACTGTTTGCTTGTCGTTCTGTATTGAAAGTTCGGAAAGGAAATTTTTTGTGATCTCGTGGGAATCCTGGATGGAGGGTACTGCTGAATCTCTTTTCAGATTGCAGGAGCTGAACTAACACCCCTTTGGTACTTTGGCAGTGGGCTTCAGAACAATCGTCATAGGTTTTTAAACTAAACTATGTTTTTTTTAACTTAGGTAAAAACACAATTGCTTAAATGTGTAACCTTTTCATTTTTTTTTTGTTACTTGTCTAAAGTGAAAAAAAGTTCTCACTCTTTTCATAACAGTTAGAGCTCTTCCCTGATTCAAACTCAGTTTGTGCTCTTGAGATGCTTAAGTTGTTAACTACTACCACCAACCATTCGTGGGTAGAAGCACGTAGCCTTTTCATCTAAGCATGCAAAGTCGGTGTTTAGCACAGCTTTCCAAAAAGAGTTCCGAGGCATGGAAGCAAAAGCCTAAAAAATTTGTTTGTTCATGAAGGATTTTAAATGGGCTTTTTATATGAACAGTCCTATTTGTACAAAAATAAGAGAAATAAGAAGTTTATATGTAAAGCTATTAGTTAAATTGCTTGTGAACATATAACCCTTAACAGATTTAGAGGTAACCCATAGTGTATAAAGGAGATGTAAATTTTTGGTGGACAATGAATTAACTGATTATGTGGCATTATTCTTTTAATTTTATCAATAATTTTCAATTGGATTTTTACTATAAATCAGAGGAATTTGTGTTGAGTACTAGCCATTGCAGACGATCATACTAGGAGAGTACAACTACAACCCTTTTTGGGAGTAGTATTTAAGGAGCAAGAGGGAGGGACCATTTTGCATAGGCTCTACTTGAAATGAGCATATGATGAGGAATCAGGGGTGAAATGCATACATATATATTGGTAGGACTGATTTAGAAGCGAAGGGGAGCTCCTTTCAATCCAATACGAAGGGCTGAGGAGAGGCAAGAGCTGTCATCTCATGCATTCGGCTACTCTTAATGTTTGTGATCTCAATCTCAAGGTCTTGCATTGCAGCACCACAGTGCATGATTTGAAACGTTAAGTTTGGCCAGGTGCATGGTGTGGGAGCAACTCCACCCACCTACTTAGCCCGCCCATTGGATTGAAGGGAGCTCCAAGTTTCACCTTTTTTAACAGTTCTCTTTTGCTTGCAGACCATGTTTTCTTGCATTAACGATGACTTTAGTTACAGCCTCTTGTTTCTATTGTTTCAAGCTTTTATCAGGTTTTTTCTATCTCATCTATTCTGCTCACGTCCTACTTTCTTCTTGATCATGTATATTTTCAGCTTTTCAAGCTTTGTATGACAGGCCAGTAAGTACTTGATCATGGCAACCCCAGCAGTGTCTGCCACAGCATCATGTTTTACTTTGTTTCGAGATCTTTCAGCGGGAAACAGAAGAACCCAAACAAAGGCCAGCTGCATCATATGAGGCTCTTTACAGTCTGAACCCGCAGCTCAGGCACTCGCACTAATAAAGGTGGAGAGGGGTGAAGAGGTTTTGATTGTTAACTTCGGCCAACTAATCTTATTGTTTAGGTTTTACTCTACTTGATGTTATATGAATGACAAAACACATGATGATCCTATTTTATTACATCAACAGAAAATGAGCATTTCCTGGTGCCCCATTGTTGCATTTTCATCACACACCACTTTTACACCTTTTCCCGTTGTCATTGAATTATCAGGGAAAAAATAATTAAGCAAAATTTAATCATAGAAGTGAGAGAAGATGTGAGGGATGTGAGATTCCCTTTTTTTTTTTGGTCAGCATGCGATTTTCTTTTTATTGGCGTTTGTATCATCACTCACTAGGACAGAGGAATAGGCTCAAACAACCGCAAAAGAAGACCAAGGGATGCCATTCTCTCCAATACAGATTGATTCCCCAACATGGGTACCCACCTAGCTACAATTTGTTTTTTATTCACCGAACCTTAGCTTTAGTTCCATGTCCAGCTTTGATTTGATCGCTTAGGATAGAGCTACTAATATGCCTCCCGGCAGTTTCCTCTACATTCACGTGCAACAGTAACACCATCAGCATCATTGATACATTCACATGCATTATTTGATGTTCTCCCTTTCACAGAGTGTCAGGGTTGGATCAAGAAAATTCTTGAGTCACCCTAACAAATCTAGTATGACAAGTAAATTTTATTACTAACAAATCATGTATGGTACTGAAATTTCAAAGTCTTTCGGTTGAATATGAGGAATGGACCAGAGACACAATTACAATCTTGTTATTAATGAAGCACACAGGGAACAAGAGAAACTTATTTCATAATCTGATGTAATTCTACTCATAGCCGGTCCAGATTTGTTAATATTTAAATGCAAACAAGCAACAAAAACCTAACAAGCCAAGGAAAAATAGCCTAGGCCTGGCCAAAATACAGTTGAGGTTCACAGGGAGTTTTGATTAAAGAAAAAGAACAAGAACAGAACTAAGCGGCACCATAAGCACTCCACCTAGCATCTGATTTCAGCAATATGATGATCGGTTGGTTACTCAATATCCCCTGCAAGAGGACCCAAAACTTATTTTCATTCGCACACATAAATCATGGTAACAATAAAATAATATTTTGAAATAAACAACACTAATAGAAAGAAGGTCAGACATGTAATTACATAATTGAAGTGAAAACAGAAAGAAATGCAGTTTGAAATTACCTTTCATTTATCTACAGGACAGTCATTCAGACTCAACTGACTCAACCTTTGGACCTGGTTCAGAAAATTAAACAAGGCATAAGGAATTATCACAAAAGCACCAAAGGGCAGAGAACAAGACAACTATGCTCCAACAGATTATCAAGGAAAACATCAAATGGATTGAAAAGCTTTCTCTCATAAGAAAAACTCAATATAAGAAGGCTCCAATAACAACATTTTATGGGGAGAGTTTAATTTGCTTCAATTACATCTTGGTTGTTCAAAATGAACAAATGAAAAAAAAAATGTTCAATTTCTTTCTCTTTTCCAAATTTTTTCAGCAGATAATACTAGATGAACTAGCCATCAATCGGAGCTCAATGGAATCACTCCACACGCTAAATTTTTCAACTTCTAATGCAATCACCAACTTTATTCAGTTTCTCTCCCTCAGTTCCTTAAATTCAGAGAGGTTTAGTCAGTTGGCATAGGTTTAGGTTGTATATCGGATATAATTAGATATCCAGAAGGATAAAAATAACTTAGATATACAAACAGCTTTAGCTGCTGCAAAGGAAAAAAAACAAAAAAGAAAATGATCTAGACTAGCTGAGTGGAATCAGCTTTGCAATTCCAAAATTCTCATTGTTTTCACTCGCAGAAAAACCTTTACACACAGCATACCAAAACGATCGAATTTAACCCTATAAGATTGCAGGTATCCAATATGCTAAAAATTTGCTTCCATGTCAAATTCTCCACTTCTCAACTCCATTCATAACCGAACATGTCAAGTATGAAGCAAACCTCAAAGTGATGATTAGTAATAAACGGGGATGAAATGCGACAAATGACACCTAATCAAAACCATTTTCTAAGTCATAAACATGATAAAGCAATGTAATTTTTCTTCCGCGGATTTCCAAAACCTATAGACACCCTTTGATCGTTGCGCAGCGAAAAATCGCACCTTGAGAGAGTTTATACACCCCACTTGATAATTCGCAAAAAAAATAAAAAAAAAATCATTCTCGATTGAACGCGAAGAATTTAAAATATGAGGGGAAAACCAAACAAACCATGGAGAGAGGGGTGACGGCCGTCCTTGCCCCAGCCGATGCCGCGGGTGGCATCGAGATACTGATGGACAAGATGGCGACACTTCTGGAGGTGGTTGACGCCTTCGATGCGGTAGCACCACCGGAGCTTCTCCCTGAGTATCTTGGCCTTCTCAATGTCGATCCACTTCTCCCTGACAATGTGCTCCCTCATCTCCAGCATCGCCACCGGGTCCTTGTACGGATTCGCCTGATCGAAGCCATCCGGCGGCGATTCCTCGAATTCCACATACCCCTTCTTCCTTCCCATTCTTCGCTTTTTCCTCTCACTCTTCTCTTCTCTGCTGATAGAAGATGCGCATCGTCATGTAGTGCTTGTGCTTCCTCTTTTGTGGAGTTTGGGCCTCTCTGTGATTGGGCCACACATCCATCTTGTTTGGGCTATTTGGGTTCATTGGGCTATTTGTTCAGTTCAGTCACTACTAGTCTGTTACAGGACCATATTCCTAGGCCATTTTTTTTTTTAAAAAGTGTAGAAGAAGAGTCATTTTTGCTACCTAATTGGCAAATTACGCCAAAAGAACAAGCTTGTTGAAAGCCATTCTTATGGACTCTGAGAATACATCACTAAATCAATAAAACACGACACATGACAAAACATAAAAATACATCTTATTAGATTAAAGCTATTATTTAATAAAATAACTTAAAAAAATCTGGATCATTTAATAGAATATACACGATATTTCTAATGGCTATCTATAGTTTGGCTAAAAAATATAATGGGTCATTAGTAATAGAGTTTTGTTATATTCTTCTAATAAATTTAATACTTTCTTCATTTAATAATTATAAAAATTATTAAGACAATGAGTTAAAGAAAATATAAAATTATTTTTAACATTATTAATATATTACCTAAACAATGAAAGAACATTGTTATTTTATTTTAAAAAAAAATAAATGATGAAAGTGAGTGTTGTTTTATCACGTATCCACCTATAAGTCGAGAGCCTTTGGCCTTCGGAAATTACACAAGACAGAACGTTGCTCTCGGGTCTTGGACACGTGGCAGCCACCCGCCACACCATTTTTTGGCGGGGGGATTCGTTCATTCATGATCATTGGTGTTTAATTTCTCTCTATCGCTAAAGGATTGTGACGTAGAGAGTGTTGCTCTCCTGTTTTCTCGGACTTCCCTTTTCCATCTTTCGAGGAAACAATAATTGCTTTTCAAAACACATTCCATTAATCCAAAATAATAAATGAACTATTTACGTAGAAAAATCCCAATGCATGTTTCTTTCTGAGTCCTCTCAACTCTTCCACACGACAACAGCCTCTGATTCAATGTTAATGTCTCGCTGCATCCTCAAGGTTGGATCCTCCCTGTTTTTGTCACTTTTCACGTTGTCCATGTTGCTGTTTTCGTAATTTTCACGCTTTTCCACACTGACAAGGAGCTTCATTAAATTAGGAATTTTGGTTTGGATTCTGGGTGTTCGAACATTATATTCTCTAATTTCTGCTCAATTCGTCCTCACGTGATGTTTCATTGGCTCTTTGTTTTAGTCTTTTAGAGCCCTCATTTGATCAATTTGAAGTGGCGTTAGCGCTACTATTGTGTGTTTGCGATACAAAGTTGAAACATGGCAATATATAAAGCTGCTTTCTTTAACTCCTAAGCTTCTGAGCGCCTTCTGGGTTCCTTTATTTGCCTTTTAGTTTGTTCTACTACTCTCCCCTCTTGAACAGCGAGGCTTTATGTGACCATGTGAAGTGCATGGCTTTTTGTCAGTGAATGGCATTGGAATCATAATGATTTGTAGGTGGTGGCTGCACTGCATTATTTGTATATGTATAATTTGATTGAAAGTGTCAATACCATGATTGTAACTTTTACTTCTGTTGGGGTTGATTGGATACTGATACTGATTTCAGCCTTCAAGAGTTTCTTGGGTGATATGATACAATGGAAATTTCTATGAAACATGTCTCCATGGACATCTGAAGTCGTGAGTGTCCCTCCAGGAATTACATAGAGATGAATCCCCTATCTGACAACCACACTACAGAACCCAGAGAGCTGGGTAGCCCAAGTGCCAATTTCAATGGAATTAATTTTGGGCACCCAGTATCCATTCATGGTGAAGTTGAAGGTATGGAGATTATATTTTCTGTTGGGAGTAATATGAGTTTTTGTGTGAATCAAAAATTCAAAGTGACTAGTGAACACCAAATAACGAATGATGAAACTTAATGCCTTTCCTGTTGCTTTTCATTGGTGGCTTCTCAGCCACCATAGGCCTATTGCCCACAATCACATGCTTTCAGCTCTGCATTTTTTTCCTCTTAATAATATGCATATTATATTTATTGATGGGGTAAGCTCCTTCTGTTTGAATATTTTTCAGCCAAACATCGAATACTTTTGGTTCAGTGGTTAAATAGTCTTCTTCCTTTGTTGAACTTATCAATAAATACTACGGATGATGAGTTGAGAGCATGCTTGAGCAATGGTACAGTTTTATGCCAGATACTGAACAGGCTGCGACCTGGTTCAGTGAATATGGTAACATTTGTTCACCTTTTGATTAATTCAAACTTTAATTAGCAACTTGATTTTTGATATGTTTTTGGCTCAGTGTGGATTCTCTCTTGTAGGTTAGTGATTCTGATCATTCTCTGCCATCACACTCAGAAAATGTTAAAAGGTTTCTGACAGCCTTGGATGGGTTGGGCTTGCCCAAGTTTGAAATATCAGACCTAGAGAAGGTATAAGAGACCTGGTTTTGTGTCATGGATTCGAATAATATTCTCAACTTAAAGTTTGAAAAGAAATATACCCTAGAGGCAGTTGCAAAATTGTAATCAGGCTTATTTTCTATCTATTTTTGGGTTCATAATTTCGTATATAGCATTAGTTTTGCTGATCTATGAGTTTTTCATGTGCTTGGTTCTTGCTCCTTAGTGGGTTATGATTATGCCACTGTCTCTTTTATTGTGTAGGGCCATATGAAGCCTGTTGTGGATTGTCTTTTAACACTTAGAGCAAGAAGTTCACAAAATACTTTGGGAGATAATATTTCTGTAACTAATTCCAAAGTAGTGAACCCTCGTGGCCATGCATCTTCCAATGTCCATTATTCTCTATCATCTGGAGGAGACCACAGGAAGGTTTCACCTGAGTCAAAGTTTCAACGTGTTTTGCGAAGTCGAATTATGGCAGGTATGGTTATTTTTAACCCTGCCTCTCCCTTCTCTGTGTGTGTGTGCGTGCGTGTTTTGATGCATATGGAGATAATGAGATATGCATGAACTTACAATTTCTTAAATATGGTGAAATGTTATATTAACAAGAAAAACTTATTGATACCCATG
Organism: Castanospermum australe; assembly: GCA_019955255.1. NCBI lineage: Eukaryota > Viridiplantae > Streptophyta > Magnoliopsida > Fabales > Fabaceae > Castanospermum > Castanospermum australe. Next base: position 44,002 of record NSJW01000618.1, on the reverse strand, counting down.
TCTGGCATAGAGGAGAAATGCTGCACACATTGAGGTTGAATACATAATTCATCGTAAAAAATTTAAAAAAAAAAAAACAGAATAAATCATTAAGCACAAAATGAGATCTTAGCTGTCCAAACTCAGATCATTGACATGTGACTTGCGGAGTTGTTATGCTTGTGTTTGTGTATATAAAGAAAAGTACGGTGTAGAAAACTTTCATTGTACTTTGAAACAATTCATATATATTAATAAGCCAAGTCTTTGATTTTTACTGTCTGCTGGAAATAAAACTCATCTTTACACACATACGCGCACAAGGAAAGGAAAGAGAAAGGGAGAAAGAAGAGAATGCTTTTCCTGTGTTAAGGACATCTATGCTGCTGAAAATGAAATGTATCTCCTAGTTAGTGATTCACTAGACCAATTAGATGGTTCTGTTGTCTTTAAGTGATTAGGGGTAGTCATTGTGTATCTTCTGCAGAGCCATCAGCTGCATTAATACAACCATGTTGGTCATAAGTTCCATGAGGTGTTTCAACTGAAACATGGAAGCTACGTAGATCTTCCTGCTGCAAAAATTTCAGAAATGATGAAATCAAACAGTTTAGATGTAAATTCTCAATCTATTTATCACCTTCATTTTTACATATATTTTTATATATATTTTCGTGTTTGATACATCAACTGATTTGTTTCAGCATCTATTGTTCCAGAATGCTCCCACTCAGTCGCTTCTGAGTGTTGTGAATGGTATTCTAGAGGAAAGTGTTGAAAGAAGAAACGGCGAAATACCCCATGTATGCCTTGGAGGCTTTGGTGTCACCTATGTACATAAATGCATTCATGAAAGAACATTGATAAATCCATGAAAATTGCTTGCACATACACATGTTACATGTAACACAAAGTTTCAAGTGTACTGTTTGACAATATCTTTGTTGCTCAGCGTGTGGCTTGCTTGTTGAGAAAAGTTGTTCAGGAGATTGAACGCCGTATATCAACTCAAGCAGACCATTTACGAACTGTATGTTAATTACATTATCTTCAAAAGCTAGTTACTCTTGGTTTTCTCAGTTGGTTTCGTCATATCATTTTCTTACCCTGTGCCTTCAGCAAAATAATCTTTTCAAGTCTCGTGAAGAAAAATATCAATCAAGAATCAAAGTACTTGAGGCTCTTGCTTCTGGAACTAAGGAAGAGAGTGAGGTATAATGAATAGTTCTAGCTAGTCATTATGTTATAAGTGGATCTATTTTAAATTACCTCGAACTTTGCATATTGGTACAAACTTTCTATTTATCAGAGGAGACTTTTTGTAACAGATTGTCACAAGCCAGCCTCAGCAGTTAAAGGTAATGTTTTCTTACTTCGCTAGTAACATATCAATATATTCAAGTTAGAGAAAGATAAGAGATTAGCAAAGTCTTTAATTGAATTTTTTCATATATTATTTGTATTATGGGCTTTTTGGCCCCTGAATGCAGACTGAGAAGACCAAAGAGGATGAAAAGAAGGCAGATGACATAGAGGTTATTAGGTTGATGAAAGAGCAGGAAGACAAAAATATGGAAATTTCAACATTGAAGCAAGAACTGGAAACAATGAAGAAAACATATGAAAGACAATGCTCACAGTTGGAAGCAGAAGCTAAGAGTGCTAAAGGTGAATTGAAACAGAAGATGAAAGAGCAGGAGGACAAAAATATGCAAATTTCAATATTGAAGCAAGAACTGGAAACAATAAAAAAAACATATGAAGGACAATGGTCACAAGTAGAAGCAGAAGCTAAGGGTGCTAAAGTAGAATTGAAAGAGAAGATGAAAGAGCAGGAGGACAAAGATATGGAAATCTCAAAATTGAAGCAAGAACTGAAAACAATGAAAAAAACATATGAAGCTCAATGCTTACAGTTGGAAGCTGAAGCTAAGGGTGCTAAAGGAGATTTCAAACAGAAGATGAAGGAGCATGAGGACAAAAATATGGAAATTTTGACATTGAAGCAAGAACTGGAAACAATGAAGAAAACATATGAAGGACGGTGGTCACAGTTGGAATCAGAAGCGAAAGGCGCTAAAGGAGAATTGAAAGATAAGATGAAAGAGCAGGAGAACAAAAATATGGAAATTTCAAAATTGAAGGAAGAACTAGAAACAATAAAAAAGACATATGAAGGACAATGCTCGCAGTTGGAAGTAGAAGCTAAGGGTGCTAAAGAAGAATTGAAACAGAAGATGAAAGAGCAGAAGGACAAAAATATGGAAATTTCAAAATTGAAGCAAGAACTGGAAACAATAAAAAAGACATATGAGGGACGATGCTCGCAGTTGGAAGTAGAAGCTAAGGGTGCTAAAGAAGAATTGAAACAGAAGATGAAAGAGCAGGAGGACAAAAATATGGAAATTTCAAAATTGAAGGAAGAACTGGAAACAATAAAAAAGACATATGAAGGACAACGCTCGCAGTTGGAAGCAGAAGCTAAGGGTGCTAAAGGAGAACTGAAAACAGAAGATGGAAGAGCAGGAGGATAAAAATATGGAAATTTTCAAAATTGAAGCAAGAATTGGAAACAATAAAAAAAACATATGAAGGACAACACTCGCAGTTGGAAGCAGAAGCTAAGGGTGCTCAAGGAGAACTGAAACAGAAGATGGAAGAGCAGGAGGATAAAAATATGGAAATTTCAAAATTGAAGCAAGAATTGGGAAACAATAAAAAAAGCATATGAAGGACAATGCTCGCAGTTGGAAGCAGAAGCTAAGGGTGCTAAAGGAGAACTGAAACAGAAGATGGAAGAGCAGGAGGATAAAAATATGGAAATTTCAAAATTGAAGCAAGAATTGGAAACAATAAAAAAAACATATGAAGGACAATGCTCGCAGTTGGAAGCAGAAGCTAAGGGTGCTAAAGGAGAACTGAAACAGAAAAATGAAAGAGCAGGAGGATAAAAATATGGACATTTCAACATTAAAGCAAGAATTGGAAACAACGAAAAAGGCATATGAAGGACAATGCTCACAGTTGGAAGCAGAAGCTAAGGGTGCTAAAGAAGAAGTGAAACAGAAGTCACAAGAATATGAGAATCAGTTGGAAAAATTAAGAAATAAGTTTAAAGAGAATGAGGCTATTTATGAATCAAAATATCAGAAGTGGAACATGAAAGAGATTCAATTGCATGATGCTTTGAAATTTCAACTTAGTTTCGTGCAGGTAAACTTATATATGTGTCAATATCAATCTTATTGTTATGATGTCAAGTGATACTATTTTTATACTGAATTTGCAAACATCCAGAACTTGAAATTGTCTTGGGAATCCATTAAGCAAGACGTTATGAAAGAGCAAACGATTTATGCAGAAGAATGTGATCGATTAGGTAGGTCGTGTCATTAGAATGTTATTTTAGTGCCCCTTTCTTGTTTTATTTTTTTGGTGGGTTAGCTCTGATCATTTGATTGTAACTTGTTCAGGTGTAAATCTTAAGGTACTAGTAGATGCAGCCGAGAATTATCAAGTAGTTCTTGCTGAAAATCGAAAACTGTTCAATGAAGTTCAAGAATTAAAAGGTGGCGTTATCTGTGTCTGTTTACTAAATTATTGATGTAGATGCATTGTTAGTTCACATGAAACTTTTGTCTGATGCAGGAAATATCAGAGTTTATTGTAGAATCAGACCATTTCTTCCGGGACAAAAGGAAAAACAGTCAATTATCGAACACGTCGGAGAAAACGATTTGGTTGTGGCAAATCCCTCCAAACAAGGAAAAGATGCTCTTCGATCATTTAAGTTTAACAAGGTCTTTAGTTCAGCCTCAACTCAAGGTTTATTTCTATATACTCACCATTTTTAAGATTAGGCTTTGCATGGACGAACTTCTTTTGCATCATAATTATGTAGATTCCATTTTCTTGTGCTTTGGTTTTGTTGACATTCTTATGCTGTACTCATTGTTACTGATCTGAATGATGCAGTGGAGGTATACTCTGACATCCAATGCTTTATACGATCAGTACTCGATGGGTATAATGTATGTATATTTGCTTATGGCCAGACTGGTTCAGGGAAAACTTTCACAATGGTATTAACCCTCTGTCCACATAGATTTTATCTCATACATCATGCTAATGAAGGGAATTCCTCATTCTATAAGATGCCAATTTTTCTCAGAGTGGTCCAAATGGTGCAACAAGCGAGACTGTTGGTGTTAACTACCGAGCTCTGAATGACCTCTTCAGCATATCTACAAGTAGAAAAAGCACCATAGTCTATGAAATTGGGGTGCAAATAATTGAGATATATAACGAACAAGTGCGCGATTTGTTATCAGCTGATGGTTCTTCAAAAAAATATCCTTTTGTCAATAGCTATGGACTGTTCATTCTCTGCATGGAGTTCCTTCTTCTAGTATTTTCTTCTTTTTGAATTTTTTTTCACATCAAGAACCATGTTTGTTTATGACCTCTGATTTCCTTGATTTGCACACACTCGGGATATTGTCTCACTCTCAACCAAAGGGTTTAGCAGTACCTGATGCTAGCATGTTCCCTGTCAAGTCAACTTCAGATGTCATGAAGCTAATGGACACTGGGTTCAAAAATAGAGCCATGGGATCCACTGCTATGAACGAAAGGAGTAGTCGTTCTCACAGGTCTGTCTTATTCCTTTCCTGGATATTCAACACTGAAAGCTTTCAAGTATGATGACGTTCAATAAACTTATGTGCACAGTGTGGTCTCAATTCATGTCCGTGGGACGGATGTGAAGTCTGGTTCTACTCAGCATGGTAATCTTCATTTGGTAGATTTGGCAGGAAGTGAAAGGATAGATCGCTCCGAAGTAACTGGGGATAGGCTTAAGGAAGCACAGCACATAAACAAATCACTATCTGCCCTTGGAGACGTCATTTTTGCCCTTTCTCAAAAGAACGCCCATGTACCGTACAGAAACAGCAAGCTTACTCAACTTCTGCAAACGGCTCTTGGTAAATCTTTGTTTTTCATTTCTTGATGTCAACATGCCTTACTTTGCTAGTAGCTAGAGAGAAGAAAAAGCCTTGAGTTGCTTCATGGCTTTTAGATTTGTCTGCCATCTCCTTACCTTTTTTGATTAGATTTTCTTTTAAGCTTCTACTAGGACTACATTTGAATCTTGTCTTTGATTTTACTGTACAGGTGGCCACGCAAAGACACTCATGTTAGTCCAAATTAATCCAGATGTAAAGTCATTTTCCGAAACTTTGAGTACTTTAAAGTTTGCTGAGAGGGTTTCTGGAGTTGAGTTAGGAGCTGCGAAAAGTAGCAAAGATGGCAGAGATGTCAAAGAATTAATGGAGCAGGTGCTTAGGTTTTTGTCTGCCAAATATATTAAGTTGGTTGTGTTGCATACTTTTCAGCATGTTATGAATACATCAAATGCCTATCAGATGATCTTGTCTGTCTTTCTTTCTTTTCATTGCATGCTTTGAAATTAGAGTTTTACAAAACACTTGTGTTCACTGGCAGCATCTCTTATTTTCGACAGTTGAAATCTGATAAGATGAGAGAATTACAATTGACAACAATTATTTTAGTTTGGAGACAGTTAACTGGATGAGTTGTTAACTAAGTTAATTTTAGTTAAACTGTTAACCAAGAAGCTAATCTGATTTTAAAGAAGAGGGAACGAGTAGCAACATTTACTTCAGTGGAAGAGAATCATTACTTAGGGTGCATTATCAAGAGCTTGGAAGCATGAGCAATAAGCAGATAAGTATAGGAAAGCTTTTTGTGTAACTTCTATGGTTATTTCAGACAAACATTTGTACTAGAGTTGACATAGCACAAGTTTTCAGTAAAAAAATCTGCCCCCTAGTGCTGCATCAAATTATTTTCTTTGGTGATCACTTAGGAAAACCTCTAGTTGGTTGAAAGTAACCAAGCTTGAGTTGGCATCATTTTGCCTTGTATGCTGTTTAATCCATTCATAGCTTTGGATCTTGTTTTAAAATAACCTTTACAAATTGCCTCACGATTGATGCTGTGGAAAATTATTATAATGGTTTATGACCTGTCAAAGGAATTATTTTAGCCCATTTGAAGCCAATCGGATTCTATGTGCTATGAAAGCAGAACTGCAGATTAATTTTTTTCTATTTTCTGCCTGACTTTGCAGGTGGCTTCTCTCAAGGACACTATTTTGAAAAAAGATGATGAGATTGAGAGGCTACAATTACTTAAGGATCTGAAAAATGTTTATCCCGGTGCCGATTCTGAGAAGCGTGGAACTGCCTCAGTGAGGTATGGATCTTCTTTTCCAAGAAAAGATTCAGTAGGTGGTACTCTTATTAAGCCAAATCAAAGCACCTTGAAGGTGATTGATTCCCACTTCCCCGCAACCACTGGATGACCATATTACACCAAAATGAATTTATCCAGCAATCTGAAATTGCTGGGAGAGGGGGAGGGGGGGGAACATAGGTCAGAACAGTCCTGCAGATGCAGAAACATTAGGATTTGCAGCTGCAGATTTTGATGAAATTAATATTAAGTGAAATTTCTGACAATGGTCTTTCTCTGGCAACAGAGACTGATGGTTCTTCTGAAGATTCCATTCTCCCTGAAGGCACAAAATCATCAGATAACATGGAGAAGTGAGTAGTACTTATATTATTACAGTTTTGGTTACTGCCTTTAGCATTCCTGCTTAACAACTTACTACAGTTTCACATTAGAAAAGGAATTACTATCAATTTCCTTGCTAGTTATCTATACCAATATATATCTGAAATCTTATATATAATCCCTTCAAGATGGACTCAACTATCTAATGAGACATTTTGTTTGTTAAAAGGTTTTATCATCATTGTCTGATTAGGAACTTTAACACAGATATTGATTGAAAGCATGAACTCAGGCTATATACTTCTCCAAAGAAACGTATTTTCATTGAATAAAGTTTTGACATCTTTTGACAACTTCATGATTTCTTTCCTAACAGCTGTCATCTAATTTCTTTTTGAAATTCTCGTGATGGTGAAACTGCTTGGAATAATGTGCTTTTCTGATGATTCTCAGATTTGCTACAGTCTTACAAATGATTTCCATCCTTTTGACATTGTTGTTTTAAATAATGATCTCTTACAGTATAATTTTATGCTTGTCAAGTTGATTGAAACTTTCATAGCCCACAAAAATAAGGTCACGTATAGTGTGTAAGTTGATTGGAATAAATTTCTGTAGTGACCAAGTATGGATGCCCAACTGTTAAAATAGTGTTTAAGCTATTGCATATAGACTCCATTACTGTGTTAGGATGACACAGTTTCTTGATCAACATCTGCATCATTATAATTCATGCTTAAAAATTAATGTGCATGATAATTCATATTATTTTTTGAATTTTCTTTTTGCATTATGCAGATCTAAAGGAATACCCAAAAATTATCAAGCCCTGCAGAAATTGAGGCGAACCTCATCTGCCATGGTTACAGTAAAGGACTCCCTGAAGATGTCACCAAGCATGTAAAATCAAAGTCTCCACTTTGCTGCTAGTAGAGGATATGACTACTATATTAATCCTTCCCATGTTAGAAACTCTGATCATAAATTTTTCAACTTTCTTCACAAATTTTCATTTCAGGCATTAAAAGAAGCGCCAGTTTTGCCCAGCTCAGAGCTCCAAAACGGTAGCAGTAAAGTTTTAGGCGGCAGTTTCAATGCATTTGTAAACAGTTCACAATTTTACACACACATCAAATACACATATTCATGTAAATATAATTCTTTTGATTGTTTTGTTCTAACACTTGATTTTTTTAGTCACATCGGTGACAATTTTGTGGACATGACAACCAATTTTGACTTTGCAACATTCATTGGTTCTGAATCATCCGGAGGCATTTTTTCTTTTTATAAATAGAAAAGAAAATCACAATTTTTATGGTGTTTCACGTGACTGATTTTTTTTTCTTTTTTTTTTATCAAATATGTAAATTTTTGTATTAATTGTACGACCTAATCTAATTATGAAAAACTTTCAACACTTTCATGTACGCGGAGTTTGATGCACGTCGACTAAAGTGTATGCTTTTATGTTTGGAATTTTTTTTCTAGCTTCAAAGTCTACATGCCTAATAAAACAATTGTAAAAGAGGCTTTCGCTTTTATATGTAACTCTAAATTATATTAGATGTGGATGAGGAAAATAATTAGTTTACCAAGATGGTCCTAATGCTCACTCTTTACAGTGAGCATCATTAGTTTGTGCTAAACATATCTTCTCAAGGCTAAAATAAGCACAAAGGGAACAAAAGTGAATATTGAATATTTGGTAGAGGATATTTGTATATAGGGACAACCTTAATAACTCAAGCGAGAATATTTAGTAAGAATAAAAAAATAAATATTAAATATTTTTCTTGTCATAAAAAGAAATTATTTTAACATAATCAATTACATTTATTAAGAGGGAATTATTAAGCTCATTGCTTAAGATTATTTAAATTTTTTTAAAAAAATTAAATAGATTTTCTTAATTATTTAAAGCAGAAAGTATTAAATAAATTTTTTTAAATATTTTAAAAATTAAATAAATATTTAATATTTTCTTTTTTAAGTAATTATTTAGAATTTAAAATTTTAATTTTTAAAATATCAAATCTTTCAAAATAATAATCTCAATAATCTTCTTAATTATTAAAAATATTCTAAATCTTTATATACAATTAGTCTAATAATCATCCTAATTACTAATAAATTAAGAAAATATTAAAATTTTTCTTAAATTTTTAAGATATTAAATACTTTTTTCATTTGATTTTTTTATTAATTATTAAAAAGATTATTAGACTGATTTTTTAAGAGAATGAGTAATGTTATATTATCCTAGACAATTCTCTTAATAGAATACTTAATAAAAAATATTAAATAAAAAATTTAAAATATTTAATATATTAAAAACCTAAAAAATGTTTAATACTTTATTTTTTATTAATTAAAAATATTATTAAATTAATTTTTTTTGGTTGGCATTAAATATTATTAAATTAATTGTATAAAAAATATAGAATTATTCTAAGAGAATTTAACACTCGTAATACTTAAAGAAAAAAAATTTAAATAAGAAAAATAAATATTTAATATCTTAAAATTTATAAAAATATTAAATATTTTTATTTAATGATTAAGATGATTATTAGTTTAATTCTTTTCAAAAGATAAAATGTTTTTAATACAAAATTTTCCTTGGATTCGGTCATCTTCCTAAAATTTTCTTCCCCTGCCGTACGCGCAAGAAAAAGCTCCTTGCAACTTGCAATTTGCAAAATGCCAGAGAGTCCAATTCCAACGCGCCTGCTCCTGAAAGCTGAAGGGTGATGCAGAAGGCAGAAAGCCCCACGCAACTTCGCTACTCAGCGGGGCCCCATTATTTATTGTGTCTCAACAACTATCTTCCAAACAAACACACTTCACACCTCAAAACAGCGCACATTGTGTTTGCCAATGCCACACCCTCACATTCTCCCTCTACCCATCCACCTCAAAAATACACTAAATTTTTACACTATTTTATTTAAGAAAAAAATAAAAAATATTTTAAAATGCGTGTTAAAATAATAATTTGTGTATTTTTTACTTTATTAATATATATATATATATATATATATATATGATAAAATCAAAATTGTAACATGGTTGCCATCCACATCCCTCGTCTCTCCCACCCACCCTTTTACTTTACACCCTTTCTTTTCACCCTTTCACATCATGAAATACTAACCGTCTAATGAATCGATGAGACAATGATTAAAACACTACCAGACACAAGCCCCCAAATCTGACCATAAAATGTCCTCTGAAGCTTCCTAACATCCTTCACAAACTATTAACCAATAGTTCTCTTTTATTACTATTATTATTGTTATTTCCGTATCTTTAAACACATATCTGGATGTACATGCATACAGCCTTGCCTTTTGAGTGCGGAAGAATACTAAGTACATTCAACATCTTTGAGATTATCAAATAGGCGACTCCTTCAAAGAGGGCACCCACAAAAAAATATATTTTACAAAATTCCAAAGATTAATCCCTCAATTTCCTCCAGACTACAATTACAAAGGGAGGATCTGAGTGTCAAAACACATTACAGTCACAGACTCTCTCCATGAAACTCCCATTGAAAGTTCCAATCTCTAAGACCCATAAACCTAACAAGAGAGAAGAAGAAGGCTCTGCTTGCCTTTTTCTTTCCCTGCCTTGTCCTCTTTTATTCTTCAAAAAGTAAAAAAAAAAAAAAAATTCTCATCATTTCAATTATACATGACACCTTAACTCATGAACAACAACTCCCATAAACCATTATATACATATAATACACCAACACCATTGAAATAAGATTAGCTCCTCTCTCCCAAAAATCTCCTCTGCTCTTTGAACTTCGGTGATTTTAATCTTCTACCTTCTTTTTCTCTGATTCCTGGTATTGGGTTTTTTTCTTTTTGTTTCCTTTTTTGAATGGTTGTTTATGCTACAGCAGAGATACTGCAGTTGCGCCTATTTCTGCTCAGGCAATCAAAACCTTCGATCCTCACTGCAGCTGGTTTGTGGCCAAATTTCATTCGAACACAACCTCTAGCTGAAGAAGATGGCGAAGTGGGTGCCAGGGTAAATGGACTAAAATTCCCATTACCAAATTGCTCATCTTGGATTACAGGGTTTGAGGCTCTACTAGGTGGAGATCCACAGAAAAATGGTGGGGACGAAGCCACTTGGCCCCCAGATCTTTCCGGGTAGCACCTTTCCTGCAAAATCAAATTGAAGCAAATCTTTGGTTAGACATCTGAGTCCCAACTACAGAGTGATGATGGAGATGTTAGCATCAAATTTCCGTTAGATCTATGAGGAATCACAAGAAACGGACCATTTTCTTTTTATAAAATCTATCTGCTTCCTTTCCAGGAAAATACTAGGAAAAATATGCAGATTGAAGATAGAAAAAACCATTTTTTTTCAGAAATCTATTTTTTTTTCCCAGGAACATATATGCCAGGAGAAACATGAAGATTGAGATAGAAAATAACCTTGGGGAGAATGATATCCAGCAGCTCTGCCCCAACTCCTGAATCTTCGATCTCCGATTGGTAGCTGATTTTTTGTGAGAATAAATACAAAGTCAGAATTTTTATAGAATGAATTGATTGAAAAATCAACAAATTTTGGCTAAAATAAAAAAGTTGGGAATTACTTGATTGGAAGCCTCAAGGGTCTGATGTGGTTTTCAATCGATGCGTGGTTTAACAGACCCAATCGACGAGGCTTAGGGCAAACCACTGACTCCATCCTCATATCCTCGCAGCTTGCGAAGGCGTTCTTCTGCTGGTACCCGCAGCGATTCATCTTTTCTCTTTTTTTCACCCCGGAAAGGCTGAAAATCAGAGATCTTGATAAAAAAAAAACACCTGCAAACCCAAACGAAAAAGAAAAAAAGATTAATTTTTTTCCGTGCAATTCTCTGAGAAATCTGAACAAAATTGAACGAGATCCAATGAAATCATAGACCTACACAAACAAAGAAACCCATTTGCTCTCAGTTTTTCCAGCACTTCAAGAAACCCACAAAGGCTTAAAATTTGAGACTTGAAAAGCAAATATGCAAAGACCCCTTTGCTCAAAGTTTTATTAGCACTTGAAGAAATCCAAAAAGGATTAAAATTTGAGACTTTACACACACACACACACAAACACACACACACACACACATAAAAGATAAATAAATTCAAACAACTGAGCTACTTTTCCAAATCTCTGCAAAAACAGAATCTTCAGAATTTGCTATTTGACCAGATGAACCAAAAAACACACATAGATACAAGGGAGAGGGAGAGTACCTAAGCTGCCTCAGAGGCTCCTCTGAGAGGAGGAGAGGAAGAAGATGGATGACAGATAAAATTTGGGCCAGAGAAAAAGAGAGTTAGGGAAGAGAGGAGAAGTAGAAAGAGGGGGTTGGCTGGGTATTCATAGAGAGAGCGTGATGACCAAAAGTGAAGAATGGTATAGTGGAGCCAGGTACAGGGATGATAACGTAAGACCGCACTTGTGGACTGTGCGATTGAAGATTGGGACCTCAGATTCTGCGATGTGGGGAAACGGTGGAATTTGGATAAATGTGAGAGGGTAGACTTTATTCTGCTGACGCAGACAAAGGGAAGCGATCTGATCCACAGGGGAAGGGACACGACAGGTTGGTGGCGGTGGCGGTGGTGGTGCCCACCTTTTCATGTGGTTTCTCTCTTTTGTCCCTCCATTAATGCATCTCTGAATTGTCCTCCCTTTGTACGGTCCATAACGTGTATGCATTCATTCATGCCTAAATAGTAGTAAATGAGCATTGCTTTACTTCTTCCTAAATTTAACTTCGAATTGATTAACATGTTCAAAAAAAAAAATTTAAGTAAGATAATTACATACCTTCTTTATTTATTATCTTAATAATTATCTAATTATTAAATAAAAAATATTAAATATATTTTAAAATTTTAAAATATTAAATAATTTAATTTTTTTACTTAATATTTATTTTATCAAATATTAAAAAATTAACAAAAAAATAAATTAAGAGAATATAAAAAAATTTAAATAAAAATTAATTTAATTTTAGATAATTTTATATCTTCATAACTCATATTTCTAATACTCATCTTAATGATTAAATGAATCAAGTATTGAATATTTTTTATATTTTTAAGATATTAAATATTTTATTTTTTATTTAATATTTATTTTATTAAGTATTATGAAAATTATTAAAAAAGTTTTTAAGAAGATATAATATTATTTTTAAATTTTATAATATTTTTTAATATAAGATAATTTTTAAATTAAATTAAATTACTTTAATTTAAATCAAATTAAATTAATTTTATTTTTTACTAGTTTCAAAAATTAAATAAAATAAATGCATTAATTTGAATCGGATAAAAATGGAAAAACCGGTCTAATTTTTATCAAACAAGACAAATAATTCAATTTTTTGTGATTTTTTAAAATTTTTATCTAGCTTATTTTTTTAACTATACTGTTCGAGTAAAAAAAAAAACACAATACCGATCGTTCAACTAGAATATAACTATAATTTTATGTGTAATACTTAACAATTTAGAATATTATCATTTTAGTATATTATAAAAAATATTATTAAAAAGTTAAATTCCTTATAAGAATATAAGAGTTTAATATACTAAAGAGTTTAGAAGTATAAGAATAACAATATATTGAGCTTTAGTTCAATAATGGGTGCAACTCCAAGCAAATATAAAACCTAAGTTTGATTTGTCTCAATTAGCAATATTTAAATCTTTTCTTAGATGAAAAAGAACCTTGAATACGAAAAAGGGAAATATCAGAAAAGAAATTTGAGTTTCAGTAACTCTCCACCAACTTTGAAGTTTAGCATAGGATACAATCCACTTAGCTAAATAATATCTACCTAATTTAAGGAATTCACCTAATGCTTAGAGAGATATTTTCTTGTTTTGATTGCTTAGATCTAAATCTTGTAGTAGTATTTAAGAAAATTTAATTTTATCTTAAATACATAAAACCAAGGAATAAAGTATATTTTTAAAATTATTTGAAAAGAGATTTAGTATATCGGTTAAAGTGAAAATATTCTTACTACATAACCAAACAAGATAGAACAAAAAGAATCATACACTTTAAAGAAATTAAAGAGAATCAAGCACATTTAGAATAACCATAATTATAAGTTAATAAAAATTAACTCGACTGATAAAATTGAAGTGCCTATTCAAAAAAGATTTTAAGTTTAAATTCTACTCAAATTCCTCTAATCGAATAGAATAACCTCCCTCCCTCTAAACTTTTTCTTAACTAAAATAAAGAATTGTCAGTCATATCCATGTCTTTGGATTTTAGTCACTAAGCCTTTGCAACCATATTCTACTACTATCATGAAAACCCCAGTCCCAAAAGTAAGGTAAATATGTTGAAATAGCTTAATTGGTGGACTAGTAATAGAAGTGTTAAAATGGATTTTAACCCGTGAACCAATCCAGCTCAACCCACAAAAATAATAGATTAAATTACTTAAAATTTAATTTACAAAAATACAGGTCATTTTGACCCTACTCACTTAACCCGTAAGATTAAGTGGGTGTAAGTAAGTTTGAGTTTGGTTGGCCCATGAGTTAAGTAGATTACTTAAAATTAAATTTTTTATTATTTTTTCTTATTAAATTTGAGATTTATGAATTCTTACATATATAAATTAGTGATTATTACTTATGAATTAAGATATAACTTAAGTTTAATGACTATTACATAACTTTAGACATTTTATAATTTATGATAATTATTTTATGATTTTTTAGTTTATTTTAATATGTTTTATTTTTTTAATTTTATTTAATTTTTTGGTAGATTAGCCCGTTTAATCCACCAACTCTAATAGGTCGAGCCGAGTTGATAATTTTTTACCTCACTTTTAAAGTGAGCCAACCCGGCTCCACCCACTTAGTTACCAACCTGTTGTGAATCAACCTGAGTGAGAAAGGTTAACCCGTTTTAACAGCTCTAACTAGCAGGGTTGCTTCAAACATCAAGACAAAATGCATCAAAATCTCTTAATTATTAGGATAAACTATCATTTTAATCATTTAAAAATTTATTTGATATTAATTTAATCTTTTAAATATACATAACATCAAATTAATCATTTAAAAATTTAAAGTGACATCAAAATAATTTTTTAAAGATATGTAATATTAAATTAATTATCTAAAAATTTAAAGTAATATCAAAGTGATCTTCTAAAATAATCTTTTATATCACTTTAAATTTTTAAAAACCTAATTTAATGACACATATCTTTAAAAAATTAAATTAATGTTAAATATATTTCAAAGATTAAATTAATAATAAATAAACCTTTAAAGGACCAAAATTTAGTCTAATTAATACAAAATCAAGGCCACCACCATATCCAAGGGGAAGAAGACAAAGGAAAATCAAGGCCACCACCATATCCAAGAAGAAGACAAAGGAGCATCCACTTTAGCCTAGACACCCCCTAACATAACATTTATCGGTGTTTCATTTTGGTTGCCACAAGGAGAAAACGGCATCAATTAAGACATGACGTGAAACTGAAAACCAGCTTTTCCTTACTTCTTAATTAGTTGGTAAAATATTATGGAACATCTCCATAAAAATAGCTAGAAATTAATTACCAAATAGACAATTGTACTCAATAGATCTTTTTTTTTGGGTTAATTTCTCATCAAATTTTAGAACCTTTTTATTCCAAAAATTATTAGTTAAATTGTAAATTTTAAAAATTTATTTTTTTAGTCTATTGAAAATCTTATGGTTTTTTTCATATTACTTGTTTTATAAAAGGACAAGTTAACTCATAGTGGACAAAGGAAACGGAGTACGGTTAGCACACTATGGAAACAAAAATTAATAAGTCTATAATATAGAACAGCTGTGTATCAGCGCATGGCATATAACTATATGTACCTAACTCTTGCATTCACTGAGAAACGAAACTGGTGGCCATGTTAGGTGTGCGATTCAAAGCCATTCTTCTATCTTTACGTATAGGTCAAAAGAACTGCAACCTTCTAATCGACGCAAACGTAATGAGACAATTAATGAAGCAAAGAGAGTGTCATGTATACCAATAGGATTACTGATGTATAGTAAAAAGTAAATTATATTTTTAAATATTAGAATTCTGATTTAATTTTTAAGAATTTCATCTTACAATAAACGTCATATCATTATCACTCACTCTCAATTAAAAAAAGTAAAACTTATACAGTGATTTAAATAGTCGAATTTTGTAGGGATACTTTTGATTAGAAAAAAAAAAGAGAAAGCCATATAAAATTTGCAATATAATGTATGCTTTCTAGTTTAGTTAAATCAATGAAAAATCATAACACTTTTTTTCAGACTTTCACGATGAAACTCCTAATCTGATTGTAATGGGATTAATAGAGAAAAGAGAAGCTCCTTACATAGATCATATCCAAAGTCTAAAGTGACCCTCATATATATTCCATTCCAAAGTGGAATTGTCAAATAGCACTTTGAATTTTGGCAATGACAAGTGCTGCGCGAATGAGGATGCATGGAAGTGCGGATCGAACCCTTTTTGGCTTTCCCCTATTTTTTTTTTTTTTTTTCTGTTTTCTGTTGCTTTTATTCCTCAGGATTCAATTGGTAGGCACAATTTCTGAATTTCATTTGACAATTGGTGGCTTTCATGATATATAATAATGTGCAAGAATTGATTTTCTTGGCGCATTATTATTGCTTTCCAGTCTTCATTATTACATGCAACGTATTTATACATGACTAAAAAGTAGAGTACTCTTAAACTTATAACAACTGAGATTTTATTGAAGTTCATAGTAATTTTTAAAAAGAAGTAACGTGAACTTAAAATTGTGTCCAAAAGTGATTTTGGAGAGTCAAACATGGTTTAATATAATAGTATTATATATAGGAATGTTGAATCAATAATTTGATTGGAGCCATTAGAACTTTGACTCAATAGCTACTTTGATCACTCCTCTCTCAACTTGCAGTCTTGTCTCTTTTAATGTTAAAATTAAAATATACTATGCTATTGCTCAATTCTTCTTCATTTTTTTTTCAGTCTTTTGGTGATGAGTTAGAGCCAAGCTCAAGTTGGATACAGCAATTAATGAAGACTGATTCCCAGCCCAT
The DNA here is from genome assembly GCA_019955255.1 of Castanospermum australe. NCBI lineage: Eukaryota > Viridiplantae > Streptophyta > Magnoliopsida > Fabales > Fabaceae > Castanospermum > Castanospermum australe. Next base: position 27,283 of record NSJW01000618.1, on the reverse strand, counting down.
CAGCACAGCCCATGGGCAGGCTATGACCCGTTAAATATCTGAGCCTAATAAGGTCTTAGCCTCAGGTTGGAGGTGGCACCAAGTCGGTGGGCTGGAAAACAACAAAATGGGTTAAGGTTGGGCCTTGATGGGCCGTTCCAATTCCATCTAAATTTATCTTTATTTCATACATAATACACGTGCTGTATTTTTTTAAAGATTTAATTTTAATTTATTATTATTGTAAAATTTTTTTATACTATTATTCAATTACATATTTTTAAATTATTAAAAAAAATTAACTTTTTAAGTAATTATTATCTTATTTAATTTTTTTAATAATTTAATAAGATATAATTAAATGATGATATAAAACTTTTTATAATAATAGTGAATCAAAATTAAATTAATTTTTTATAAGTATACGTAATGTATATTATAGAGTTAAATGCAGAGTTAATAATTATTAATAACAAATCAATAACTTGAATTTTATAAAATATAAAAACTCAAATAATAGATAATTGATATATGAAATTTTATCTTCTTGATTTTTTATGCACAATTATCATTTACATTTTAAAAGATTTTTTTATTTAGAGGAATAACATTTACTAATTAAGAGAGGAGATTAGATTTGAATAAAGTTATTCATATTTAGTAAGACCACTTGAGCTATTGCTCAAGTGATTGAGGATTCTTATAACGTAAGAAAACATCAAAATATGATTTTAGTTATTAAAAAGGAATATTTATAAATAATAAAAGATAAAAAATGAAGGAGACGAGGAGATTTAAATATTTGAAAAAATATCATAGGATTCTTATATAAAATATTTGAATTATTTTAAAATCCTGACAATACCTTTATATCATCAAATTGTTGAACATGGAAAAAAAATGTGTTTGGTCTAAATAAATTCATATTTCTTAAATGTTCAACAGGATGTTGAATCACAAGCACAATATCTATTAACACAAACTATGGACTTTGAAATGAGCTGTGAAGAAAACTTTGATGGGGCATATTGTTATTAGTTGCTTGCAAGGCAAATTAGAAAAAAAGAAGGAAATTATAAGAAAGAAAAAGGATAGGGGCCCGGCTACGGGGTTTGTGTGGAGCTGTGGAGGTAGAAAATAAAGAAATCAGCAGAGCTTTCCTTTTATGGAGTCAAAAGCAGCGCCTTTCAACTCAATGACTTATATATATATATATATATATGTATAGACAAATTAAAGACATGTACATAATTTTGTATACTATGAGGAAGCACGACTTAATATAAAGGATAAAATTTGTGATAATTAACTTCCGACCAAAAAAGGAAAATATATTTGCGGTAACCCATATGAGAAAATGATAAATGTGAGTCAATTTTGTTTTGAAATTGAAAGTAAGAAATAGTACATGTCACGGTAAGTTGGTAATACAACAAGAAGAAGTTCTAGCTAGAAGCTCCTCGGAAGTTTGATTTATTCCTTTATTACATTTTTTCCATTCATAAAACTAAGTGGGGTCCTTTCAGTATTAGAAAAAAAAAACTGAGCCTACCATTCCTTTATTGTATCATGTGCTCTACTTTTTTAACTAGGAGCGTAAGACCACTTTTATTCAACTGCATGCATGTGTTGCAGTCTTGCTCATTCTACTTTTGATTCAGCTCAAATCTCTTGTAGATAAACCTAATTAAAAAGCTAAAGCCTTCATGTTCCTTGCTTTTTCTCTGGTCTTTCACTTTCAATATTCATCAATAACACAACCATTTCATCTTTACCCATCTTTCCATGGATTTCAGGCTCCAAAATCCATGCCAGCCCACATGTTTTACTTTGATTTGTAGGGTCGCTTCCATTTGCTTTAACCATATATACAAAAGTGTGGTATGGATATTCCTTTTGTGCAGTCATGCACATTCATCATCCAGTCATCAAGCAGCATATATATAATCTGGTGGGTCAGTGTGCAGGAAAGAAAAGTGGGGTGGAATCTCTTTGAAGTTTCCCATCCATGACTCTCACTTTGCTCATCTTCTCTTCACACCAGTGCAACTGTTCTTCAGTTAAGTCACTCATTCTCAAAACCCTTGACACCACTTTTAGGTCTATGAGAGCCATCAAAATCTCCATCTCTTCTTCCACCTTTAACTTTCTCTTCCTCAAGCATCTGCGGGAACGGCGAAGATCTTTAACCTTCATCTTCTTCTGCACACACAAAATGTGTCAGGAAATTAAAATATGAAATGATGGTGATCTGGAAAGCATATTGAAGCAAAGTTAATGTAAAATTTGTAACTTGCCTTTTGATTAACTTTCTTCATAAGCTGGAGTAGTGTTGGATCCACCAAGCCTCTCCGGTTTCTCCTAAAGTAGGCTGCTAGGATCTGACATGGTTTTTCTTTGATCAGCCTTCAGAAAACTCATGAATGTTCTGATCCCATCTTCCATTATCATAAGAAATGAAGCTGAGGATATTTTAGAGTGAAAACCATTGTCGTTCTGATCTTCATCTGAATCTTTAAAACAAAAATGATAAAAAAAATTCAGTCATGATTAATCATTATAGTACTATAGTGGGGTGGTCATGGAACCTAGCCAATGGGGTATATAGTTACCATATCGGATCCTACCTTTACTAGATGTAGATTCCACCTATCTAGCAACCATTTCATTGGTCACAGACTCACAGTTCACAGCCACGTAGTAGACTAGATCTACCTTAGAATTTTTCCATTTTTAAATATAGTATTGTTGTTGTTCTGTTTTGTCAACAATAACAGTCAAGATTATACCAAGCACTCCAAATCCCTGAGTTAAGGTTGGGTTATTACTTGGGTATGATCTTAAACTTTTGACATGAAATCTAATTCTGAATGAGATGATTAAAATGATTATCATACCTCGATATTCTGGCACCAGGAGCAATTTTGGTGCCAAAAGCCTCATTCTAGCGTAGATCTCAGGCCTCCTGCCATGCTCATAAGGCTCATTCTCTACGTATCTCTGCAACAAAACTTGAAATTGCTGGAATTTCTGTGCAATGGAGGCTGGACAGCCCGCATCAAGATCATGACGTGAAGTTCGTTTGGAATGAAAATTTTTGTAGTTCCAATTAAGGGCTTCCCATGTCAAGCAAATTTGTGCAACGTATGCAGCCTCCAGTTCACGGTATGGGTTGTGACGGATATCAGCTGGTTTTTTATTCATAGTTGAAACTTTGTACACAATACGCTCTGAAATTGATCTTGGAGATACTCGGATAGATCTTAAAGACTCTGAAATTGGGTTGTTAATATGTAATAAAATCAATCTTTTTCACAAAAATTTAAACTTGGAATAATGGACAAAGAATCAGAAAAGGGTGTTGTTACCAGTTTCATGAAGTTTCTGTGCACTAATTCTGTCCAGGAATGACATTTCTTCATCATATTTTTGAAACACCGTATATGATTCCCACTTGGGGCAACTTCTTCTTGACGAAGAAGAAAATGGGTCTTCAGTCCCAGAGTCCCTGCAATTAATGGAGCTCCTCCATTCAGAGGAGCTCTTGGATGTGGACCCAACAGTGTAGGAGTCACCATATATTTCTTCATCATCCTTTTCTTCGACAATCAACTTCTTACTCTCCAACTGGGTAGGATTAAAAACATAGAATCTCTCATCCCGTGTGAGGTTTGCCTCCTGAACCTTCTTATTTTTAATAATTCCAAGACTAACATGATCGTCTGCAGAAAGTAGCATCAGACAGAGTTAAACTACAAGTGCTGCATGTGAATAATGTAACAAACTATAGATTAGCTATGATGTGAAATACCGTCACAGTTTTTGTCACTGTCCACCAAGTCACTTTTGTATATGTTCAGGGTGATGGGAGAAGTGGGCCTGCTTTCAACTGGGACAGAATTTGGAACAGAATCAGCATCTCTTGCTAGAAATTCTTCTTCAACCGCTTCTGCCTCTTCGTTTTCAAAGTCTGAAACCTGCGGTGACTTATGAACAGACAACGTTTCAGAAGAAAAGTTTCCTTCTGACTCTTCAATCAAGCTCTCCTGGGGGCTTATGAATTCTTCAGAAGAAAAATAATGAGTCCTCTGAGGCTCGTTGTTGTGCAGAAACAGAAGTGTTTCCCCACCGCAAATGATGTCTGCTACTAGATGATCCCTCTCAATAGAATCGACATAAGAATACCTTTCTTGAGTTTCTTCTTCATTATCCTCGGAAGACACATATTCATAGTGCTGATCTCTGCAACAAACAAAAAGAAACTTGCGAGTTGGATGCCAGAGAGGCAATCAATGTGCTGGTGTGTGTGGGAGGGAGAGAACGAAAAAGAAGAGCAGCACAAGACCTTTGGATTATGGGGTAGCTGCCAATGAAGTTTAAGAACTTGACAAGAACAGTGGCAAAGGAGAAGAGGAAGAGGAAGAGAAGCTGGAAAGAGCTTGAGGCATTGTAGAAGAGTCTAACCAGAGCTTCTTCTTTGGAACATGGCATTTTCTTTGTGGTTGCTCCAAAGTGAGTTCAAGGGACTCCACCACTAAGCAAAGCAACTCCTAAAAAAAGTGGGCTTCGGTTGCTTTCGTAACGTCTATCCTTCTTGGTCGAAATTGTCCAAAAATTATAGACAATCTCTAGGATATCCCCAAATGGTTTTTATCCTTGTCATGTCCCAATTATAATCCTTAAGCACACCAAGGGCAAACCTGTCATGGAGTCCCCAAAGTTCTGAAGATTGGACAATTGTGGCTTCTCTCTTACAATAAGATCCATTGGCCATCTAGATATATTGGAACTTGGGAGCATGCATTTTCAAATATATAGTTAGGATAGTGGTTCAGTTATCTATTATTTACCTAATTTATTTATATTTAAATTTAATTTAATTTAATTTATTTAATTATAATAATAAATTTAATGTATTAAATTAGTTTTAACTAATAAATAATTAATAAACTAACTAAAATATTTATTGAATATTCATATAATTTGAATAATATAATATAATTGAATATAAGAAGAATATCAATACATCTAGTTGAAGATGAATAAATTGGATATCTATTTATTAAAATAAATTATAAATAGATTGGATGGTTTTAATAATTTTTAATAAATTATTAGTTTATTTTTTATTTATTTATTAATGATTCAATATAAAATTCATTCAATTTATTCATTTGCGAGACATATTTGGGAATTTCCTTTATTTTTTTAAAAGAATTGATCATTCAAATTTGAGTTACATGATAGGGTGTCTAATCCTTCTTCCATAATTAAGTAACCTCATTGGTCTGAAATGAGATTTTAGTTAATTGACATACTTGTGCAAGCTAATTTGTTTTTACTGTGTCTATGCAATTGCTCTCCACCATAGTTTTCTTTTTACTTGAAAAAAGAAACAAAACACAAGGGAATCATTTCCACTATGCTTTTCATTAAATGTACGTAAATCTTGTATTTAAGTAGTGTGCTTAAAGCAGAAAATCCTGGCCTGCAACATGGTCCTTTTATTTCCACCCATATGAACGTATGTGAAACGATGTACAGAAACAAAAGCAAAAAAGAAGAGACCAAAACCAAGCCACACGCATAGGCAGACAGATATGAACTTCACTTTACAGAAAGAATTCTAAGATATTTTCCCAGGAAAACAAAGTTGAATCCATATATAATTCTAATCGAATAGATAATGCATATTCAGCATGAATGCATAAGTATTAAGGGTTTTGTCTTCCAAAAAAAATTAATGTATTAAAGGTTTTGCTTCTGACCCAAAACAGGGAAGAGTTTTCTGTGTTTAATGGAGGCTTGAGTGTATTCTTTACCTACCGAAGGAATAAAAAAGCTTTTTAAAAAGATGATGTTGTCTGTGTCAATTGGGAATGCTTTCAGCAATCCTCTTAATTGATCCTTGTCTTTAACTTGTCTACTAAGATTGCAGATTGCAGCAGAGATGTGCTCTGCACAGAATTAGTGAATATTATTATATTGTTATTACTATTATTGTGTATTTTTTTTTTTTGTGTGTTTAGCCGACTTATATGTTGTTCTGCAAATCTTGATGATTACATTCAAATGAAAAGTAGAGGGTCAGTTATTTATTTGACCAGATCTCTCATTCATCATTCACCACACTGATGACCAATCATTCCCTCGTCAATATCTGGGTCCTAATGAAGGAATAAATTAACTTCTAGTAATGGATCATTAAACTAATAGAAGAATTGAAACAATGCGAAGAAAATGCCAGAGGAAATGAAAATCCATATCAGAGACAAACTACCTATCAGTTTCGATAATTTGTTATCTTATAGGACGTAAACAATAATTAATTGGTATCCCTTCTCTGTGTAATCAATAAATTTTTTTCCTTTGGCTGCAAAATTTAGAATCTGTTTAATCAATAACTCTTGTTAGCATGGCTTAGTGTAAATCAGCTAGAATTTTAATAGAATGAATTTTACTTATAATATTAAAATTTAAAATATCATTGAAGAACATTTTGTAAAAGAAGATATATTTAATATTTTAAATGAGAATTATTTTCATAATCAAAGGAGAATATCTCAAAACAAAAAAAGAAAAAACTCTTGTTATGTATAGGGTGCTTGTGGGGGACTTGAACAATCATGATTGAGGGAAAGACTGGGCACAACATGGCAATTGACAAGTTATTTGAGTTTTAAAGCAACTGAGGTGTATTGACACTAGTCTAAATTCTTCCGTATGGGAATTTCGGGTAGCAACCACAATTAAGGTCTTCCTTTGGCCCATGTTACATAATAGTCTAGCACTAAGAACCAATATTTCTAGGAGAAATCTTAGTATTGAAGATCAGAGATGCTCTGTGTTGAAGTTGAAGAACAGAGTTTTGTTTTGTTTTTTTGTTTTTTTGTTCTGAATTGATGATTAATTAAAGAACAGAGTTGCATCTATTTACATATTGTCCTCGGGCGCAAAGGGCTCTTCAGAGATTGGGTGAAGAAAAAAAATTTCTCAATCCAAAACGTGGTTGGTTTGGGTCAAATTAATTGAGATTGTGTATATATATTATTTAGTATTGCAAAAGCAAAAAAATTCAAATTCATTGAGATGGGTGAATTTAAATTGGTTTTTTTTTTTTTTTGAGTTGAGGAGAAGGGGATATTTGGGGGTTGGGGTGGGAGATTGAACACAAATGGAATGATTATCAAGACAATCGGATTACCATTGAACTCAGGTTTAAACCACGAATTTTAATTGGTTTTTTGTTTTGGTAATCACTAATTTTAATTGGTTGAATTGTTAAACTTGTCAAATAACCCAATTGGGTTGAGGGTTTTTCAAATCCAACCCAACTGTAGATTTAGTTTAGGATTGGGCGAGCCAATTGGATTTGTGGTTGAACTTGAACCCAATCCAACAAACAACCTCAGTATGGTGCTGACAGATTTCTTTCCAATTATGCTTCGTTGTACTCCACTGGTGTAACCATCTTATCCAAGTTGTACGTCAAAAAAACGTTTTACATGGTTCTTTAGAACTGGCAGCAACCTTGCTTTGGGGTAAATGGAATTTGAGAATTGAATATGTGAATTTAACTCTAATACTATTTGTTGAATGAATGTTTATTATTAGATCAAAAGTGATAGCTTTTATTATAATATAATTCTTTTTATTTAAACTTATTAACAAATACTATAATTCGATCTGACTTTAATCTTATCTTACCTTTGTTAAGATAAGATACTGGCCAACTTTATCATCAAACTACTTAAACATTTTTTGCTCTTGATTCTTTAATACTTTTTTTCTTTTATGATTAACATAAGGCTTAAGACCTTAATTACTTTCATGTAATAATTATTGCGGCTTTCTAATCTTACACTCATTAAGGCATTAAATATTCTTGAGAATTATATATAACACTATTTTTTGGACACTATACCAACAAGAAGAGGGACCATCAAGGTTTAAAAAAAAATTCAATTTTATTTAATTATCAATTTGATGGCATACTACTTTTGTTTTTTTAATTAAAATTAAAAATAAAAATTAACTTCAAATCACAAAAAGAAAAAACCTTTAAAATGTTAATATAATTTTCATTTTTAAAAACCTCAAATCGCAAGTAGGAAGCTTGCGTAAGAGGTGAGTCCTTGTGATTAATATAACTTTCTCTCTATATAGTAAAAATACAGCAGTAGGTGGTTTTAGAAAAAAGAAAAAATTGATACCGAATGAGGGACTCCCATTTCTATAGTAATTAATATAAATATAGATATATAAATAGCTCACATAAGAGATTGGGAAGATGGCCTTCTCAATATATGTACCTTATCTCTACAAAAATAGGAAGTTCTGGTTAGTAAATAATTATTTGAGGTTTCAAAACATACGAAGTTATATTCAGTGGGTGATTATTTGAAGCTTTAAATAAAAGTTATGATTAGTAAGTAGTTACTTGAAATTTCAAATACTTTCGTTATCTATATATATTCTCAAAATAAAACATACACCACAACTTAAATCAAGTTAATTATAACGTCATCACCTTATGTTATAATAAAATGATCTCTAAATTGGAGGACTTTTGATGAATTTTTCAGCAAACAAAATTAATTTGATTTTGAAGTTCAAGGGAGTAAGAGACGATTTTTATTATCTTTTATTCGTTAGTTTGGACTTTGCTAGGAATAGAGTGGAATGAAATTATTATATTTGTAAATTTGAGTGAAAACAAAAGATAGAAAGAAAAGAAGCGACAAAGAAAAGGAGGAGATTAGAACATGTTCAATATCTAGGTGCGAGAAAAATAAGGGAGTTAGAGAGGAAGATGAAATGAGACGAAAGGACAGACTGAGATAGCGCTGATTGGTTTCAGATTGAGCTACCCCTCATGAACACGTGCCGCCAAATAAGACAACCCGAATTCAATCTCTGGTTTTTTGACTTTGTGGTATATAATTCAGTTCCCACTTGGCAAATTAAAAAGGCTATTATTGTTGGGACTTAGCTTAGAGAGAGAGAGAGGAGAGAGAGAGAGAGAGAGCAGAAGGGATACATATATGGATGTGTGCTTCTAGAAACCCTAGTGTGCAGGGAACATGCAGATATGTAGGATTCACAGAAGTTCTTGTTAGGATTGACATTAGGGATAGATGCTTTGAAGATTAACACATGAAATTATGAAGCAAAATTAAGGTCCAACAGAAAGGCTTACGTACCTTAGATATATACAGTCTTGTGGGTTGGTGACCACTTTAACCACTCAGTAATGTTAGTCGCTGTACAAATTAACACACAAAAAAAAAAAAATCGAAAAAGAAAGTCTTGTTTGCGAACGTTACATGAAAGTTCCTCTAGCTAGCTGATGTCAACATTTTTACGTACTCTCTTTGCTGAAATTTTCCATTATATATTATCGTTATATTTTATATATGAGATTACAGCTGTAAGCTTCCTGCACTATACATACTATGCATGATTTTGAAATAAACTGCCATGGTAAACATTTGATCAGTTAAAAATCATATACTTTATTTATGTATATGCATGTATTTTCCTACAATTTGAGAGAGAGAGATACGACGGTGGGTGGGGACAAATGTCAAATATTTATAAACTAATTAAAGAGAATATGGTTTCCACGTTAAGCCACATTCACATTGGAATATATAGCGTGAGGTTGACAAAGGTTTTGGTGGGTAGAAATGGGTGAAGGTGGTTGGACAGGACCATAGAAAATATGGAAATTTATATTCCAAATATGGTGTGTAACAGAGAATCAACCCCCTCGTGCACAAATAATCGCAACTAGCCTTCCTAATTAATTAATAAATTTTACGCAAGCATATTTTCACATCCTTGTATATTGAGTATGACACATAACACACACATTGGTAGAGTCAAGGTCGTCGCACGTATATATTCTTGGTTTTGCTTAGTAAATGTACGAAAACCCGGGTGACAAATTTGGAAATCTATCCCTTAATAACTGAAGTTTATTTAGTTATTTAAAATATATATATGTAAGAAAATCTATATGTTGTTGTTCATGGAGGATGTCATCTTTGTCAAAGTGTTAGCTGTATGAATTTAACAAAGACCATAGCTTCTTGTGGAAGGGTGAGTTATAAAACCATAAGTGATGTTATTGAGCTTACTTTTGAGGGTCACTTATCCGTACTTCATATATTTGTGGTGTCCCTTCTTCACTTTTTGGTAAACTTCTTCAAGGGATATTAAAAGCTGCACAGCTTGGGCTCATAGGGAATTAATGGAGGAAAATCTACCTCCCGGCTTCAGGTTCCATCCCACAGACGAAGAGCTCATCACATATTATCTTACAAGGAAAGTGTCTGATACTGGCTTCACATCCAAAGCTATGGCAGTTGTTGATCTCAACAAGTCTGAACCTTGGGACCTCCCAGGTAGTTTGAGGGTTCTAAGAACCTGGTTTGCTTTCATTTCTCTTTCTTCAAAAACCACCATTTGCTTTTATTCTTACGGTTTGATTATTAGTTTGCAAGGGCTTATGTTCTTTAATTGACACAACTTTTGGACATCGATTCTTTCTGACGGACTGCAACTTACTGAATATGTTTATAAAGAAATATTCTGAAATTGACAAGCAAAAAGAAAAAGAAAATTAAACGAAATTATTTTCGCCCTTGAGATCCCTCTCTTTGTCTCTCTATAATTTTTCAGATGCTTAACCAACGAGGTATATATAAAAATTTTAGTAATTCAATCTGGAGACTGCAATTGATCATTTACAGCTCTTAGGTTTATCAACCAAGCAATGCTAAGTACTGTTGACAAAATTCATTGGTATGCCAAGGCTAGCCTTTTAGTGAACAAAAAATCAATTGAAATAAGGATCATAATTAATTGTATGTGTGGCAACAGGTAAGGCCTCCATGGGGCAGAAGGAATGGTATTTCTTCAGCTTGAAAGACCGGAAGTATCCAACTGGACTTCGAACCAACCGAGCCACTGAATCAGGCTACTGGAAAACCACAGGAAAAGACAAGGAAATTTTTCGTGCTGGGGTTTTGGTAGGAATGAAGAAAACCCTGGTCTTTTACAAGGGCAGAGCTCCGAGGGGTGAGAAAAGCAATTGGGTTATGCACGAATATAGACTAGAAAACAAGCATCCCTTTAGATCTTCAAAGGTTGGTAAATGCATGCATACGTCACATATATTGTTAATATTAAATTTTCTTAGTTACTTGTATACTCTTCTTTAATATATGAATTATTTGGTATATATGTCATGCGTCACGTGCATGTGTTACAAATAACCAAGTAGAAGGTAATCTTTCTCTCTTTTCCAAATCCTTTCTTGCTTTCGAAAGGTAGGATTTTAGTTCTTGCAACAATCATATGAAATTTTTATTAGTTAAACGATATATTGACACATCTTGAATATATGTATGTTGTATCAGTTCTTATCAAGAAAGAAGCTACATCAACACTGATCTGACACTCTTGCACTTCTAAACCAGTCTTTGGAAATGTTTTTTTTAATACACAGTATATATTCTGGATATATTTTCATATACTTCTTGATATTTTTGCACTAAAATATATTAATACTTAATTGTGTGTGTCCACGTTTAATTAGGCTTCACAGTTGAGAAATAACTTTTGTATGCTTTGGTTTTGTAGAAAGAATGGGTGGTTTGCAGGGTCTTCCAAAAGAGCTCAGCAGTAAAAAAGCCACAGCAGACATCATCCTCCCTGCCATCTCAGGAGTCCCCCTGTGATACAACCTCAATGGTCAATGAATTTGGTGACGTTGAGCTGCAAAATCTAAACAATATTGCAAATTCATCCGGTGGATTCACTAACATTTCAGGACAAACTTACAGTGGCGATCTCAGCAATGTAAACACAAATATGAACTTGACCATGAACTGGCCAGCTGCAAGTGAGGTTCCCTCTCTTCCATCTCTCCCATGGCCTTCTGGGTTGCTGAATCCAAATATTTCTGTAAATTCCTTGCTTCTCAAGGCATTACAGCTTAGAAGTTATCAACAAAGAGAAGCTGCAGCTACTGGTCATCATTTTGCATCATATATGCCTCAAGGAGTTTCCCAACTTGGAACTGACCTAAGTTCAAATCTCAGTGCTGCTTCTTCAAAAGTTTTGGAATGTATGCCGCAGCAGCAGCAGCAGCAGGAGCAACCATTCAATTTGGACTCCATTTGGTGAAGCTGTTTAAAGCGTGAAGCAAACGTCTTGTAAACGTCCTTGTGAACTAATATTGTCCAACCCTTCCAAACCCCAACAGGCAAGATGGTACCATTTCCAATTAAAGATTAATTGGCACTTGGCCATTTGGGGGGCTTTCTTGAACATCATTATCACTTTCTTAAACGCAAACTAAACTCATCAATCGTTGATGTTGTAAACATAGCTCATTGACTGTTGCAATTAGGAGTCAAAATAAGGAACTTTAAATCAGTGTTAATGTCTTCCTCTTCAATCTTAAAAGAGGACAATCTCCTTGTACTATTGTACAATAAATTCAACGGTTCAGATGCATCTGTGTATGATCTCTTTTGTTTGTATTCTCCCCCATCATGCAATATGCACGCATGTACGATATGTTGAGCAAGATTATGATGACTTGCAGTGACGTTCAAGTATTTGATAAGAAATTAACTCTAAATTAATTAGCCTAAATCTGAAGAGGTATGTAAAAATCAAAACAGTTAAGAAACATGAAAGTTGAGACGATGTTGAGAGAGAATGCGTTATTTGGGTAAATATAATCTCTAAGCTAATTAACTTTGGATCGTGATAAAGGCCTGCATATAATTCAAATCTATCACCACTACCAAAATTTTTTTTGGTAGGTTCACCACTAGAACATTAATGTTGTTTAATTATAATCTATCTGATATATATAATTAAGCATCTCCTCTTCCTCACGTGTGCATGTGTACATGTTAACCTGTCACTGTTAATTTCACTGTCACTGTCACTGTCGCCCACGCACCATTGGCATCATGAACCAGATCATCTAATGCTATAGTTGTAATGGTAATGGACCAGATGCAGATTTAGTAGCAGCAGCAGTGATAGAGTGGCCCAGAAAATCCCAAACTAGGAACACGCCTCTAAAGGAAATTAATGATTACAGGATTCTCCCAAGTCAGATTCTCTCTCATCTCATCCATTATCATATTCATCAGCCCAGTTTCCAAGTTTCAATTTTGAAGTGGACCACTCTATCACCTCCGTTCACGGAAAGCCCAGACCCGATCAAACCCCCGAATAGCATCGTCCTCTGCGTAAAATTGCATTAGCCATGGGCCCATAGCTCTTTCCTCACTCTCGGGTGAACAATGGCGGGAAAGCAAATCTCAGACGACGGCTTATCGGCGAGCCTCACCGGAATGTCGAAGAACCAGCTCTACGAGATCATGTCTCAGATGAAGGTACTATCTCACCCATTTACACCCCTTCAACTCAAAAATTTCTTTTTTCTTTTCTTCTTGTTATTTTCTCTGCTATTTCTTTTCTTTTCGACCCTTGATTTTCTTTCCAACGTAATTTCTCGGGGAACTAGCAACAGCCTAAAGGACATCTGAATCCCCAAATGGCTCAAGTTTCTCTTCCTCAATCTTCACAACTTCCAAACATACATCCTCCTTCTCTTCATTCATCTTTACAGCTACTTAATTCAACTGAATCGCCGACAGCTTCTTGACGCGAGACGTTTAGTCGAAGAATTTCTAAAACATAATCGTAATATTGAATAATTGATATTAATTTTAATTATAATAATTTAAAAATTTATATATACATATTATTTAGATAATTTTTGAATTTTATGATAATTAGGGATATCGAGATCATTCGTTATCTTTATGATTTTATCTTTTTCTAAATTTAGGGATTTTCTATTTAATTAGTTATTTATTTTTAGGATTTCTTATTTGATTAAGATTTGATTATGATTTTGTATCTAATTAGGATTACTACTCCTGCGTTATAAATACCTCGATTATTAAGGAAGAATGAAGTTTTTTTGAAATTTATCAATAAAATTACACACTTTTAATAACGCGGGACACCTAGTCGAATAATTTCTAAAGCATCGTCATGGTATATGATAATTGATATTAATTTTACTTGTAATAATTTAGAAATTTATATTTGGATATTATTTAGATAATTGAGGAATTTTATGATAATTAGAGATATCGAGATCATTTGTTTTCTTTATGATTTTATCTTTTCTTATATTTAAATTTTTTTTATTTAATTAGTTATTTGTTTTTAGAATTTCTTATTTGATTAGGATTTGATTATAATTTCGTATCTGATTAGGATTATTACTCTTGGGTTATAAATACCCCGGTTATTGAAAAAGAATGAAGTTTTTTCAAAATTTATCAATAAAATTAGACACTTTTCTCTCAAGCATGGATTTACTTATTTGTCTGGAAGGCTTAGTCCTTGTTTCATGCTATCTTGCTGCGTCAGTTGGTATCAAATCTGGTTAACCCCGCCAACCTAATGACAAGTGATTCGGTATGAAGCGCTGATCCTAATGATGGAGATTAGAGGGCTAAAGCCTCACGATCTGTAATGCAAGATCATGGGGTCGCATTGAAGGCTTTTAAGCAACAAGTGAATCGCAGATTCCGGCATTTAGAATGACGCCTTGAAGAAATTATAGATCAACTTAATACTCTTACCGTAAATGCCAACAGAAACTGGAATGTTCACAGGCCACGACCCCGAGATGATGCCATTGCGGGCAACCTTTTGGCAAACCTGTTTCTGCATATAAACGTAGATATCATGTTTATGTGGAGGAGTTTGATGAAGAGGATGATTTCATGATAGAACCAAGGAGGAACATTAGACATAGGAGGAATGGTTATGGTGATCGAGATGCCCATCAATTCCAATGAAAGGTAGATATCCCTTCCTTTAATGGGGTTTTAAGTATTAAAGAATTTTTGAATTGGATTGTAGAGGTAGATCGATTCTTTGAATATATAGAGATCCCAGAGGCTACGGCTTGTTGCACGTAGATTAAAGGGTAGAGCTTCAATATGGTGGGAACAGTTGCAATCCAGGAGGCAACGTAAAGGAAAAATACCTATCAGAATGAAGCAACTATTGCAGGATGAGTTTCTTCCTCTTGACTATGAACAGATTTTGTTTCAGCAGTATCAGAGATGTCATCAGAGGTAGAAATCTATAATGAATATAAAGAGCGGACATTGTTTGAGGCATGAAAGGTATGAAATATTGCTCGAAAGGATGAACTGATATTACAGGAGAAGAGCATATTTGATTATTCTCTAAAAAATTATAATGAGGATAATTATAAAGTATCTAGTAGAGTTCAATATACTCTTGCATATGTTGACCATTATAAAGAGTCAAAGGGGGAGCAAGTTTTAAATGTGAAACAAGAGGTGTTGACTGCTGAAGGAGAGTAGAAAGTAGAACTTCCAAAAGTAGTCAAACTATTGCTATCAGAATTCAATGAGGTAATGCCAGAAAATTTATCTGATGAATTGCCTATCACGAGAGATATCAAGCACCATATTAATCTGATTCGAAGTGCAAGTTTGCCAAGCTTGCCTCAATACAAGATGAGTCCAAAGAAGTGTGAGATTCTGAAGAAGATTAATGATGATACTTATGTTTTGGACTTACAAGATACTATGAGAATTTCCAAAACATTTAATGTGGTGAATATTTACCTATATTATTCTTCTAATATTCTGATAAACTCGAAGGCGAGTTTTTTTCAAGTGGAAGAAAATGACGCGAGACGTCTAGTCGAAGAATTTCTAAAGCATCGTCGTGATTTTATTTTTATGATTTTATCTTTTCTTATATTTAGGGATTTTTTATTTAATTAGTTATTTACTTTTAGGATTTCTTATTTGATTAAGATTGATTATGATTTCATATCTGATTAGGATTACTACTTATGGGTTATAAATATCCCAGTTATTGAGGAAGAATGAAGTTTTTTCAAAATTTATCAATAAAATTACATACTTTTCTCTCAAGCATGGATTTGCTTGTTTATCTGGAAGTCTTAGTTATTTTATGATAATAAGGGATATCAAGATCATTCTTTATCTTTATGATTTTATTTTTTTTATATTTAGAAATTTTATATTTAATTAATTATTTATTTTTAGGATTTCTTATTTGATTAAGATTGATTATGATTTCGTATCTGATTATAATTACTACTCCTGAGTTATAAATACCCCAATTATTGAGGAAAAATGAAGTTTTTCAAAATTTATCAATAAAATTACATACTTTTTTCTCAAGCATAGATTTGCTTGTTTATTTGAAAGTTTTAGTTGAGTGCTAGCCTTGTTTCACGCTATCTCAATGGATCACTTCTAACTAGTTGCAACAACCATTGCAGGCACCTGGGTTTCCACACATGCCTCTGCAACAAACGCCACCACAACCCAAACCACCTTTAGTGCCAACCTTCCATCCCTAGTATCCCCTCCAAATTTGTACCAATTTAGGTTTTCAACATGCTGGTGCTCCTCACAATCTTCCGCAATCCATGTTTCATGTAAGCTGAATATTTCAGTTATGAATTCATAATCTGTAGGCATGTTGAATTGTAACAACATTGTGTTACTGAAAAAATTTTGAGCCAGGTACAAAACCTCCTGCTGGTGTTGGATCTATGTTCCCACAAGGGCAGACACCACTTCCAAGTCAACAACCAGCTCAGTCACCTTATCAGGTATGCGCAAGCTGCGTCTCATGGTTAACAATTGAGACTTAAGGTTGCGTTCTTATAGGAACAATCAGGCTCAATGGATGCCTGCATTATTGGCTTTATGGGGCTTTCTTGTTACCATTATGACTCCTTGATTCATTGGCATGTCTGACTGAATATATTTGGTTGGCCAGTTAAATTCTAACTTGTCTGTAGTAGAAGTCCATGCTGTATTTGTGATGTAGGCTTTTTTCCTAAGTTATTAGACAATCAGCTGTCTGCTTATAACAATGGCTCTGTTGTAGACGATGTTGGCTTGTACATAACCTTTTATAGCAAACAATGGTATTTGTTTTATAGAGAAAGTTATATTTTGACACGAATTATGGAAAGTTGAAAGCAATTAGTAACGGTAAGGAACAGAAAAAGGAGTGATGTTTTCCAACTTAATTTTCTTGAATAATTTGAACTGGTATCAAATCAATTTTCAGCAGAATTTGGAGTTAGAAAAAGAGCTTTGGCTACTCTTTATAACTCACCCTAAAGTTTTTCAAATATCTATTTTTTACTGCTATTTCTGTGAATCTTGTTTCTGCTTATGTAGCAGATAAAATTTATTCCTGACAAATTTAGTATTATTTTTTTTATAGAACCTGAAAATTTATTGTTGCTCCATTTGAATTTCACAATTGAGGTACTTATGTCAATTTTGTTAATTGACCAGCATGCTGGCATTTGACCTACAGCAAAGTTGATTTTGGTGGTTTGACATTTGAAGAAAGTAAACCTAAGTAACACAACTTCATGAGCTGTATCAATCATGATGATGTGTACCTAATACTCAATGCTTTATATTAGTTGGTGATTCATTTGCTAAGTGATGCTTGCTTGTCAGGCTGGGGGTTTGCATTTAGGGCCTGATTTTGGCAATCAGGCCGGAAATGCAATGCAAGTTGATAGTGGGTCTTATTGGATGCCTGGTCCCTCAGAAAACCTAGCACATCTTTCTGGTTCTCCGGGATAACCATTTATAGTTTCTGGTTAGATGGGTGCCGACAATCAGCCTCTTCGTCCTCCTGTGGTAACTTTTGTGAACTAACATTTAGTTTGTATGGATAACTTCTGTAGACTATTGATTTTCTCTTCCTGAGTACATGTTGTAGTTGGCATCAGAGATGGAGAAGGCACTGCTTCAGCAGGTAATGAGCCTCACGCCAGAGCAGATAAATCTCCTACCTCCAGAACAAAGAAATCAGGTGTTGCAGCTGCAACAGATGTTGCGCCAATGAAGCAATATGTACACACACAGACAATTCTAGCATCTACAACTGATTGGTTCAATCAAGGGTTTTATTTTATAAAAGCTGATACATAATTCATGGTGTAACAAATTAGACCATCTTTTTTCCTGCCTTCTACAATTTGGTTACTCTGCATTGAGTGCACTGTTAGGATTTCTCTAGTATTCAATTCTCTCCATTTCTCTCTCTAAAATCCAATTCCTTGCTTTTTCTCTCTCTAGAATCCAACTCCATCCATTTCTCTCTCTAGAATCCAATTCCCTTGCTTTTTCTCTCCAGAATCCAATTACCTCTCTTTCTCTCTGTAGAATCCAATTCCATCCATTTTTCTCTCTCGATTCAATTTCTCTAGAATTCAATTCCCTTGCTTTCTCTCTCTAGAATCCAATTCCAGCACTTTCTCTCTCTAGATACTAAGTCCCTCACTTTCTCTCTCTCTCGAATTCAATTACATCCATTTCTCTCTCTAGAATCCAATTCTCTCCATTCCTCTCTAGAATCCCATTCCCTCTCTTTCTCTTTCTAGATTCTAATTCCCTCGCTTTCTTTTTCTAGAATCCAATCCATCAATTTCTCTCTCTAGATTTTAATTCCCTCTCTTCTCTCTTCTAGAATTCAATTCCCTCACTTTCTCTCTCTAGAATTGAATTCTATCCATTTCTCTCTCTAGAATTCAACTCCTCATGTTTCTCTCTCTAGAATCCAATTCTCTCAATTTCTCTCGCTCGTATCCAGTTCTCTACAATTCTCTCTCTAGAATCCAATTCCATCGCTTTCTCCCTTTAAAATTCAATTCCCTCGCTTTCTCTCCTCTTTAGAATTCAATTTGCAACCCCACCTGCGAAGTCCTCCACCTTATTTCTACAATTCCGGTTTGAGCATGAAATGAGCATTGTTTATCAGTTGAGTCATCTTCATCGCATTCATTCACTCTTACCGAGTCATAAGGTCTTTGGAAACGTTCAAGAAAAATGACGTTATTCCTCCAGTTCCAAAGTTTCCATATTGTGATTGCCCAATTACAACTCCATTCCCCAGAATTATTTATATTCGCTTAGACCATATCATAAAGGTCGTAGTTTCATGTATTGGCAGTTTGGTAAATGGTAAACTTCAGAGATGTAGATAGCTGAAATTCTACGTACATCATATTTTCCCCGTAGTTGCACAGCATTTTTCCCAAACTTGCACATAGTAGAACATGGCGTTCAAGTTTATTTACCAAAAGAACACTGTTAACCACTCAAGCACGGTTAATCTTGTTGACAATCTCGAAATTATGAAAGATGGCTAACCAATTATAATCTTCTAAAAGAATTAAAAAAAAAGAAGAAGTTAAATTTGGTCATCAATAATAAAAATCACCTAGTAGAAGGATTAACGTGATGCTTACTGCCTTCTAGAACACATTAATAGAATACCTCAGGGATTAATAAGGCAGCTGAGTTCAGTGAAGACGAACTGGTATGGCTAGTAGACTAGTGGGCTGTGCACAAAGACATTTATAGTTCAGTACCAACCATTTGAGGTTGGTATGGAAAGTGGAATAGGATGCAACTTTCTCTCAAGAAATTATAGTTACTGATTATAGGAGTGGAGCACATGCATGTTCAGGCCAATATCAGCTACTGCCAGATTCAGACTGTCCAAATGTATAAGAATTGATTTAGAGAAAGAAAATTTATGCCTGAGGGTGACTCTAATAAATGAGTGTTTCCACTTCTATCCTTGTGAAACTGGGTGGCAAGTCAGATTTCCCAGTATAGATGCTGCAAGTTTTCAAACTATTACTCTAGAGTGGACAGTCCTTTTTAATGCTTTCAATGTTCAAACAAAACTGGTGCTGTATTTGGTCAGTATAGGAACTACGGGGTTTGCAATTCTTTTTTCTTTTTTTTTTTTGGGATGAGATTTGCATTTTATATAGAATAATCATGAAATATCGTTAGTTAACTTATAAAAAGAGAATAATAATCCTTTGCCATAAAAAATAAGAGAATATTTGAGCTTCGGCCTCGCATATTACCCAAAAATAAAAAACAGAGAATAAAAAAAGAAAATATTTTTTATTTTTATTTAAAAATGAAAACAATAAATTCACATGCTAAACACGCTTTATATTTTAAAATTTTAATGAGGGAAAAACGGCAGGTTGACATCAAGCATATGCATAAGTACTCTTCTTTTTTTTGTTTCAAGAATGTTATTTGCACTTTTTTTTTTTTATAAATTAGGAATATTTTTATGGAGTTTAGTTTATTTGAACTATTTTATAAATTTAATTTTCTCATACTGAGAGTGATAATGGCATAACCTTCCTCATATTCACATTATTCACACATTATTTTTACTAAATAATTCTTACACTATTTTTTTTGTGTAATAAAATAAAAGAAACATATGTTCCCATACACTCTCTATCTTTTTTTATTCAAAACAAAAAGATATAAGAGAATGGCGTGACATAATGGTATATAATCAATATTTTCTTTTTTATCTATCAAATTTTGGGCTAGGCAATAAGAATAAAGTTGTTGATATAATTTTTTATAACTTTATACATGTATGAGTTGTTTACAACAAGACTATGATAATTTAAGAGGATTTATATAGGGCTTAGGGCCTGTGTGGTTTCTTTTCTCAAAAATACTTTTTTTGAGAATGGCTATTTTTTTTGAATTTTCAAAAATTATTTCTGAAAATGTTGTTTTAGAAATAGAAAAGGGTAATATTATACACACATATTCATTTCTTCATATTCTTCACATATAGTCAATTATCACCATTCTTTTTTCCTTCTCTTTCTATCTCCATTTTCCTTTTTAACATCATTAATTCAGCTTACTTTATGTGAAGATATGTGAGACACACGGTATAAGTATAATTTTTTAATAAAAAAAATGAGAACATTCTAAAAAATTGTTCTTATATTCTTTTGTTTTTACGGTGATAAATTTGTGATCTAGAAACTCATCAATGGTAATCTTATAAGTACACCAAAAAAATTTTAATTTTAAGAGTAATCGTTTATTTTAATTATGTATACAAGTCACATCATATTAATATTTTATTTATAAGCAACATTAAGATAATTTTTCAATGACGATTTTATCTATCAAAATATTTTAAAATAGAAAATCAATATAATGTTTCAATATTTTGATTTTGGATTGACTTTTGAAACCTCAAAATCATAGTTTAGACAAAAGTAATAAAAAATATACTTTTGCTTAAACCATGATTTAAAAACTTTCAAAAGGCAAACAAAAAATGTTATAAGTAATCCATTTACAAGTTGACTCAGATGACGCCGCGGCAACAGAAGGTATGAGTTAGCAAGCAACAACAACGTCACAGTCCTACATTTGTTCCCGAGAAAGTACCATGATTGAGCTGGCAATTTTACTACACTAACTTCACAATCCAATTGGTCAATACCAGCATTGTCCAGGACATTGCTCCTCCATTTCTCCTTCTCTTGTACCATTCTAATTTCACTGAGAAGGAAGAGATGGGAAGTTTTAGAGATGATTATCCAAACAAATCTTTTAGCTACGAGTAAACTTCCAGTTTGGTGTAGAAAGATACAAAATTATTTTAGTCCTTCGTTTATAGGTAGACATTAGAGTAGTCTTTGAATAATGATTCCATTCATCAACATAATCTAAAATGGTGGACCATATAAGTTATATCGTGATCTTTTAGACTATTATGATGAATGAAATTGTTGAAGTATTATTTTGACCTATTTATAAACAAAGAATTAAAGTGATACCATTTGTATTTTTTTAAGATAAAAATTAACATTTATTCTTTAGCTATTTGTTCTTAATAAGAGTAAATGTTCATTTTATTCCTCTTATATTATGTTGGTACTAATAGGTGTTGATCTAAGTAAAAAGACTTCACATTCTTTTAAGAATTAAAAAGCAAAACACAACCAAACAGGCTATAATTTTTGTTTAGAATTTTTTCTCCTTCATATTTACAGTGGAGACGAGCTTAGGCGCATTCTAGAGTGTTAGACATGCAAGTGGAGATGGGAGGTGGATCCCATAGGGGACGAGGCAACCATAAATGTAAAGGTGAGAAAATATTAACTCCCCGTCTGCTTGTAATTTAATTTATCAACCAATCGCCTGATTATTCAGATGCCATCCCGCTTCTTTTGTAACCTTTCTTTCTAACTCCCCACTTCCCAGCTTCTGCTGCTTCTGATTGGTGACTGGTGAGGGACACATTCCATCCCTCAACTTCCACATTACTCATTCTCTCTCTCTCTCTCTCTCTCTCTCTCTCTCTCTCCCTATTGCTCTTTTCCTTCACTATTTGAGTCCCATTTGTGTTTTCTTCTCTCATGCTAATTAACATTTTGTAGAGAGCAAGGAGGGACAGGATCCAAAGAAGACTTGGCTGCAAGCCTGCAACCACAAAGTAGAAATGCAAGATATAAGAGAGAAGTTGCAGACCATTTATCTGTCCAACTTGGATGAGGCACCCGCTAGGCGACGTGCTCGTGAGACTTTTAAGGATATTCAGCTTGTCATTGATCACTGCTTATTTCAGGTGCTCTTCTTCCTTTGTTTTTCCTCTTAACCCATACTTGAACCCAACAATGGGAAAAAATAAAACAAAAAAAGATATATCGTAAATGTTTGCTTTAGGTGCACCTTTCTGTGACTTTCTTCTCCTTTCCCCTTTCCCCTTTGTGGTCACCTTCTAAGGAAAAGGAACACAGAAGACTTGGTGATCTTGTCTTTGCTGTATAAGACATTGAACAGCAGTTGTAGGTAATGATAGAGATCAATGACTTCTACATACACAGGGCCTTCTACTGAACATCTCAATGTCTTAAACTTGTTGGTTGAGGTGGTTTTCAACCTGGTGTGATAGTATGCTCCACCAAATGGTCCAAAACTATGTTCTCCACCAAATATCTATTGTAATGAAGTCTGTGTATGTCTTCCTAGATATATAAATCAAATTCCCTTGCTTTTACTGTTTGGTGCTCGATTTGCTCATATTTTTATTTTATATAATAAAATGTCAAAACAGAGAGGAATGTAGCTCATTTCTTTTTTTTGAATTTGCTGCAGTTACCAACAGATGGGGTGAAGATGAAAGAGGTAAAGGACTCTTTTAACATTTTGTTTATATCTTATTTGGTTATTCTGGGCTAATATTTACATCATGTCTCATTCTTTAAAAAGAAAGAGACTGCATATTGTTGATGACTCATGTTACATCATAGATTGGAGTTCACCTTTTGCTTCAAACATCAAGAAATCAGTTAATGCATAAACTTTAATGAGTGAATAATAAATTAGATTTTAATAACTTGTTATTCCTTTCATAATGAATTTTTTTTTTGGTAAATCCTTTGATCATAATGAATTTTTTTTTTTTGGTAAATCCTTTGATCATAATGAATTTGCGTTCAACTTTTGGAGGCATGAGATTTAGCTTTGTTCCTAAGTTACCTAACATTCTTTATGCATTCTCCAGCTTATGGTATCATAGAAGTACTTCGTCTTTGGTGAATAGTTTCAAATATTTGTGTACAGGTTTATGAAGTGAACTCCAGAGGATTAGAAATATTCTCCAAGAGTTGGCTACCAGAAAGATCTCCTTTGAGAGCAATCGTTTGTTACTGTCATGGTTATGCAGACACTTGCACATTTTTCTTTGAAGGCATGAATATATCTACAATAATTGAGAATTCATTTTATTTGTGTATACAGAAAAGAAATGGATAATTGTATATTATGTTACTTATATTTTCTATTAGGAATTGCGAGGAAGTTAGCATCATCTGGATATGGAGTATTTGCAATGGACTACCCTGGATTTGGCCTTTCAGAAGGTCTTCATGGCTATATTCCTAACTTTGACAATCTAGTGGATGATGTCATCGAGCATTTCTCAAAAATTAAGGGTAAGATTTATTTTTCCTTGATTTGAGATCATACAGTAACTACGTCTCCTTGATCTCATTCTTTGTAGTGGCATTCTTTTGGTTTTTCTTCCCTCCATGTTTGAATGCCTGAAATTTTCTGCTTGAACTAATCTAAATATTGGCTGCTCAATTTCATTGTTTGAAATCATCTGTGATTAATGGTAAAATTTTTAACCAGCAGTATTACTTGATACTAAGGATTTTCTTCACTTACTTCTAGTGGGTTTGGTTAACAGAACAAGTGGAGTATCAACATTTACCAAGCTTCTTGTTAGGTGAGTCTATGGGAGGGGCCGTTGCTTTGAAAATTCACTTCAAACAACCTACTGCATGGAATGGTGCTGCTCTTATTGCACCTTTGTGCAAGGTATATATCTCCTTGACTTTAAACTAAAATTGAAATTAGTTGACCCCATGATCTATATGTTACTAAACTAACTAGTTTTCTTGAGTAGTTTGCGGAGGATATGTTGCCACACTGGTTGCTGAAGCAGATACTAATTGGTGTCGCTAAGGTTCTCCCCAAAACTAAGTTAGTTCCACAAAAGGAAGAGGTGAAAGAGAATATATTTAGAGATGAGAAAAAGAGAAAACTGGTGGGTGTTGATATTACTTCTATGAGATGAACATATTACTATTAGTACATGCTTAAATTAGATTGACGTCAAATTCAGGAAAGCATCCATGTTTGTCTTCTATTGATTTTCTGAGTGACTTTCTCCAGGCACCCTATAATGTGTTACTCTATAAGGATAAACCAAGACTAGGAACTGCATTGGAGTTGCTCAAAGCCACACAGGAGCTAGAACAGCGATTGGAAGAAGTAAACCTTCCCATTTGACTTGCTTTTTAACATTTTGCAACCGCCTTTCTTAATATGAAGATAAGTCTTATATATATAAAATGCCGATTCAAACATTCTTTTGTGCGACAAGAACAAAACAGGCAGATCTTTATAGTTTCGTATGTTCTGAATGCACACCAACCTTAAAAATAATCGGTGACTCTTAATGGTTTCTTAAATGTTCTGCAATGATCAGCTACAACATGTTCTATTTAACAACTTTCTTCAGCTATTGCTGTTGGAACAAGATATAATTTTGATGTAGATTTCAAATATGTGTATTCCGTAAAAATACCAAGAAAAATAGAATTCGGATTGATTATCCTTGATGAAAGCTATAAGAAGACTAATATGATCAAGTAAAAGCAATCCAAGCTTCATTGGAAAGTGGAATTCAGAAAAAAAGTTGGTTCATATAACGCAACCAGAACGATAGGAGTTGTATATTTGCTCCTTGAATTCATTCATTTATATAGGATTCAAAGGCTTATAGCCTTATACGTAAGAGTTGGTTTTCTTTTCTGTAAGAGTCTTACTTTTTTACCCATACTACATAGTCTTCACTCATTACATGCTTCCTTCAAACGTGGATCTTGTACTTGACTTATAGCACTGTGTTTCATGTTTCTGGTGGAACTTTCTCTCTGCGAATGAAACCCACTGAAGAATTTTAATTGCTAGGTTTCTCTGCCATTATTGATCATGCATGGAGAGGCTGATATAATAACTGATCCATCAGCTAGCAAGGCTTTGTACGAGAAAGCTAATGTCGCAGACAAGAAACTCTGCTTCTATAAGGACGCTTTTCACGCTCTACTTGAAGGTGAACCTGATGAAACTATATTTCACGTGCTTGATGATATTACAACTTGGCTTGACGAGCATAGCAGCAGAAAAAACATATATTAAGCACCTCGTTATACTTGTTTGCTGCGAAACAAGCCATCAACACAATTTCAGTTTACGTAGAATTCGGATCCTCTGGAGTTTATCTGCAGTTAGAGAGTGACAGACACAAAGAAATAAAATAATAGGATCAACCTGATTTATGTCTTTGTCTAAAATTGCACTACCGAGGATTCCAATGGATGTATTCACGTTTTATTGGTGGTACTGGTATGGTATATGAAGTATGAAGAATCAATCAAATTTCAATTTTGATGTTCAATGCTTGAATTGCAATCTACAAGTATTTGCTTGGCTGCTTGTATTTTGGAAAAAAATGGAAGCTTCCATACAAAATTGGTTCCTTTACCCTCCCCTTCTTTCCTCAATCCCCTCTCTCCCTCCACCGCTTCATCCTCCTCTTCCTCTCTCTCCCATGGCAGAACCATCCCATTGCATCTGGCCGAACCCATTCACGCCTCAACAAAATCCACCCAGCCTCTCCTCTCCGGTCACCGGCAATGCACCCTGGGCTTCCGCTTCATCCCCCTCTTCTCCCTCCTCTTCATCCGAACCCAACCCTAAATTCCGCAACCGAAGAACGATTCTCTCAACCGCGTTCTGCCCTTTATCCCTGTCGAATTACCTAGCCTCCGCTTGATCAAATGGGTTCCCGGTGTTTAATTCCGTGACCCTTCTGCCTCCTTTTCGGTTGGGTGATTCGGGTGAAGGGTTTGCAGATGGCCGAAGGGGCTGAGAATGCGAAATGGCAATTTGGAGTGAGAGAAGAAAACGCAAGGTTGAGAGTGGAGGAGGAGCAAGGAGGGATGAGTGGGAGCGATGAGTTGAGGAGCAATTCTGGTAATTTAGCAGTTGCGGGGGACGCTTTTTTCATGTGCAATGCATTTTGTGATTATTGTTTGTGTTGCATTTTGTTAGTTTTCTGTTTGGATGATGAGAAAGTTGCAGACTTTGCAACAGAGGAATGCATTGTTGGAGCCGATCTGCCGAAGATTCTGTCTCGTTTGCAGCCTGGAAACAGGAAACAGGGTGGGAAGAGGAGAGCACAAGACGACAAGTTTTTTTTTTTTTTTAACATATTTATATATAATTAAACGATTTTAAAATGAGCAAAGATTAAAAAGAAAAACACAAAAAAACTATTTTTTTTTAAACCAAATAATTTAAGCCTTGCTTTTTTTTTTTGGTGGTTAAATTTAAGCCTTGCTTAATTGAATTAGAATTTGACAAAAAAAAGTTATTTAAAGAGATTTCATTTTAACGCATCAGAATTCATCCAATATCAATAAGCATGGGGAAGGAAAGAAACTGAAGTTTTTGCTAAAACATCATTCATTCAACTGTATAAGATTAAATGATTTTTTTTTTATTAAAGTTCACAGAAATCCCGAATCATATCCCCTAATTTCCTGTGCAAGTGTGAATACAGCAGCTCCTTCCTTTATGCATCCCCCTCCCCAAAATTGAACTTCACTAATGCCAAAAATTGATCAATTAACCATGTACAACCTATATGTGGTGCAACTAAAAGAAATACTTACAAACTAGTCTGAGAAACATGAACAAAATCTGTCTGTGAT